>OY754989.1:21308541-21768779 GCA_963576475.1 Molanna angustata
CATCCCTACCTACACCTGTAGACACTAGACACACTCCTCTTTTATATTATATATCTTTCAACATCCCTACCTACACCTGTAGACACTAGACACACTCCTCTTTTATATTATATATCTTTCAACATCCCTACCTACACCTGTAGAACTAGACACACTCCTCTTTTATATTATATATCTTTCAACATCCCTACCTACACCTGTAGACACTAGACACACTCCTCTTTTATATTATATATCTTTCAACATCCCTACCTACACCTGTAGACACTAGACACACTCCTCTTTTATATTATATATCTTTCAACATCCCTACCTACACCTGTAGACACTAGACACACTCCTCTTTTATATTATATATCTTTCAACATCCCTACCTACACCTGTAGACACTAGACACACTCCTCTTTTATATTATATATCTTTCAACATCCCTACCTACACCTGTAGACACTAGACACACTCCTCTTTTATATTATATATCTTTCAACATCCCTACCTACACCTGTAGAACTAGACACACTCCTCTTTTATATTATATATCTTTCAACATCCCTACCTACACCTGTAGACACTAGACACACTCCTCTTTTATATTATATATCTTTCAACATCCCTACCTACACCTGTAGAACTAGACACACTCCTCTTTTATATTATATATCTTTCAACATCCCTACCTACACCTGTAGACACTAGACACACTCCTCTTTTATATTATATATCTTTCAACATCCCTACCTACACCTGTAGACACTAGACACACTCCTCTTTTATATTATATATCTTTCAACATCCCTACCTACACCTGTAGAACTAGACACACTCCTCTTTTATATTATATATCTTTCAACATCCCTACCTACACCTGTAGAACTAGACACACTCCTCTTTTATATTATATATCTTTCAACATCCCTACCTACACCTGTAGAACTAGACACACTCCTCTTTTATATTATATATCTTTCAACATCCCTACCTACACCTGTAGAACTAGACACACTCCTCTTTTATATTATATATCTTTCAACATCCCTACCTACACCTGTAGACACTAGACACACTCCTCTTTTATATTATATATCTTTCAACATCCCTACCTACACCTGTAGACACTAGACACACTCCTCTTTTATATTATATATCTTTCAACATCCCTACCTACACCTGTAGAACTAGACACACTCCTCTTTTATATTATATATCTTTCAACATCCCTACCTACACCTGTAGACACTAGACACACTCCTCTTTTATATTATATATCTTTCAACATCCCTACCTACACCTGTAGACACTAGACACACTCCTCTTTTATATTATATATCTTTCAACATCCCTACCTACACCTGTAGAACTAGACACACTCCTCTTTTATATTATATATCTTTCAACATCCCTACCTACACCTGTAGACACTAGACACACTCCTCTTTTATATTATATATCTTTCAACATCCCTACCTACACCTGTAGAACTAGACACACTCCTCTTTTATATTATATATCTTTCAACATCCCTACCTACACCTGTAGACACTAGACACACTCCTCTTTTATATTATATATCTTTCAACATCCCTACCTACACCTGTAGACACTAGACACACTCCTCTTTTATATTATATATCTTTCAACATCCCTACCTACACCTGTAGAACTAGACACACTCCTCTTTTATATTATATATCTTTCAACATCCCTACCTACACCTGTAGACACTAGACACACTCCTCTTTTATATTATATATCTTTCAACATCCCTACCTACACCTGTAGACACTAGACACACTCCTCTTTTCCGTCTTACCACTCAACACAACAACTATGCTCAACATGCAACAATGTACAGAATCTGTAATGCATACAATAGGCATTTCCAAGATATCGACATATTCTTACTTAGCGACCCCACATTTAAACAAATATATCAAACTTAAAATTTCATCCTCATAATCAAACTCAACACTTCATATACTGCACACTTTTATATATACAATTTCACACATCATTCACACAATATCTCACCATAATATGTAACCATTCCTAATGTATCTTAATATACTACAATAACTTCAGCGACAACCTGTAATTGGCTTTATTATTAATCAAATCAACTTGTATTTAACTAAAACTTGTTATAAAATATACCTATTATAAAATAAAAATATAAACTATTGTAGCTTGATCATGTTTCCGCAGTATATAATGCCCTTGTTTCTAATCCATGTTTCTATTGTTTTCTTGTATTTCAAATTATTCATCAACTGTTTGTACGTTATTTCACTTTTTATCTTATTAAAAAATTTTGGAGCTAAATAATAGTAATGTCTTTGTCCGAATGTCGTGTTTGTCTTTGGAGTCATGAGAAAATTCCTGCGTGTCGTCTCGTAATTGTGTTGCGGTGTAATGTGAATTGTTTTATCTTTATGAAAATGTATAGGAATAATTTTGATATATAACTGAGGAATGTTGAAAACTGGAAAATCATTAAATAATTGAACTGTTGGATATGTAAATGTTTTTTTTTATTATAACCTTAATTAAAGCTTTTTGTGCTTTAATAAGAGGATCCATATTAATTTTAGTAGCGCCACCCCAACCAATCATTCCGTGTGTTATAATCGATTTCTTATATTTCCTTCTTTCAAAATCTCATTCACATGGTCATGCCATCCATTTCTGAGGCGTCCCCTGCTATTCACTCCATCTCTTCTTACACCCATGTATATTTTTTCGGTCAGTCTTTCATCATTCATTCTTTCAGTATGTCCAAACCACCTCAAGGAATTCACTTTCATTTTACTTAAAATACTCTTCTTCATATTGCATTCCCTCCTTATGTCCTCATTTTTATTCTATCATATATATCGTTATATTTCATACTCTTCTTAGTGATCTCATTTCCACAGCATTTATTCTACTTTCATGCATCTTTTGCCACGTCCATGTTTCACTGGCATCCATCAAAGTGGGCACTACAATTGAATTATGTACAGCAATTTTGCCTTCCTTTGAGATGCTTGGATCGGACATTAATGGTCTGAGAGCTCCGTTTATTCTATTACAGCCATAACTCTTCTTTCAATGTCTTTATCAGGTCTTCCATTTCGTTCAAACATACTCCCCAAGTATAAATATTTCTCTACTTGTTCTAGCCATTCGTTCTCTACTTTTATTCTACTCCTGTAATACGACCTTGAAACCCTTTAATTTCCTGTCAACATAATCTGGCATCTTTGATTCTGGCTTTCATTTCTCTGTCGGATGTAATTACAAGCTCTAACAGTCCATGAAAAAGAAGAAGACGTAATTCTCTCACCTCGTGAACATCCAACGAATTACGTAGAGCCGCTTCCGCACATCAAATAATGAAATAAGTAAAGACACTTTGATTTCCCCGCCCGCCATTTTCTGGGAAACTTCAATAACGTCGACACGAGCTATGTACATCACTATTATTGTTGGAAACTGTCAATTTTAGAAAGTGGAAGGAGTTGGGGGTTGGAGTGTAAATCTTTCATCTTTGTCCCCTCGAAGGGGCACAGTGATGCGTAGAATTGTTTCGGGAGTGTCGGCCTATATTGAAAATCCGACAAGACTCTTGCAGATCCCATTTTGATTTACACAATTCCGGCTGTGTATTTATTCATTTATTTACCTCGAGAATATTAAATTATGTCATCGCAATGTTTTTTTAATTTCACGGGGTTGGCGGAGAGAACCAAACGCCACATTTTTCAATCTTGACATTTACATTCTTGACATTTACAATTATTGAATATGGTAGTTAATTATTGAATATGGTAGTCACCTCTGGAGTGGCGCCCCCCAATACCTACTGAATACCCTCGACGCTGTCCAAAGGCGTGCTATACGTCTGATTGATGATCCATCACTGACTGATGGATTGCAATCACTAGAACACAGACGCAGAGTCGGTATTTTAAGTTTATTCTATAGATACTACCACTGGAATTGCTCAGAAGAACTTGCATCTTTGGTCCCTCCTCCACCCACTCGCAACAGAGTCACTCGCTTTACTCAATCGCAGCACCCATTCACAGTGGACCTTCAACATATACGAACAAGTCGCTTCTCGAACTCCTTTATTAATACAGCAGCCCGACTGTGGAACGATCTTCCGAATTCTGTGTTTCCACCTTCGTACAACCCGGGTCTTTTTAAAATCCGAATCAATAAACTCTTTTCTAGACTGCAAACCCCTCTCAACGCTACGTAGTGAGCTTCTTCGGAAGAGCAAAATGGACCCAAATCCTAATAGCTGGTGTCCCCTACGTAGACATGTTAAAAAAAAAACATTCATCGCCTCATCAACATTCGTACTTACATCATCTTATACACGTTCGTCTGTTGTTCAAGCTTCTTACATTTAGGTACGTCTTTCAGAATATCGTTCACATGGTCTTGCCATATATTTATTGTGTGCCCCCGACCGTTCATGTCAAGTTTGTATATTTTCTTCGTCAGGCGTTCTTCATATAACCATAAATGATAATTTAAAAATGTACCGTAATCTAGTCCAACGGCGAGAAATACTAATAAGTGCATTTACGAACTTGACAGTGCTTAGTGACTACGAATTGTCGTCACAGGCGTAAACATGGATAGCCTAGTTTGTACACCAGTTTTTGTTTTTGACACATCATATACAGACAGTTTATTTAGTATTCACACCAATTTAGTTTCACACCAGTCGCAATTATAACTACAAACAAACCTAACCAACCTATTTTTACCAAACGTTTGTAGGTTATGTTTAAAAAATCGGTGTACATCCTAGAATATCCCGTAAACATAGGCGAAAAAAGCGGCGAGACGTTATCCGAACTCGACTTTTTTACTGCTGGTCTAAGTTCTCCGTTGATTACAAACACTCTTCTTTCAATATCATTCTTCGGTTAGTCAATTATAAACGTTATTTACATCATCCAATAACCGTATGATAAATAGTATAAAATAAATCAATCGAAAAAAAATGAAGAATTTATCCGTAAGGGTATCGGGTACTTTGTTACTCGTAGATAAATGTCGAATCTATCATAGTGAGTAATTTAAGCTATCCTATAGGTACCTACCTATATTTTCGTGAATCGAGAAAGCTTTGAGAGATGTCTGATTGGCTTTTCTCCGAAGCGATAGACGAACACAGAAGGATATTATATTGTGATGAGGTTAGCATTATATTGTTGTATATTACAATCTGAAGGTTGTGTTGAAGAAAATGTGTCAAATTGTTTTCCATGAGAGGTTCATCATATATTTACATACATATTAATAAATTTATAGAACCCAACATATTCAGACGTACTTCACAGATAGGTTCATCATTTATTTATTTACATAAACTAGTTAAATTTTACACATGAAATCCAACTGTCGATAGCGATAGTATGTATAGTTGAAGAATAAGTACCAAACTATAAACCCATTAATACAAATTATTGAATATTTTAAGATATTTTGTTTTCTATACAACACATGAAGGTATGCATATCAAGATAGGACAGTATGGAGGTCATTCCTTTTTTCCTACCCAGAATATGAAAAACAGCATGATGGTATGTATGTATGTTTGGAGATGAAGTATCAAACTATTAAGTCTTCTTACATATTGTGTATAGGCGACTGCCATACAAATTGCATGAACCGATATCGTCACTAAATTCCTTATATATTTATAAAAATTGTAAAAAAAAAATTGAGATGCACTACTACAATACAAATATTTTTTTAGAAAATTTAATCATCTAGTTGGGTTGTTTCGTTTTTTTAGAAAATTTAATCATCTAGTTGGGTTGTTTCGTTTTTTTAGAAAATTTAATCATCTAGTTGGGTTGTTTCGTTTTTTTAGAAAATTTAATCATCTAGTTGGGTTGTTTCGTTTTTTTAGAAAATTTAATCATCTAGTTGGGTTGTTTCGTTTTTTTAGAAAATTTAATCATCTAGTTGGGTTGTTTCGTTTTTTTAGAAAATTTAATCATCTAGTTGGGTTGTTTCGTTTTTTTAGAAAATTTAATCATCTAGTTGGGTTGTTTCGTTTTTTTCGATATTTTTAAAAACTTTGGAAATATAGGCTGTTAAACACATAAATTTATCATATAAAAAAAAATTCTTTATAAAAAGTGTTTGAGAATTTGAGATTTAATATTTATCTATATTCATACCAATTATCAGCGTTCTAGCTTTTAAATTAATGGTTTTAAGATATAGGGAAAAATAAAGTAAAATTTCAAAAATCGATAACCCTTGACTGAAACAAAAATTCAAAATTCTGAGTATAAAAATTTTGTAGGCCTATAACTATCTATATATTCTGAAATTTTGAGCTCTGTAAATTGAGCGGATCAAAAGTTATAAGGGGGGACCGACACACAGACAGACACACTAAATGTTCCACTCCGAATTCTGAGTAAAACCGTACACATAACATATATGCTGCGAAGCCTTTACGTTGGTGTTTTTTGACTTCAAAGTTGGATAAACCGTGAAAAATATAGACCCTGCATACAATATCGCGTATCCTGGCTTGATACTTTGTCAATTTGTTCAAGAGAGCAAAGTTCTCTTGAACAAGTCGACAGTTGGATTAGTATCCATATTAATTAAAATCATTAATATCCGATTTATATTTAAACATTTAAGCGTTTGGGATACCCCCGATCCACCTCACTTTATGTAAGAATCCCCTGGTCTTAAGTTGTAGCTAATGTCAGCCTTTATATTGTTTACTCTTTTGTTGACCATTGTTATTCTTTATAATATGATAAACTTACATTAATTTGAACTTTACATTATTTGAACCTGTGAATTGTCAAATTTTGCTTTACAGTTTGCATTAACCCAGGCGTCGCCTCACAGCGAAACTAAATATGCCAGTAAATGATAATATTCAATTAAGTGTAGCTAATATAACTTAGAGTTGGGAAGATTAGCAGTGTCCACCCTAGAAAGAGTCACCATAGAATATTTTACTTTAAAGAAGAAAATATAAGAATCTCGAATATATGGGACGATGCATGAATGTAAAGAAAGTCAAGAATGTTTGCACAGACACAGGTATATGACGCTCGGCTGTCACCATCTTATCTGTCAGGGACATGACGAGATGGTATATTATGTATTTTACCAAGCTTGGACTGCAAGTGTGCGTTTTACGTGAGTATAACTCGCTGTTAAGCACCGGCATTGAATAGTGCTTCAACTATTTTCAATTACCATCGTTTTCTGGCACCCCGAGAGACCCGGGTAATCTAAAATACGTAATAAATAATATGCCGTGATGGTATGAATGTATATTGTATAATATGTATTTCTAGATATTATGTATATGTAGGTATCTGTATGAAAATTTAAATCGCTGTAATTTTAAAAATTCAATCAGCGCCAATCCCCGAAAATTAATTTTGAAATCGTTGCCAGAATTAAAAATAAATCCCCCGGGAAAATCTATCGCCGACGAGTCCGATATAATTAAAATAAAAATGTATCGGCAAAAAAAATATATCGGAAACGTAGACCTTATAGAATGTATATCTACTCAATCTATTTTCGTTCAAATCAGTGGTCGCGAGCTCGAATCCTGCCTCGACCGATTTCGTTCACCTATAGCACAAGAATTTATGCATTATTTAAGTATTGTAAAAATTTGTAGGTATATGTACTTGTTTAACACAAGGACACATTCATTTATAGTAAAAAAAAGGAATGAAAAACACACTTTTTGCAATAAATATTATAATAATAAACACTTCCTTGCACCCTGCGCAAGTGGCGAGTTTAATTCCATATGGCAATTTATTCCAAATTACAAGTGTTTCCAGCCCAGAGAAGTAATATTAGCGTGAGAAATGAATTTAAATAAATTTCTCCTCTGCTGGGAATCGAACCCAGGACGCCCGCACAGAAACCAAACGGCTTACCAACTGTGCCACGACGGTCGACAATATAGTATTAGTTATGAAATAACCGATTAAATTTTATATGTTGACGAATCAGAATAGGACATATTATGAATATTTCGATTTGTGTGATAGATTTTATATTTTAATGAATTATTGTGTTGTTTTTCCTTTTAATTGTTGTGTTGTTTAAGGCTGCCTGTCCATTGATGCGGAGCGAGGCGGCGGAGCGGAGAAACGGAGAAATATTAACCAATAGGATTGCATAAAATCTCCGCTCCGCAATTTTATGCATTCCTATTGGTTAATATTTTTCCGTTTCTCCGCTCCGATTGCATAAAATAATAGGATTGCATAAAATCTCCGCTCCGCGATTTTATGCAATCCTATTGGTTAATATTTCTCCGTTTCTCCGCTCCGCCGCCTCGCTCCGCATCAATGGACAGGCAGCCTAATACGAGTTTTGTGTTTTATTTTTACCTTTCTTTTATAATGGCCCAGAGGCCGTGTATGTAAATATAAATAAATAAATAAATATCTACAAAAAAAAAACTCATTGTTCCAAATTCATAAAGATATTCTTACAAATTCAAACCAATTGTCATTTTCTATAAGCAGCAGAATAAATTCACAAGGATGTATTACCATTCCTCTTTTACGTACAACTGCCTCACAACATTTCTATAAGTATAAAGGTACTAAGTGGTTTAATGAACTTCCTTTGAGTCTTAGATTCGAAAAAAATTATAATTTATTTGAGAATAAAATCAAAAAATTGTACTGATTTACTTATTTTTTGTTATTTCATTTTTGTTTTTGTGTAGCTTCGTGTTTTTTAGTAGATGTGCAATGTTTTGGCAAATGTAACAATATAAAATAGATACTCTCCTCTTTTAACACGAGATTTTATCTCAATTAAAGAGGGTTATTATGAATCATATTATGGAAATTGTATACCTTTTTAAATTGTGAGATATATGTAAACTTCGTATTGATTTGTAATAAATAAAATAAAAAAAAATAATTCTTCGAATTTTTCGTGAGAAACTTTGTAGAAGTTCATTTTAAATAAAATAAAATAAATTAAAACAAATAACTTTGTTTACTTCTACTACTGTAAACACCTTTAATTTATGAAAGGGGTTATAACGTTTTCGAGCGTGTGCTCATCCTCAGTAACCACTTATTACTAACTTAAAACTAATGACAGACTACTTAACTATGTTGGCGGGCGGACGGAGGAAGAAGGGGGTGGTGGATGGGGGGGGGTGATAGTGATTCCAGTTCAAGAAGCATTACAATACTTAAAAGAAATTTTAGAAGAAAAATGTGAAGATAGTATCCTTAAAAACGATATATATACTATGATACATGTATCCATTCACCAAAATTATTTCTGCTTCAAAGAAGAATACTACACACAGACTAACGGACTCCCCATGGGCAATCCATTATCCCCGTTACTCGCAGACATATTTATGGATAACCTTGAAAACAAAATTCTATCATCAACGAATCAATTGGTACAAAACATTTATTTTTATCAGAGGTATGTCGACGATGTATTTTTTACATTTAAAGGGTCCAAAAGACAATTAACCAATTTGTTAAAATTGTTTAATGCCCA
Organism: Molanna angustata; assembly: GCA_963576475.1. NCBI lineage: Eukaryota > Metazoa > Arthropoda > Insecta > Trichoptera > Molannidae > Molanna > Molanna angustata. The sequence goes on from OY754989.1 coordinate 21,318,091, forward strand.
ACATCACAAAATAGAATTTACTTGTGAAATAGGAGATAATAACACATTAAATTTCTTAGATACAACAATATCAATTGAAAATGGAAAATTCATATTTAAGATATACAGAAAAGAAACATATGCAGACAACATCATACATGCAGAATCTTGCCACCCATTATCCCAAAAAATGGCAGCGTTTAACTCGATGATCCACAGACTCACATCGCTACCCCTGACAACAAAAAAAAAAAAAAAAAAAAAAAAAAAAAAAAAAAAAAAAAAAAAAATTACAACACAGAAGTAGAAACGATCAAAACAATCGCAAAAAACAATGGTTTTGATGAAAAACTGATCGTCAAAAAGATTCGTAAAAAAGAACAAGAGTCGGCCATCAATAAATTTGTGTATTATCGAGTATTTGACCATCAAGAAGATAAACCTTGGAGAAGAATTTTATACACAGGAAAACTTACTTCAAATTTACTAAACATATGTAAAGATATGAAAATTAAACCTGCACTATACACGGATAATAGTATCAAAAAATATATATTGAACAATAAAACAAAAATTAGTGTGCTGAACAATAGTGGGGTCTATAAATTAAATTGTCACAATTGTGAAAACCAGTACATCGGACAAAGTGGAAGGAAAATAAAAACCAGGATTTCTGAACATATAAAGGCAATAAAAAACTTTTCTATCAACTCAGATATCGCGGACCACGCCAGACTAACAGGACATACATTCGACTTCAGAGACGTAGAAATTTTACATAGGTGTAATAAGGGGAAAAAATTAGATATTCTAGAATCAATCGAAATAAATAGAGCCCCCAAAAACCAAATTTTAAATATACAACACCCACTAATAAATTCTCCCCTTATAAAAATATTAACCACACCCACTATCACCCCCCCCCATCCACCACCCCCTTCTTCCTCCGTCCGCCCGCCAACATAGTTAAGTAGTCTGTCATTAGTTTTAAGTTAGTAATAAGTGGTTACTGAGGATGAGCACACGCTCGAAAACGTTATAACCCCTTTCATAAATTAAAGGTGTTTACAGTAGTAGAAGTAAACAAAGTTATTTGTTTTAATTTATTTTATTTTATTTAAAAAAAAATAGTAAAAATTATATGTACACAATTTTATTAAAATCTCCTTTAACAATAATTGATCGTTCCGACAGAAAATTGGTCTCATTGAATACGAGATGTGTGGCTCTGCTCCAGTATCTCTGTTGAAAACAATATAACTTATTTGAACTATTTTTGGTATGGCGAAATCCACTGGATGAGGTAATTTGCGTTATTTTTAAGGAGCTTTTCCGGGAATTATATTGATTTTTGATGGTACGGATGCCGTCGCCTCTCAAAAGAAGTCTGCCAGAGAGTTAAAAATTAAAGCCGGCAAAAGCACCTACTGGTGATGGAAACTGGGAAGTCTCGACGAGAGATGTTCATATAAAACGATTTCATTTTGAGAACCCAGCGCGGACAAGTTTAAAAATTAACAAAACTGTCTTTACCTCGTGTGCGCTGCGACACAATGAACGCCGATCGCACTTAGTGACGCTCTAAGCCATTCATAATGACCGGAAACAGACGCTCGAAAGGCACTCTGTGGCGTTCAGATTGAACGTCGAGTGTACCTACGCATGAAACGCTCGGTAAAGTTATTGGGTGAAAAATGCTCTGACAGTTATCGTTTCTATTGATATCTATTTTATCTGTGGTAAGATTAATACTATTTGTTTCCGTGGTATCTATTATGTCAGTTGACATTATTTATGATGACAATATGCATTCACAAAGAGGTTAATTTATAAATATATCATTCAAAATTTTCCAATAAAAGGTCAGAGAGCATTATTTACACCACTGCCCAATTGTTGTCTTTCGATGAAAATATAACCTAAAAAGAGACATGTATGATAAATGACATTTGACATTTAAAACGCCCGATGCTGCGTTCAGATTGAAACGCCGCTCGAAAGCGTTCAGTGAGATTGGTGTGAAAAACGCCATAATCTGCAACTTCAGGTACATCCGACACCCGATCATAACCGAGATCAAGAGTTGTGTACTAATAATAATAATAGGGGATTTAATATATCGTCCTTTAATGATTCAAAATCATTTTAAGGGCGCTGATGGTATTGTGCCGCCGCTTTACGAAACAAAATCAGTCAGTCCTTTTATGAAAGTGCTCTTGCTTTGAGCTCTGCGGACATCCGGAGGGAGTGCATTCTACTTAACTGGACCGCTCACACCAAAGCATCGGTCATAGTAAGCCGCTTTGATGCATCTGTCCAACTCCTTTGGGTAGTTGTTGCTCTGTGATCCAGAAAAGCAGATGCCTCCCAGAGAGCTCTTTTTGACATAGCTCTTGGATGTATTGTGGTACTAGAAGTAATGTGAAATAAAATAATATACCTAGGTAGTTGGGCAGCAATATGCTTGTTAAAAATTGTAATCTATTTTTAACAAGCATATTTAAATGGTTAAAAAAAATATTTCTCACATATGGAATTCGGCAAGCGAGTATTCCTATATCCGAAGTTTGGAGTAGTTAATACTTTCAAATTGAAGGTTTCAAGGCATCTTTTCAGTAAAAGAATATTCAAATGAGGTGAAAAACATAAAACAAAAACAAATGAAAGTAAAGTGAATATTAAAATATTTTTTATTGGTCTTCGATGAAATCACAGCATGGTTCGGTCGATTTATTGATTGCCTTTTTAAACCCAGAGAGTGTTTAATAAGATTCATTTTTAAAACAAGGGACCTTTTTTGTAAAATAAAGAAAATCTTTGATCCAAACACCAGAATTCCGTTTAAAAATGTATTAACCCTTGTGTAGTTGACCGTTAGTACTTACAAGTACCGAAAATAATTTATCCAGTATTTCCAACGCATTAATATAATTCAAATTTTTCAATTTTGTCTTATTGATTTAATAATAAAAAAATACACTTTTTTAAGAAATAGTAACTATATTATTAACACGGTACCGTAAGGAATTTTTTAGAAATGAATATAAATAACACAAAAATAAAGTTTAATCATATTAACAATCCAATGGGATTATGCACATTATGGTATAGATTTTCTTACGAACAAAATGTAATAAACCATAAAAAATATTATATTCCTTTCCTATATCGATTGGTGTTTATTACAAAAAAAATGTTGCAGTGTTTAAAGTATAAATACTCGTAAAGTATATGGTAACTACAATCGGTCAAAAAGGGTCAAGTATTTTTCGAATACTTCGGGCAACTATGGGTTAAACGAAATACATATTGGTTAATTGAATATTTTTATTGTTGCACGTTGGTACAATCAAGTCAACAAGCCAAAAATGAACTAATAATTATGGCGCGGTTCAGGGGTGACATCTGTGCGAAACCATTGTCACCTCATGTTCAAGGACTGCTGCTTTCGTTGTTTACAAACCAATTTGTCAATAGATGGCGTTACATTTAGATTTCTTCGTCACTCCATAGATGACGATGATGTTATTCAGCTTATTTTCAAAACAACAGATTTTCGTGATTAAAATATATAGAACTTTCAAAAATTGGATTGATAGGGAACTTAATAAAAAGGCATCATTGGTGAACGTTGCGCAAGCGCATAAATTCATAACGTACCATCATGACAAGTCGAAAGCCATGTGAATCCCTTGAGTTCCTGGTTCTCCTGTAATATTCTAACTACGCCTCTTTTGAAATGTTAAAAAATTTTCAGGAAATATTGGTATTTGCTTTTTTTTCATTTTTCTCTTAATTTCGTGAATTTCTTCCAACAAATTAGTGTTTTCAGACCAGAGAAGCAATATTTGCACGGGAAATGAATTTAAATAAATTCCTCCTCTGGTGGGGATCGAACCCTGGACGCTCTCACAGAAGCCAATTGGCTTACCAACTGTGCTACGGCGGTCTTTCTTTGTATTCTCATTTCTTGCCCTAGTATATATTATCATCCTTTTATTTATTCTTCTATACGATCTCATTTTAACTGCAGTTTTATTTATTTAATGATATAACACAAACAATTTTATACGGCATAACTAAAAATATCATTCCTACTTTCATGCGACTTCTGCAATAAATTTACGTTATAGATGGGTGGTGGGTAGCGCACTGGGCAAGTAAATCAGTGGTCGAAGTGGTCGTGGAGTTCGAATCCTGCCACTGTCGATTTCGTTCACCTATAGTATATAAGGATTTATGCTTATTTAAGGGAATGTATGAGGATGTATAGGTTTTTGTTTTAAGGACATATTCATTCGAAAAAAAAGATAAAGTTTAATTTAAAAAAAAATATCGATCTAAGTACTTTCATATTGATATAATAATTTATGAAATTAATGTAGGTACACATACATACTTTTGTAATAGTTAAGACAATAATCTGTGACATAACAGAAAGAGTGGGAAGGCTAAAATGGCAATGGGCAGGTCATATGGCAAGACAGAGAGATAATAGATGGACCCCCAGAATTCTGAATTGGAGACCCTATCATAATAGAAGAAGTGTAGGGAGACCATAGAGGAGACGGACTGACGATATTGTCGAACTGGTGGCACATGGGGGGAGGCAGAGTACCCAGGATAGAAAGAAATGGAAAACCCAGGAAGAGGCCTATATCCGGCAGTGGAGTGAAAGGGGCTGAAAAGAAGAAGAAGAAGAAGAGGCGTTAATGTCGGCTTCCACGTAAACGTTTTTTCTATCTAGTTTTGACATATTCACGAATATTACTTTTGCGTTTCGAAAAATCGGTCCCAAACGCGAGCCCTGTGTACCTCCGCACGCCCATAGCTACCTATCCCAGTTGACGCGAGATTTTCATTAAGGAAGATGGATATCACTAGAGTGATTCAAGAGGTGGCTATTAAGGAGCGCTTCAACCAATCTCACCTCTCATCCTTCTTCTCCTATCTCCACCTCCTCCTCTATCCCTACCCCTTCACCACTCGTGGAAGGTACGCCTATTCACCATGTCACGCGTCCCTTCAACGAGAAACAATAACCACACAGCCAAGAGTCACGTTTGACGTAAAATGATATTTTCATAATGACACTGTGAAAAGGGTTATTTTTATCTGTTACGAGGAAAAATTCTTGAATAGTTGATGTACACAGCAATACATCGATATTTTATCTGTTAATTCGTTTATTTTTGACAATTATATTCTTTCCTGCAAAATAAATCAAAAATATTTTTTAACTTCTTGTACATACATATGTATAATTTAAACAATGGAAGGTTTATTGCACAAACAATATTTTTTTCCAACCAAATAATAAGTTAATAATGATAATCTAAAGTAATAAAGCAATCAAAATGTTAGTGTCTGTGTGTGTGTGTGTTTGTCTCACGCCTTCTGAAAAACCAAGAGCATCTAAAAATCTAATTTAAGTGCGAACATGTACCAGTATACCTGATGCAGTGTCACGCTAAAAAGAATGCGATAAAAATGCTGAATTTTAAAAATATTTAAATAATTATTTTTTTCATACAAAATTTTCCAAGTCATATATGTCAAAAAAGTGTACATTTTGCACGCAAATATCTGTTAGTTTAAAAGTTGGAAGTAGGTATTTACACAAAAAAAAAATATTTTGAAGTATAACTTAGCGTTTAAGTGAAAAACATGGTGAATATTTGGTATAATTATAATGTTTAACTTATTTTTAAAGTAAGCCTTTTGTACATAAACGCCGCCATTTTAATATCTTTTCATACAATATTTCATTTTCCCACCGAATGAATATGTTCTTGAAAATAATAAACCTTTGAAATAAATGTAATTATGAAATAATAAAATGAAACATAAGACATTACGGCAAGTTTTAAGACATATATTGTAAAAATGTGTTATTTATTAGTAAAGATATAGGCATAATAAAATTGCATAATTTGTAAATAATATTTGATTTTTCTGACAATTTTCATTTTTATGGCATCGAACAAACCAATGTAGGTACCTACATATTCAAAAAATGTATCCGAACCATTCGATATTACTTACGTGTTCGAATCGTTTCCATGGCTACAGAAAGAATGTGATATTCAAATAAAATTTGTTAGGAATCGAATTTATTTAGAAGGTTGTTGTAGGTAGGTACCTACCTAATACTATTTACTTACAAATCAACAATAATATACCTATACTGATTTCCTATAGGAAAATTATTTTATTTATTTATTTATCAACCGTTTGTCCGATTATAATGAAACTTTGGTGAATTGTCGAGCGTATGCCCAGGATGGTTTTTGGATTTAAACTTTTTTCTTATTCTTCTTCTTCTTCGTGTATTTGGTCGTTTTACCTATGAAGGGGGAGTATCCTGGGAAAAGAAGGTCCGACTGTCCCTCCATCTCTTCACAGGTCTTCCAGGACGGGTTCTGCATATAAACTTTTTTCTTCTTTTTCTTCAACGTGTACTTGGTCATCTTACCTATGAAGATGAACTATCCTGGGAGATGAAGGTCCAATTTTCCTTCCATCTCTTCGCAGGTTTCTGGATTTAAACTTTTTTCTTCTTCTTCTTCATCGTCTATTTGGTCATTTTACCTTTGAAGGTGGACTAACCTGGGAGAAGAATGTCCAATTTTCCTTCCATCTCTTCGCAGGTATCTGGATTTAAACTTATTTCTTCTTCTTCTTCTTCATCGTGTATTTTTGGTCATTTTACCTATGAAGTTGGAGAATCCTGGGAGAAGAAGGTCCAACTGTTCTTCCATCTCTTCGCAGGTATCTGGGTTTAAACTTTTTTCTTCTTCTTCGTGTATTTAGTCATTTTACCTATTAAGTAGAGCATCCTGGGAAAAGAAGGTTCTTTCATCTCTTCGCGGTTCTTCCAGGATGGTTTCTGGATTTAAACTTTTCTTAACCGACTGATGGGACGGAATGTAATGAAGGGAAGGGAGGCACTAAAGGGCCTGAAGGGACGGGAGGTATAAAACTGCCTGAAGGGACGGAAGGTACTGAAGGGCCTGATGGGAAGGGACGTAATGAGGGATTAAAGGGACGGGAGGTACTGAAGGGCCTGAAGCGGCGGGTCCTGGAGTCTAATTCTTTTTTTTCTTAATTTTATGTAGACCTTTAGGGCAGTTTTTATACAAACTATTTCCTATTGTCTAATTCATCTTCTTCTTCTTTTATGTATACATTTGGGTCATTTTTTTATAAAAATTATTTCCTTTAGTCTAATTATTATTCTTCTTCATTTAAGTACGTAGACTTTTGGGAGAGTTTTAATACAAACTATTTCCAATAGTCTTATTCATTTTCTTTTATGTAGACCTTTTGGTCAGTATTTATACAAACTATTTCCAATAGTCTAAATATTCTTCTTCTTCTTTTTTGTAGACCTTTGGGTGAGCTTTTATACAATCTATTTCCAAAAGTCTAATTCTTTTATTAGGTATATGTATTTTTACTTATTTTATGTAGACCATTGGAATAGTTTTTTATACAAACTATTTCTTATAGTCTTATACTTATTTTTCTCTTTTTTATTTAGTCTTTTGGGTTAGTTTTAAGTCTAATAGTCTATTGTGCAGAAATATTATTAACGATATGCACACTTGATGAAAATACATATGAAATGAATGGGATATGGGATGTGACGATATAACCTGCACTAGAATCTTTTCAATACTTTTGTTTAATTAAATTTAAACCATTTTTATCATCCTATTTTGAATAATTTTCAACACCTAATATTTAAAGAATGGGAGTTGTGGCCATTACTGAACTCTTCACAACATTTATATTCAAATTAAAAACTATTTACTATAGTTCAAGTCTTCTTCTTCTTCGTTAATGAAGACTTTCAGTCAAATTGAGCAAAAATATAATGCACACTTGATGAAAAAATATAAAAACGAATGGGATGTGACCAATACTAGATCTTTTCAGTACCTACGTTTGTTTAATCAAATTTTAACCACATCCCAACATCCAAAATTACTAAATTTTCAATAGGTACACATTACAATTTGTTTTCGATGATAATATTTAAAAATTGGGGTTGTGGCCAAACCAATCTCTTTACAACGTTGATAAACAGTCATATTTAAAACCATTACGCATAGTCCATGCGAGCAGAAATTGTATAAATATTATACTTCATTCACACTTTATAGCAATATATAAAAAAGAATGGGTTGTGGCCATCACTTGAAAATTTTACAATACTTATACTCAATCAAATTTCAAACCACTTTTCATAGTCTGATATTGCAAAATAATTGGGTGACTATATTATAAAAACGATTGCTTTTTCCTTCACAATTTTACATTCTTGGCCAACGGCGGGACATAAAAGCTAGTATACAATACAATAAACTCATCTTTTCCGCAAGTCGTATCCAGATTGTTCTTCATCCGTTCAATAATATTATGTGTACTAAATATTATGCCAGTTTACATTGAATCGACTATTTTTTATAATTAATTTCATCTGGATTATGTAACAAGATTAATTTGTGATTTCTAGGTATTTTTTTAAGTTTTATATTTTACCATTTTCAATGTGTTAGCTATAGTACTAATTTTAACTCAATTTCAACTTATTGTATTTTTTTTAAGTTTTATGTTTCACCATTTTCAATGTGTTAGCTATAGGACTAATTTTAAATTATTTTTTTGCAAACTGAAAGCGCCCTTGAGGTGACCACGGTTGTCACTAAACGGAGCTTTATAAATTGTCCTTATTATTATTATTATTAATAAGTACTAAGGCAATTAGGTTATGAGATGACGAAAAAATCAAAAAATAAAAAAAAAATAATAAAAGAAAGTTCAATTTTTTTTTCATTTATTAACAGTTCATGGCAATGAAAGGAAAAGAGAGAGGAAAGGAAGAAGACATCAGGAAGGCGAGTCTAGTCAACAGGCGGAATCAAAACCATCCATGTTAACTCATGAAGTTTGACATAAATATCTTATGAAGTTCTATAACATAGAACTCCATGATGTGGGTAAACATTGATGGTTTTGATTCCGCCGGCTGAACAGACTTTCCCGGTTTTTTCAGATATATTATATTGTTGTAAAAACATCAAAAAATAGTTTGATTATATTCTCATTGAATCCAATAATACATCTTAACGAAAATTAAGCGAGACGACTCATGAGGTACATACTTAGATGGGTCGATGGCGGAGAGGTTAGCGCGCCGGGCTAGTAATCCAGTGGTCACGAGTTCGAATCCTTCCTCGACCGATTTCGTATACCTATAGCACAAGCATTTATACTTAATTGAGGGAATGTAGGATGATGTATATGTACTCGTTTAACAAGGAAATATTAAAAAAATATTAAAATAACAATATAACTTCATTTATTTACAATATCGTAATTTCATTTATCGTAAGTAAGATGAAAATAAATGCCCTTAGGTGGTTCGGCCACATAGAAAGAATGAGTGATGACCGTCTGACAAAAAAAGTATACAAGGCTGATAAAAGAGGAATGAAAAGTAGAGGTCGGCCAAGAAAAAGTTGGCACGATCACATAAATGGGATTTTGAAAGATGGTGATGTTAGAAGTAAGAATAATAGAAGAGCGTGTATGAGACGATGTATGGACGTGAATGAAGCGAGGAATGTGTGTCAAGAGAGAGGAGTCTGGCGTTCGGTTCTCTCTGCCTACCCCAAATAGGGAAATGGCGTGATGGTATGGTATTTACAATAATTTATTTTCATTCCAAAACTAGTATCGAGAACTATCGTTCTCTTCTTAATAATAATTAAAGACTTTTATTGAGTTAAACAACGTGGCGGACTTATTGCCCGCAGGCGATTTCTACCAGTCAACCACCAATTAAACACCACTTGGTTTAAACTTAAAACTTTAATTTAAACCCACCTGGAGAAGAGAACGGTGGTTCTCGAAATTAATTATGGAATGAAAATAAATAAGTGGAAATAAATAAAGTTATATGGTTATTTTAATTTTTTAACAGATTTTTAATTATCTCAATAGAGACGAAGTTGGAATATTTACTGTAGGAGAACCGGGAAATCAAGGCACCTACAGGGCTTACGACCTGTCATCGTCTGGTTTACGTGATCACTTTATGCGCTTGCGCAACGTTCACCAATTATGCCTTTTTAATGAGATCCCTATCAATTCAATTTTTGAAAGTTCTATATATTGTAATACTGAAATTCTTTTCGCTTGAAAATAAGGAATTTTTACTACAGCCATCTATGGGTCAAATTATGAACAACAATCTTATTATTTTTTTATTTTTTTTGTTGTAACGCCATCTATTGAGAGAATTGTTTTTTTTTTTAATATTTTTAAAATGAATTCTTACAATGTTAACGCCTCTACCTAGAGAAAAATAACATTATTCATTTATTAAATAACATATTCAAGAACGGCTGGACCAATTGTGATAATCTCTTATTTGTTGGATTCGTCTCCGTCCCAGATAACATAATAACTATAAAAATATCGAAAAAAGTAACGGAAAAAATATATAAAAAAACATGTAAATAAACTGTACGCCTGGTACCTATAATGCAAACAATATAACTTAAAAAATCTAAATAAATGAATCAAAAATATGAATTAAAAATCGAATGTAAAACTTCAGGGTAGGAAGACTACCTACTTTACAAATCATTGATAAATTTATAATAGAAACTCGAGGTGGGTACCTAATAATATCGATTTAATTTGAAAATGGAATTTATTCTACGAAGAAAAATTGAAAAACAAAACATATGGATTAAAGAAAATTTTGACATCATGCTTGGGGTTAGTCATAGAACACACCACGCCGGTGGCACTCTATTGGTAGCACTGGTTTTACTTTACGCTTACATCTCCAAAGGTGGCGCTATTTTTTATTTTTTTTTTATCGGTATTTTTGAAAATGCAATGTAAAATTTTCAGACCTTCAGCATACTTCAGTTGTGTTTTGTTGTTTGTTGTGACGCGAAACATTTTGATCCTTTAAAATCTTGAAGTAAACCAGATAATAAATATAATATGTGTGATTTTGTAAAATTCTTGTTGTTTTCGGTGTTCATCTACATACACACTATCACGCCATGTGATGGTGTTAATCTATTGCCAGCTTTTTGTGTTTTTCGATTTTCTTCGCAAGATGGCTGACAAGTTTTGTTGTGTTTTGAATACATTGTCAAGTGAAATACGGCGAAGTGAAGTTATATAGTTTTCCGAAAATCAGTATTAAATCTTTCTTTGTGGAAAATAAATCAAAAAAATCTAATAATCTACAATGCACATTTTATTTAGAACAATGTATTTTATGAATTATTTGGCATGATTTTTGAAATATTGCAAATAAAATCCATCATATGAGTTTTTTTAATAAATAATGATTGAAAAATGGTTATTTTTTATTTACGTTATCCTTGAATCCATTCCTCAAAGCTGGAAACATTTTAAAATGGAAATTTAAATTTGCCGTGGACCGGTCGCGTATTCATTGCCCCTATAGCGGAGATGCGAGAAACCTTATGATTATCCGGTTACAGCTTCTATGTATTGAGTGACACATAGTATACTGAAAGTTTACTTCCATATTATCTGTGGAACACACTAACTAATAGTTCTTGAGCTGTCAGATACAGAAAAATGTATTCATTACTACCGATTTTTTGCATTTTTTTATTATTATTTTATCCTGACAAACTATTGAACTTAATAATTCGTCTGTTTCAGCGTAGATTTAGTTGGCATACAGCTGACTAGGTATCTGTATCATAAGGGATCATTGCATATACCTGGGATCATTGGTCACTTCGTACAAAAATATTAGCATGGAAATTAAAGCGAGGCTTGCAGTGGCTAATAGATGTTACTACGGGCTACTCAAACATCTCAAGTCAAGACTAATCTCGCGAAATACTGAGGTCGTTATATACAAAACTCTTCTCCGACCAGTCCTGACATACGGAGCAGAATGTTGGGCACTGACTTAAAAGAACGAAAAAATGTTATTGGTGTTTGAAAGGAAGATATTAAGGAAAATCTTTGTCCCAACTAACGATGGGGGGGCCTGGAGAATACGGTATAATCATGAGCAATGCACAACAAAACGAATGTAGTCCAATTTATTAAAATTCAGCGCCTACGTTGGCTTGGACATGTTTGCCGGATGGATGATGACCGTATTCCTATAAAGGTATTAGACACCTTTCCCGAAGGCAGAAGAAGTAGAGGCAGACCTAGGTTGGTTGAGATGGCTGGACGACGTGCTGTGCGATATAAGAGAAATGGACCTGATAATTTGGAGAAGATTGGTCGTCGTGCAGACGATTTCTGGAGGAGGCCAGGGTCCGTAGCGGACTGTAGTGCCAGTGATGATGATGTACCTACTATAGAGACCTCCTCGAAAACTTCTCCTTTGATATGTTAAATATCTGGATTAGTGAATTATTCTCAATTGAAAGCTCGATCGGTGCGTTTGTTACATTTTATTTTGATCTATTAAATAATTTACAATTTACGCATTGATCTGCTAATTCTTTAGAGGAAGTGTATAATGGTAATAATAATAACTGAGTGTTATTATTTGAAGTAATTAATTGTTATTAATATCATTAGTAAATATATATAAATAAATATTTCATATTTATGTAACCAACGATTTATTTGTAAGTATGGTATATGAAGGATGCATAGAAAACGGACTTAAAATGAATGCCAGCAAATCAAAGGTAATGGTCTTTGAAAAGAGTGAAAGCAGAACAGTGTGTCAAATAAAAGTAGAGAATGAATGGCTTGAACAAGTCGACGAGTATGTCTATCTGGGTAGTATGTTCCAACGGAATGGACGGCCTGATAAGGATATTGAAAGAAGAGTTATGGCAGGAAACAGAGTGAATGGAGCACTTAGACCAGTTATGAATGATCTCAACATATCAAGAGACGCTAAAGTTGCCATTCATAACGCAATCGTAGTGCCAACCCTGACGTATGCAAGTGAGACCTGGACATGGCAGAAGTCGCACGAAAGCAGAATAAATGCAGTTGAAATGAGATCGCTTAGAAGAATTTGTAACAGAACGATGTATGATAGAGTTCGGAATGAAGATACAAGGAAAGAATGTAAGATAAAGAAAGATGTAATTAACAGAATGAAAGTTAACACATTGAGATGGTTTGGCCACTTGGGGAGAATGAACGAAGAACGCCTGACGAAGAAAATATACAAATCTGACAGGAACGGAATAAGAGGTCGCGGGCGCCCAAGAAAAGGATGGCACGACCATGTAAACGATATTTTGAAAGATGGAAATGTAAGAAGCGTGAACAACAGACGAACACGTATAAGACGATGTATGAATGTTGAGGAGGCGATGAATGCGTGTAAAGATAGAAAAATGTGGCGTTCGGTTCTCTCTGCCTACCCCGTGAGGGACATGGCGTGATGGTATGTATGTTTGTATGTATGTACGATTTATTTGCAAAGTTACCAAAAATAATGGATATCCAATCGACTCGAGCTTAAATTACTTTTTTTTAAATTGATAAACGTTAGAGAATCATAATCTATTATAATGAACCATAATCATAAAACCTCATTATCTATTCGTATTTAAACGTAACAAATAAAACATTATTTCTTTTTGTTTTACAGATGAAAATATCTGAAGGGTATTTCTTGCCAGCGTCATGTCAGGAATGTTATATTGTTAGAAAGGTACGTAATTTTGACATTTAATTAAACTTAATTTTGAAAAATTTACTGAGATAATTCCCGTGAACATACGGCTCCAGAAGAACATTGAAAATATTTATATTAACATATATTTCCAACCTCTTTACTCCTCACTAACCCAAGGGGATATAGCGGGGAGTTACGATTTCGCAATTTTTATGGCTTTTTTTTTATTGCAGTTTATCGACTAGTATCATGCTGAGATTGTATTCTGATAGTTTCATCACAATGTATCTGTGTGCTGTGTACGACGTGTTTATTTTACTTTATCGACATAGAATAATAATGGTATAGAACACTCTTTAGCCTGCAGTAAACGCGACTGCTTTATGTTGACTAATTTGGTCAACATTTTGATACGAGCATTCAGTAATCATTTGGCCGTCTGCGTGATACGTTATCCAAATAGGTAATGTTTTTAACTGCTTGCAAAATTATTTACGCAGTCATAACGAGTAGTACTATAGGAACAATGTCTACCAGCAGAGTCATGTACATACATATATTGACACGAGCCGGCCAATAAAACGGCTTCACTTTTTCAGCGAGGTATTGTATGGGAATATGAGTATTCTAAAGTTTTATCAGGTAGGTATCTACCTATACCTACCTGTACCTGGTAGGTATCTACCTATACATACCTATACCTATACCTACCTACCTATACCTACCTGTATCAGGTAGGTATCAATCTAAACATTCCTTTGCCTACCTACCAACCTACCTATACCTACCTGTATCAGGTAGATATCTATCTAAACATTCCTATACCTACCTACCAACCTACCTATACCTACCTGTATCAGGTAGGTATCTACCTATACTTACCTGTCTCACCTATACCTGTACGTACTTTTGTCTCACCTGTGAAAAATATTTTCCCATACGGAGGAGTTAGAAACCCCCGTCTTCTCCTACTTTATTCTATGTTTATCGATTATATACTTAATTACTCCTTCGATTCTTTTCAACTATTGCAAATGTGTAGGTATATCATTCTAATACTCTATTTTGAAGGATATCTGAATAGTGCTTCTTTTTTTTTTAACCGTCAAATATTTAAAGGTGACCCCAAGCTCAGGAGACTTATAATTTGAAATTTTTATTTTCAAATTGGTAAAAAGGCACATCACTTTCATAAAATGGCATTGAAGTATTATCAATTTTTCATAATGAAATAATTAAACAAATTTATTTTATGAAAATGCTGAAAAATTTCCATACAATATTTGAATACCTACTTTATGGAGTGAGTTGATAGTGGGGAGTTTAGCGTTTTGCATCATTACGGTAAGAGGGCCGCGTGTTTGACTTGACTGATCTAGAAGAACATTAAAAATATTTATATTCGCGTGGATAATGAAATTCCTTCATAATGAAACATCTAGTTAAACGTTTTTCACATCGGGAAACGAGCTTAAAGAAATTATTAAGTAGGTACTTGACATAATACTATGGCACTTATTTTGACAATTACTTTAAGTACGTATTTCAGCACATTCAAAGTAGGGTAATGTACAGTGACATCGTTGTGAAATATTTTACAACATATCTCAACAGAGACGAAGTTGGAATATAAATTTATAAGAGAAATGGGATATCGGCATCTACAGGGTTTACGTCATGCGATGAACAGTGTGATGACTTTATAATTTTAATATACACATATGTGTATATATATTATTATTATTAAAGTATGATAAATATAGGTATTTGATAATATTAAATTGGAATTGTACACTTTATGGGAGTTCTTTGTTGAAGTCGGTGAAGAATATTATAATATTTACTTTCCAAACTAATATGGAATATATTATGGTGTTACTGTTGGAAGCGTTGAACTATTTGTTGACACGAGTTCAAGATATGTATTGGTATATCTGGAAGGAGGGGAGAGAAATTTGGCTTTAAGTATGTTGATTAGTGGGTGGCGGGGACACTTACTGGCAGATCTTGGTGAATGACGGGGGTACGTGCGAAGCTCCTGGAATTCATTTTTTGGTCTTTGTTTTGAATCCAGTAATATAGTATTCATTAATAATTAGCTCGTTTAAAAATAAATTAAATTAATTCTCATTTAATAATCAGTGTTTATTTGTGGAACGAGGATGATCATCATTGGACTTTAAAATCATATTTATTTCTTTCTCATTTATTTTTCTATATCTTAAAAATTACAAAATTTCGGTCGATAAATATTTAAACGAAATAGTGATATTTTGGAAGGCGCTATACTACCAGAGCTTCGCAGGAGATCGATGAGTCTTTTTTTTTTATTATATACTAACAATTTAATTATTTTCTTTTGACGTAATAAGATGAGAATACATGAAAAATTTAATATAAATTGGAAAATATAATCATTTTTAAACTATTTTGAATTTTCTTTCAAGTACAATTTGAATAAACATAATCTTATTTTAAACATTATAACCTATTTGAAAATTTTCTATATTTTATTAATTTTATATTTGAAGTATTGTGTTTTTATAACTGACAGAGTGAAATGAAGTAAACTTGTATTATCCTAATTCCATAAAAATTGCTTGCATGTAGAATTTAGTGATTCATAAATTATCTCTTTATTTAAGTTACTAATAGCATTATAATACTAACAAAACTCAATAATTCCTTTCCTATAAATGCATGTTAAGTTGATAAGTTATCCTATCTCGTAGAAAATTAATAAGTATTATTTCCTGTCCTTAATTCCAGTATTTTACTTATCGACAATAGTAAGTAAAGTACTTCTTTAATCAAATATAATACTAAAAATCGGTAATACCTTTGTCCTAATTACCTTAAAAAACCTGATTTGGTCTCAGGTCCATTGGTCGATTATATCCTTTATGTGGTTAATGGTTAGAGACTCTCGCTAGACTAAGAGGTCCCAGATGATACCTTGGGTATTCTCATATCTATATTTATTGATCTCAATATATAGTAATGCATGATGGTACAGGTAGTCTAATTAATCCTTGTTAATGCACTCGGACCTGGAAGTAATTTGAAATAGTTGACCAGGATGGAAACGAGCGGGTATAGGTGCTCGTTTCAAACTGCATGAAGCATGAAAAATTAGCATGATCTTCTTGAAAATCTGAATTTCCCTAACCTTAAAATGTCAGATGAAGTATGAAAATCGAGTGAAAAACACAAAACTTTATTAGTCCATTTTGTAGAAGCCTTAAAATGTCACTTAGACATCGCTAATGGAAATCAAAGTATCACCTTTTGTGTCTTGAAATAACCATTTTATCTAAAGTAATCAAAATATTCATGTTTCAATCTGTTACTGTAGAAGGAAAATTCGTGTCCTGAAAACTATCATTATAAAGATATATTGGACATCTAACAAAATTTGATATAAAACTATTTACGTCACACTCATGGAAAGATCGTTGATTGCATATAAATATTGCCTTTTGTTATATAATGTATTTTGGTATTGTTTTGATATGTTTTCATTACAGCAGGATATACGAAAAGGTAGGAAAACTGTAGTTCGTTATTTACTAACCTCTATGAGTTTGAAAAAGCGTTAATAAGCATATATCGTGTTTTCTATTGAATTTTATTTATGTTTTTTTATGAGAATCATATGAATTTGTTTTATGATAATTTTTCGTCATCCTATTTATTCTGTAGGTATATTAATATACTTATATCGATCAAATTGAGTAACAATTAAGTTACATAATTTGGGTTGAGAATCGAAGTTTTATCATTACATTATACGAATTTAATAATTCTGTAGTTATAACTTTGTATATAAAGATTAATTATCTTTCAACAGTCGTAGAGTCTATTAATCTATTAATTATTAATATAATATATATAAATTTTATTATAAATATTCGTCTGTTTATAACTCGTAAATAAAACACAACGTAAAGGGTCCTTTTTAACGTGAATAATGATAGTAATCACTAGACGATCATTGGCCAAAATCCGTTGAAAAACATATAAAATTAGCGAAATAAGATAGAAGAATACGATGTTCTTTCATGATAGAATCATTCAATAAAGAATATTCAAATAGATGTAATAAATTCTAGATTTACCTTACAGGTAGAGGATAAACTAGTTAGGGAAATTAGCTATAGTACTAGGAAATAGACGTTAGATTTTAATAGGTAGTTTAGCTAGCTAGTTTAGGAGGTTATGGATCCACAGAAAAATAGTTTAGGACGATATTTAGTTCAGATTAGGGTGGAGACTATCACAACAGGTTTACGCGATCACTTTATGTAAGTGCTTTCGCATCGTTCACCAATAGTGTAATTTTATTGACTTCCCGTGTCAATGAAAAATTAGAAAATAACAATTGACTGATTATTGACGTTTTAATATTGAATTTTGAATAGTACAACTATGACATAAAATTATATATGACAAATTTTTACTTATTTTTTAATATTTAAA
The DNA here is from genome assembly GCA_963576475.1 of Molanna angustata. Taxonomy (NCBI): domain Eukaryota; kingdom Metazoa; phylum Arthropoda; class Insecta; order Trichoptera; family Molannidae; genus Molanna; species Molanna angustata. The sequence continues at coordinate 21,336,224 of OY754989.1, forward strand.
GAAAAATTAAACATTTTACAAGTTCACATCACCACAATAATGTATAAATTTCTACTGTGAAGCACCGGCTTGGAATAGTACTACCAATCTTGTCTGTTTACATCGTTGTCGCTTAAGAGGTGGGTAATCGAAAATACAACAGGCAACAATAACATCTCACATAGTTCAGCAATGAGGTTCACCATCACACATTCTGAATGTAGTGTTTCGGGTGTCTCGTAAGAGCCGGGTAATAGAAAATACAACAGGCAACAATAACATCTCACATAGTTCAGCAATGAGGTTCACCATCACACATTCTGAATGTATTGTTTCGGGTGTCTCGTAAGAGCCGGGTAATAGAAAATACAACAGGCAACAATAACATCTCACATAGTTCAGCAATGATGTTCACCATCACACATTCTGAATGTAATGGTTCGGGTGTCTCGTAAGAGCCGGGTAATAGAAAATACAACAGGCAACAATAACATCTCACATAGTTCAGCAATGAGGTTCACCATCACACATTTTGAATGCAGTGTTTCGGGTGTCTCTTAAGAGGTGGGTAATAGAAAATACAACAGGCAACAATAACATCTCACATAGTTCAGCAATGACGTTCACCATCACATATTCTGAATGTAGTGTTTCGGGTGTCTCGTAAGAGTCGGGTAATAGAAAATACAACAGGCAACAATAACATCTCACATAGTTCAGCAATGAGGTTCACCATCACACATTCTGAATGTAATGGTTCGGGTGTCTCGTAAGAGCCGGGTAATAGAAAATACAACAGGCAACAATAACATCTCACATAGTTCAGCAATGAGGTTCACCATCACACATTTTGAATGCAGTGTTTCGGGTGTCTCTTAAGAGGTGGGTAATAGAAAATACAACAGGCAACAATAACATCTCACATAGTTCAGCAATGACGTTCACCATCACATATTCTGAATGTAGTGTTTCGGGTGTCTCGTAAGAGTCGGGTAATAGAAAATACAACAGGCAACAATAACATCTCACATAGTTCAGCAATGAGGTTCACCATCACACATTCTGAATGTAATGGTTCGGGTGTCTCGTAAGAGCCGGGTAATAGAAAATACAACAGGCAACAATAACATCTCACATAGTTCAGCAATGAGGTTCACCATCACACATTTTGAATGCAGTGTTTCGGGTGTCTCTTAAGAGGTGGGTAATAGAAAATACAACAGGCAACAATAACATCTCACATAGTTCAGCAATGACGTTCACCATCACATAGTTCAGCAATGAGGTTCACCATCACACATTCTGAATGTAATGGTTCGGGTGTCTCGTAAGAGCCGGGTAATAGAAAATACAACAGGCAACAATAACATCTCACATAGTTCAGCAATGACGTTCACCATCACACATTCTGAATGTAATGGTTCGGGTGTCTCGTAAGAGCCGGGTAATAGAAAATACAACAGGCAACAATAACATCTAACCAAGTTGTTTTTTGTCGCTGTTTTCGTTGTAAAAGTCCACAGTTACGACATGTTAGTGGAATTATGTCGTTATGTTAGAGATATGTCTTTAGGATGGCGGGGTCCCCAGGTTATATCGACGCTGGGGCCTTAATGGGCCCGCTGTTAATTATTATTGTTACCCAAGGTGAAAACCAAAACAAAAGGGGGCGCCAGCTTCAGTACGCGAGGGGCATAAAGTACAGGAAATCATAGACAAAGTCTTTTCGAAATATATTTCACCGCTCATGAAATCCTCTTCAATACATATAATATAAATGAATCTAGTTTTACTCTCCACACTATGGAGTAGTGGAGAGTCATGATTTCACAATTTTTAAGCGTATTTTTTTATATCAATTTCTCAACGGGTATCATGTAGAGAGTGCACACTGTGAGTTTCGTCGTGATGTGTTTGTTTGTATGGCGTATGGCGTACGGATTATTCTTTTTGTGTCATCTCTATACAACCCAAACTATAAGTCCGATCGACTTCATATTAACATCATATGTGAAAAGTGCAAAGACCAAGAGCTGATAAGTTTTACATAGATATCCGATAATTTCTTCTCTATGATTTCATCTGTCCAAATTTTCAAAACGCTCTCACGGTATGTAAAATCTAGGTATTTTTATACTGTTAAAAATTTTGATGCAACAAAAATACACTCATCAAAAATGCATTCAAGGATTGTCAAAATTTAAAAAAAAAATGTATGGTCTGCCATAGCAATGTGAAATAAATTTCATATTTGTATTAAAAATATATGTAACAGAAGTAAAATTGGTTCTGTAAGGGAAAATTGAATGATCAACTTCATATTGATATTGTATGTGTTTCTATAGACAAGTGTATTTTTTCAATCTCCACTTTTATCTTCCTCAAGGGGTAGGCAGTGAGAACCGAACGCCGCATTCTTCTATCTTGACACATACATCGCCTCACCAACATTGATACACTGTCTCATACATGCTCATCTTGCTAGTAATGCAATTTTACTTAAAATTTCTCAACAGGTATTATATAGAAAATGCATACTATGAGTTTCGTGACAATGTTTTTGTGTGTATGGCGTATTGTGAAAACTTTTGTCCTCTAGGAATCTTATATTTTTTTTAAGAAACTAATAGAAATGTACTTCATAAAAATGCATTTAGAGGGTGTCAACCTTTCAAAAAGAAAAAATGAACGCATACCATGGTGTGGAGAGTTTAGTGTTGGCTACAATTAACTCGTTTTTAGTTTGTATGTGTGTGAGATGCTGAAGATGTGTGTTTGTGTGTAAACTTTTATGCGATGCACCCAATTCGTCGGCGTAGGAAATTAATATTAGAGTAGAATGCTTAGAAATTAATTCTTAAGAATGCTTATTGTGTAATATTTTTTTATTTTTTTCCTTTTAGAACTCTCTTTTTCTCATTTTTTTTCTGTAACTGCTTTTGTACTAAGGCAATGTATGTTTGTTAATTCGAGGAAACAATCTTGGAGTATGTATAAAATAATTTCCATTTACGTTGATATGTTATAAAAATATAAAAATACTTGGTTGTAGTTCTATTGTATTTATTAGATTATTGACGCGTTTCGTGCAAAGCACATCGTCAGAATAATGCTCTACAAGACTGAGACTAGTGGTTATATACAAAATTTACATGACAGGTGTATAAAAATGTTGGTTTTTCAACGGTTGAAAATAAGTTATATAATGCAAATGAATCTATACAAATGTACGTTTTAATACAATGAAAGTAGTTGGGTCACTGGTTGTAGTACCCTGTGTCCATTAGGTCTGTAACAAAAGAAAACGACAGCAGTAAAATTCGAAAGGTAAATAATTTTACTGCTGTCGTTTTTATTTTGTTACAGACCTAATGGACACAGGGGACTACAACCAGTGACCCAACTACTTTCATTGTATTCAAACGTACATTTGTATAGATTCATTTGCATTATATAACTTCTTTTCAACCGTTCAAAAACCAACATTTTTATACACCTGTCATGTAAATTTTGTATACAACCACTAGTGTCGGTCTTGTAGAGCATTATTCTGACGATGTGCTTTTGCACGAAACGCGTCAATAATCTAATAAATACAATAGAACTATAACCAAGTATTTTTATATTTCTATAACAGATCAACGAACAATGGAGTTCTATCAAGAATCGTCGATCGACAAACTAAACTTAGGTAATTTCCATTTGTTTAAGATTATATATTTTTTTTTATTAAAATGGCAAGTGCAGTATATGAGGGAGTTCTGTTTGGCATAAGTGTTGTAGATGGGAAGGTAAAGTAAGTCAGTCAGTCTATTCGATCTTGTTGGCACTCTCAGAGTCAAGCGTTCTAACACATCAGGGCAGTCAACCGTTGGGTTTACAGTTTAAGTTTAAGCCTCTGTAGATTTACAGATACATTTTTATCATATATTTTTTTTGCGTCGTCGGCAGAGAGCATCCTCAGGTGAACTGTCTCGTTATCAATGTATCGCCGGTCGTTGTAGTGCAAGTAATTGCCCCCCCGGCAACTAATTCCAGTCCCGTGCCATTAACGCTCCTGGCCCCGTGATATTTATGGCTGTGTAATAGACAATCTAAACTGAAACCAGAATACCCCCAACTGCTCCTCTCGATCCGCCTCCTCTCCCGCCATCCTCCCCTTAGTGTCGGTGCAAGGCGACGGTTTGATGGTCTCTCAACCACGACCTAACTAGCCATGTTGTAGTATAACTACATGTGCAACGTTATTGGAAGAAACGTTATTTTCCTACGGCCTTAGAAGTTGCTGCACATAGGAGTTCAGTGACATGCACACGTACAGAAGAATTATATATAAAAATATTGATGAACCACAATGTTTAGAATCACAATTTGAATCGAAAATTGTAACAGAGGAAATGAAGAATATAAAAAAACACGTTAAAAAAATGAACACCTGGTGTTATGCAAAAGGTATAGCTTTTGAGATATACAAAAAGAAGCGAAACAGGAGGCGCATTAATATCTACATATTATAATTCTTCTGTACGTGTGTATGTCACTGTCATTTTGATATATTTTTTCGACTATCATTTTCTATTGTCCTATAAAAGCCAGGTAATAGAAAATATAACAGGCAACAACAACATCTCACATAGTTCAACAATGAGATTCACCACATATTCTGACTATGGTGCCTTTTTGGTGCGACAGAAGATTGGTGTTTGGTGACACACACATGTGTCAACAAAAAAGATTAAAACAGAATATATCCATCCCCCGACTCAAAACATCTGCAGCTCAACACCATTTGACATACATATGCATAAATCATTTCAATGGCCTTCCAGATGAATTGAAGAGAATAAAAGAATACATATTGGTTAAGAAATTAGTTTTAAGACATATTGGCAACTTTAATCATACTAATGATGACTTTTAAGAAATCATTTTTAATTTATAATTTATACGAACCTATAGGTGTATGTGCATGTATGTATGTGTGTGTATGCATGTATGTATGTATTTATATGTATACAATATGTAATTATTGTCATATACATGAAACTAAGATTGCGTTGAATAAGTATAAATAAATGAAACCAAGACTATACTCCTACCTCAAACACGATATTTGATTTGATTTCAAGATGTTTATTATTATAATGTTATTTTTCATTAAAGTATGTATCTAATTTGATTAAATTAAATTAAGATAAAGGTAATCCGGTTATACATTGAGATGTATAACCGGAAACACTCTAAGAGACCGAATTCGAAATACCGAAATAAGAAAAAAGTGCAGTACGGAGGACATCGTCAGATGGGGAAGACAGTGGAGGCGATATTGGAGCTCACATGTAAACAGAATGGCTGAAAATAGACTCCCACGTATCGCTCTCCAGGAGAACCCAGCTGGAAGAAGACCACCAGGAAGACCTCCAAAGAGATGGCGAGACAGTTGGCAGTCCACATCGCAGGAGACAGAATAGCGGTACAAACAGATCTTCGGATCTATGAAAAGGAAGAAGAAGAAGAAGTAATTCACACCCGCACTCCTTTCACTAGTTACCTACCCTACATTGTAGTATATTATGCTATGATGATATTAATGAATTAACTAGCAGATTGAATGCCAAGTCGGGATTTTTTGCCGATGTGAAAATTACCACCGACCACTGTGACAAACTCACGGCGAGAATTAATTATCTTTGTTGTGACCCACTAAGACCAGTGGACTTAATTAAACAGCCCTATTCCCAGTACATATTTGTGACGCTGAAGACAGGACAGGTACGTTTCTTCATACATTTCCAATGTACTTTGTAAATAAACTATCTGAATACACATACTTTTTATATTATTATTGATAAACTTTTTAGCATCTCAATAGAGACGAATTTAGGATATTATAGAAGAACCAGGAACTCAAGGCACCTACAGGGCTTACGACCTATCGTCAGCTGATTTAAGTGATCACTTTATGCGCTTGCGCAACGTGACATATTATTAATTTTCACAGTTTGGGGATATATGTTTATTTATTAGTTTAATGAAGAAAGATAATATTGCGAAGGTGCGTGTTCATTAAGCATTATATTTTATTTAAACATACATATACCTCCAAATATGATATTGCTTATGTCAGTTAATTAAATAATTGATAATATATAATTTTATTGTGATGAAGGGTTTCAATTAAAGAACTACTAACATGATCAACACTGGTTTATTCGTAGATAACAATTGAAAATACAATATAAAAAATAACTTAATAAATATGTATTGTGATGTCGTGGGTCAGAACTAATGGATAAAAATTAAACGCGACTCTAGTCTATTCAACGATCAACACACGAATAATCTGTAGTTACATTGGCTTGAATCAACAGCGGTGCGCTGTGATTCGTCGATCTTCGGAAGCATTCGAGAATCCCGGGCCGTAAATGTTGCAGTCCACCAGGCGCTGCCACAACAGAAATAAAATCATTTGTACTCTAGCCATCGAAGCCTCGACTTATCATTTGAACCAGAACCCAACCTTGGAATCTCAACGATATTTTTAAAATAAATACATGATAATAACGTATTATGGTCACAGAAAGTCTGCCACAGAAAAGGCAAAGCAAGAAGATTGGATTAATCAGTACAGTGGAGGTCGTAACCAACTGTCGGAGTCTTTGGGATGGGTAGACCATTTTCTCCAACCGCACATGGAAGAAACCGAATAGACTCCGTGTAGGTGTCACAAGGTGTTAATAGAACCTTAACAGGACGAGAAGAGAATGTCTCTTAAGATTGCGATCAGGGACCAGAATAATAAGGCTTTCCTTGGCTGTCGAAATATGGCTTGATTGCGGCTTGGCTGGAAAAAGCTACTGCAACATATTGGAATGGAAAGGCTTAATATATCCGGACCTTTCCGTGTTGATTAGGAAGGAAATACTGCCTGGAATTAAGCACAACTTTGTTGCGCTAATGCACTTAAAAACTCGTGTAGAATTCAAGGCACATGTCCTCCAAATGCACACGGTTTAGCAATGAAAACTATTACTGCCAATACGTGTTCAATTCAAGGCACGCGTCTTTCAATCATACACATGTTTATAAATTTTACCATGTGTATTTATTGAGCGTTACAAGGCTGTGTTAGAGGCATTTTTTTTGTATGATTGTTTTTGTTTATATAGATTAATCTACACAAATCTACATTATATCATAAAAATTCGTTGAAATTTTTTTAGTGTTAGATTGGTATTCATGAATTTTTCAATGAAATAATTACACTTTGCGTCGTAATTACCTTCACAAGATATAGAGCATAGAATTTTACATTGGTAATTATCCTTGTCTCCTTCGTAATTTACAATTTTAAAACTGTCCAAAACAACAATTTTAATCACCATGTTACTTAAAGACTTAAACAAAATTACTGATTACTATATACCATATAATCTGTGAACAAAATACAAATGTGACAGTGACAGACAAAATACAAACGAAATGAAATAGCGCGCGAACTTCATAGCTATATATGTTCCATATTCAATAATTAATTGCCTTGAATTCAACACTTATTAGCAGGAAAATTTTGCGTTGCTAAATCGTGTGCATTTTGAGGCCACGTGCCTTGTTTTCAACACGAGTTTTAAGTGCATTAGCGCAACAAATTAGTGCATGATTCGAGGCAGTACTTGCATCCTACATAATCAACACGTAAAGGTAAATAAGCTATCCGGACACGAAGAATATTTATTTTATTTATTTATTTATTTATTTATTCATTGATCAACAATTAAGTCACATAACACATTAACATTATAGTGTCCCCCGTTAGGTAGGCGAGTACCTCCCCGTGTTGGGGGTCTATATTACATTATAATTTTCAATATTTTATATATTATATTACATCATATTATATTACATTACTTCACATACACATATACACTTATTTTTTTTCTCTTTTCAACATCATATATTACTGTAGGACTCCTATAAACATCATCAATGCAAAATCAAAATCACAAAATCAAAATCAAAGAGACAAATCTGAATAAAAATAAATAAATTCAACAATATAGAATCAAAAAACTACATACATAATCTTGTGAATTTCTTGTGAATGTTTCCTTTTTCAACTGTATATTTCCAATATTGAATTTAATCAGTTTTCAATGCGAAATGTGTTCATTATATGTATCAAAATTATTGGTAGCCACATTTCCTAGTATCGTTTAATTAAAATATTGGGTATTCGTTCTCTCAACGGCCTTCAGTTTCCGGCGGATGTTCACATATTAAGCAGAAACATTACTGCCCTCTCTCTTCCTGATTTCACACTAAAATCTCACTTAGCAACAATAGCCTTAAGAAGACGCCATAAGCCAAAGGCAGCAAGCGACGAACTATGTTAATTTTTGATCGACTTCCAAAAAAGGAGGAGTTTTTCAATCTGACATGACTTTTTTATGTATGTTCAGCGATAATATTTTTCCACGCTATCAGTGCCCCGTTCCACCATCGTACTTTTCAACTTTGCGCTTTGCACTTTGCATTTCGTCGGCTTGTTTTCGTTCCACCATTACATTTTTTCGCAAAGTAAAAGTTGCAATTTACAAAGCGAAAAGTAGACGCCTATTGCAAAGCAAATAAGCCGTTCTGTTCCACCATCGCTACTTTTCATAAAAAACTTTGCAAACCTTGCGAATGAATTGAAAAGAATATTTTGACATTTCAAATTTGCCATTCGTCGAGTTGTGAAAGTAGAAGTTGTTTCTTTAGAATTTTTGAGTAAATTTATTATAAAATTTTGCATAAATTATTGTTAGAAAGGGATGAGGAAGACGGGGTTGTAAGAAATTATAGAGAAAGGATAAATTTCGAAAATATTTTACCCACGCAGTTCCTCGAATATTTTCGCATAAATAGCACTCAGTGTGAATATGTCTTGATTAAGTACACGATTTATTCTGATTTTTGTAGGTAATTTAAACTATGTTTATGTGATTATTATGTCCGCTTTTTCTAAGTTTATATGATTATTTCACTACTCATTTACACATATTTTAAGGTACAGAACAGCACTAAGAGAAGCAAATGATTGTCTCCTCAACAGCAAATAATTCAGTGAAGCACCTGTTGTTTCACTGTATTAGTGATAGTGTCACTAAATACTCCAAAAAGAACTCCTTTCTTTTCATTAATTATCTCCAACACGGCTATTTTTTTCTTAATATTGTCTTTCCGGCTCATTTTCTAACAACAACAACGAAATCACAGAACAGACAAGAACGATCGGTGTCAAATGATCGTGTACACTACGCGCGAAACACTCGGTACTACTAAGTTATCACTAGGTGTCGCTAGCGTCAATTGAAAAGACTTTGTAAATGTTTGGCGACGCCGCAAAGTGACCATTTTTTTTTCGTGGAACGCGAACGCTTTGCACTTTGCGAAATTCTCAAATCGCAAAGCGAAGAGTGAAAAGTTGAAAAGTACAATGGTGGAACGGGGCACTGATTTCAATATTTTTTTGTATATTTATTTATTTATTTTATTTTACATATTTTATGTTTGTGTGTGAGGAAAAAAATCCAATGTTTGCGTATATGTAATAAAAAAAATATTCGATTTACATACACATTTGTACAAGTAGATAAACAATCTAAAAATGAAATAATATTTCTGGCGCAGTTCAGGGGTGACATATATGCGAGAACACCGTCACCTCATTCATAAGGACTATTGCTTTCATTGTTTACAAATAAACCAAACTCTCAATAGATGGCGTTACAAAAAGGTTTCTACATACGTTCCTTCATTCTTCATAGATGGCAATAGTAATAATGTCCTATTTTCCGGTGATTAGTTACTTATTATTCAAATATATATAACATTCAAAAACCAGGTCGTAAGCCCTGTCATCGGCTTACGACCTGGTTTTTCTATAATATTCCAACTTTGTCTCTATTGAGATGTTGAAAAGTTTCTCAAAAAAATATCTATTGGAATAGTTAAGGAAAGGAAAGTGAGAGGTAGAATAATAATCAATGGTATTTTACAACGCATTATTCAGTCAGATATCTTTCTGAACTTACACCTAACCCTCTCTCGAAATTTAAGGACATATTGAGCAAATGATTTGAATATCGGTTTTTTTAGTTGTATATACGCGAACAATGGATATTTTCCCTGTCGGTAGTCAATGGTATTTTATTAGTAAAATATATTATTCTGTGGAGCCCTCTTAATATAAGTCTTTATATTATAACAACTGGTGCAATTTAATTATAAAACAATATTATCACATTATTTAAAGTAGGTATATACACCATTAAGTTAAGCTAAGCGGAAAATTAATACACAAAATCTGTGTTAATGAGTATGTTAATAATAAGATTTTTTTTCGCACAAAGACTTGCAGAGTACCTAATAATTATCAATAGACACTGTTTAATCTATGAATCTTTTATCCTTGATTATTTATAGGAAATTAGTAAAATATGTTTTATAAAGATGATCTTTGAAAATTTTATGTAGAGTGAATGGAAAATGGATCAAAAAGTTAATTTATAGTGAATGGAAAATGGATCACAAAGTCAATGTAGTGTGCATGAAAAATGGATCAAAAAAATAATGTAGAGTGAATGGAAAATAGATCAAAAAGTTAATGTAGAGTGAATTGAAAAATGGACCAAAAAGTTAATGTAGAGTGAATTGATAATGGATCAAAAATTTAATGTAGAGTGAATGGAAAATGGATCAAAAAGTTAATGTAGAGTGAATTGAAAAATGGACCAAAAAGTTAATGTAGAGTGAATTGATAATGGATCAAAAATTTAATGTAGAGTGAATGGAAAATGTATCAAAAAGTTAATGTAGAGTGAATGGAAAATGAATTAAAAAGTTAATGTAAAGTGCATGGAAAATGGATCAAAAAGTTATTGTAGAGTGAACGGAAAATGATCAAAAAGTTAATTCAGAGTGAATGGAAAATGGATCAAAAAGTCAATGTATAGTGCATGGAAAATGGAAAAAAAAGTTAATGTAGAGTGAATGGAAAATGGATCTAAAAGTTAATTTAGAGTGAACGGATCAAAAAGTCGAACGTTCACATCCTCTTTCCCAACTATATTGATGGACCCTTATGTGATTGAAGATCGTGTTTGTCACAAGATCACTTTCTACATACATATACCTCCATTGTCGTTTGTAATTGCATCACCGAAATGTCCTAGGGTTGACTCGAACTCCTTCCTCTGCACTCCTACACAACCATTCATGTCGTCTGCCAGAAACTGTCTTTCGTTTACCATCGGGAATCGAACCTGGATCCTTTCGCTCTGGAATCAGATAGCTTACCAACTGAGCCATGAAGGCCAACATACCACAGCAAAGCAAGGTCGAAGACAGCTTGTTTGAGTTTTACAAAATTGTGTTTATTAAAATGGAATAGCAAGTGTAGTACGTTCAGCAGACTCTACTCCATTTCACACTGTCCATATCCTCACAGAACTCTGTTATCTATTTTATTTATATTTTTCAAAACTTTAAACAATTGACCTTATAAAAAGTATGTCACTGAAAACAAGATAAAGTATGTCCCTGAAAACAAGAAAAAACATGTCACAGAAAACAACATAAAGCATGTCACAAAAAACAAGATAAAGTATGTCACTGAAAACAAGATAAAGTATGTCACTGAAAACAAGATAAAGTATGTCACTGAAAACAAGAAAAAGAATGTCACAGAAAACAAGATAAAGCATGTCACAAAAAACAAGATAAAGTATGTAACTAAAAAAAAGGAAAAATATGACACTGAAAACAAGATGTCAACCTTCGTAGCTCAGTTGGTTAGACATCTAACTCCTGAGACAAAGGTCCCGGGTTCGATTCTCGGTGGAGACACAGTTTTTAAATGTATTTTCAGTCTGGATCTGTGAAACGATTACTATCGCAAGTCTCCAGAGAGTGACAACTTGTCATTGGATGCGTGCTAAATAAATGTTTGACATAGTACCTGTTAGTTACCCGGGAAGCTATACAAAATAAAAAAAAAAAACAAAAAAAAATATAAAAAAGTATGCCACTGAAAACAAGATATAAAAACGTTATTTTTTACGACGGTCCATTTAATTTGAATAAATTCTAGAACACATTTTGAAATGTCAATTTGATTTTGAAACAAAATATCGTTCACATAATTGTAATCAATTATTATAAGATCATAGTCAAAATATCAATTTAGCGCCATATCTGTCACATGTGTTTATGGACAAACCTTTACAAAAACTACTATTAAATTGTCACGTTATATAATAAATATACCTTATTTATTTCAAAAGATTTCAAAATTATGTAAAAGCAATGCCCTTGAAAGTTATGGCCGTTTGTAAATAAATTATTGTAAAAAAATATAATCAAAAAATACAGGTCCGGATTTATGGTTGTCATTGCCTTGCGCACTTGATCCAAAATACGCCACTTAATACGATTACATGAAAATTCTTCGAAACACAATTGTTCGAATGCGCAATTGTACGAATAACAATTTTTCGAAAATCAGTTATCAGAATGACAATTGTCCGAAAGCAAATTATTCGAACTAACATTTGTTGGAAAACCAATTAACCGAATTTAATATATTTTTGTGTCATTATGTTGCCTCCTTTGACATATTTGTTGCCAGTAAAATATATTCGATGAAGACTTTTTTACAGTTTTTACTTGTTGTATTATTGTTGGGTACATAATATTTTTAATAACTGATATTTGACAGCGCGGGATAGCCTAGTTTGTACACCAGTTTGTGTTTATCTAGTATTCACACCAATCTAGTTATTTTACTTTAATATTATAGTTACTTTTTTCAATATATAATGCAACTGGCTCACGCCAGTCGCAATTATAACTACAAAGAAACCTAACCAAATTATTTTTACCAAAGTTTTGTAGGTTTATGTTTAAAAAATAGGTGTACATCCTAGGATATCTGACAGCGCGGTGCGTCGCCATGTTGTTTATTCCATAGATTTTTATTATACATAATATACTATGTAGATGTAGTACTCCGTGCAAAAAGTGAGTCATTTGTTTTCGATTCATACAAAATAACTACGACATCTAGTATATTATAATTAAAATCTATGGTTTTTTCCTCACACAATACTACCAACATGACGTCATAAAAATTCGAACAATTGTAAATTCTGATAATTGTGTGTTCGGAAAATTGTTTTTCGAAAAAATGTGATTCGAATAATTGCCATTCGTAAAATTGATTTTCGTAAAATTGAGCATTCGAATAATTGTTTTTCGAATAATTTTCCTGTCACCACTTAATACTCTCAATTCCTGATGTTGAAATTCTTCTATAATCAGTTTTCTTTTTGCACCTTCTATACAATAAATGCTGTGGAAATGAGATCACTAAGAAGAGCACGTAATAGAACGATTTATGAAGAATACATACATACATACATACATACATACATACATACATACATACATACATACATACATACATACTTACATACATACATACATACATACATACATACATACATACATACATACATACATACATACATACATACATACATACATACATACATACATACATACATACATACATACACACACACACACATACATACATACATACATACATACATACATACATACATACATACATACATACATACATACATACATACATACATACATACATACATACATACATACATACATACATACATACATACATACATACATACATACATACATACATACATACATACATACATACATACATACATACATACATACATACATACATACCATTACGCCATATCCCTTACGGGGTAAGCAGAGAGAACCGGGTGCCATACTCCTCTATTTTTGCACACATTCCTAGCTTCCTTTACATACATGCTCGTCGATTATTCAAACTTCTTATATTTCCTTCTTTCAAAATATCGTTCATATGGTCATGCCATCCCTTTCTGGGGCGGCCGCTACTATTCACTCCATCTCTTACACCCATGTATATTTTTTGGTCAGTCGTTAATCATTCATTCTTTCAATATGTCCAAACCACCTCAAGGAATTCACTTTCATTTTACTTATAATACTCATATTGCATTCTCATTTTTTATCCTATCATATATTGTTCTACTACATGCTCTTCTTAGTGATCTCTTTTCCGCAGTATTTATTCTACTTTCGTGCGTCTTTTGCCAGGTCCATGTATCACTGGCATACATCAAAATGGGCACTACAATTGCATGAAGAATGACATATGGGGAAATAAGGAGACAATGTGAGATAAAGAAGAGAATTATAAGTAAAATGAAAGTGAATTTCTTGAGGTGGTTTGGCCATATTGAAAGAATGAATGACGAACGCCTAACCAAAAAAATATACACGGGTGTAAGAGATGGAGTGAATAGCAGGGGCCGACCCCAGAAAGGGATGGCATGACCATGTGAATGATATTATGAAAGAAGGAAAAATAAGAAGCTTGAAAAATCGACGACCATGTATGAGACGATGCATGGATGTAAAGGAAGCCAGGAATGTGTGCAAAAATAGTGGAGTATGGCGGTCAGTTCTCTCTGCTTACCCCGTAAGGGATATGGCGTGTCTTGAAAAGCCATTACACATAATACCTGTAAAAAAATATACTGTACAATGTAGTATTGCCGTATGGTCCATTTCTTCGGAGGTCTTCGAGATAATCTTTGTTGGGTATTTCAGTCATTAAAATTTACGAAGTTAATTTATTTTTTAACTCTCAGAAAGCTACAGCTATCATTTGTTTATTTTACATTACATTAATTGTAGAAAAGTTGAGTCAAAAGAGCTTTCTTCAATTTAAGGGGGGGACTGCTGCCAACGTACCTATTTTTCAATTTGATATACCATCATTATTTATTATCAAATCGTTTTGAAAACAAATAATTTAGACAGTTTGGATATTAATAAACAAAAATATACCTTAACTTTTTGATAATGTTCTGTATAAATTATTGTAGAAAAATAATGGCATACCCCGATTTTCAACGTTTATCATATATTTTTAATAAACTATAAGGCGTAGAGTAATATATATTTTTTTAAATTAAAGAAGACAAAAATATCTAGAAAAATATGATGTGACGTTGCATTAATGCTTCAGGTTTAGTAAATAAACCTAAAAAACATTTATTTACCATTCAGCCCATTGCGTAATAAAAGTTTTTTTGGTTTATTTATTTAACCTGATGCGTTAATGCAACGTCATATCATATTTTTCCAGGTATTTTGTTCTTCTTTAATTTATTAAAAAAATATTGCTCTATACCTTATATTTTTTTAGAAATTTAAGATAAATGTCTAAAATCGGGTTATGCTTATTATTTTCCTACAAGAATATATTATACAGAACATAATCAAAAAGTTAAGGTATATTTCTCTTTATTAATATCCAAACTAACTAGGTTATTTTTTTCAAAATGATTTGTTTGGTAATAATGATGGTATATCAAGTTGAAAAAATAGGTACGTTGGCAGCAGTCACCTTCTTAAATTAATAATTATACAGTAATTGATTACATAGTTGGAAAATTCATAAGAATATATAAGATAAAAGAAAATTTAAAAACAAACACAAAAAAACAAAGATATACATATACAGTTAACAAGTATATTTTCATGATGAGGTGGAGGGATCTTTAGTGAATGAGGAGGGGATTGTTGGATTGTGTATTAGAGTTAAAGAACATTTTAGTCTGTTTTTGTATTGTATTGTATTGTATATATTTTATTTAGATGATAAAAAAATACAATTTCTTACATCTAGTACAAACGAAAATAAAAACAAACAATAAAAATAAACAAATCAACATCGGATGACTAAATGAACACACAAAAAAGACACGTATCTATCAATAACAATAAAACACAAAGTAAAAAAAAATGAAAACACACTACCACAATAGAAGACATCAAAGAACATGAAAAATAAAAAATAATAATATAGTATCAAAACAAGCAAAACAGATATTATAGTCTTAGAACATAATATATAAACAATAGAAACACACGATTTTTAAAAAAACTTTTGTTTTATGTATTCAGCACCTAAGCGACGAAAAGCGGCAAGACTAGACGCCTCCTTTACACATTCAGGCAAATCATTACAAAGTTGTAAGCCTTTGTAGTACACACTATTTTGTGTACCTGCCAGGTTTGTCTGCGGCAGTCTAAAGTCCCGCCTACTTTTTGGTAATGTTGTAAAGTGTCATGAAAAATATCTGTATGTTTGAAATGTGTATTATAATCTCGCTGAATTCTAAACATGGGTGAAAAGTATCTGTAGTGTGGCATATTGGTATGTGGAATAAATTTTGTGAGCGGGTAGGTCCATTCGGTACATGGAGTGATACAGTTTTGAGTATATCAGGGGAATCGATCATGTTATTGCAAATTTTGTATAGTAATATTTGATCAAGTCTCCTGTCTGATGATGGACACCCAGAATACTATTATAATTGCCTCACAACATTTCTATAAGCATAAAGATACTAAGTGGTTCAATGAACTCCCTTTGAGTCTTAGACTCGAAAAAAATTATAATATATTTAAAAATAAAATCATAAAAATGCACTGAATTTTTTTATTTTTTGGTTATTTCATTCTTGTTTTTGTATAGCTTCATGTTTTTTAGTATATTTATGTAAAATGTTTTGGCAAATGTAACAATACAAAATAGATATTCCCCTCTTTTAACACGAGATTTTATCTCAATTAAAGAGGGTTATTATGAATCATATTATGGAAATTGTATACCTTTTTAAATTGTGAGATATATGTAAACTTTTAGTGATTTTGTTATTAATAAAATAAAAAAATAAATAAAAATACTGTGTACAAAATCTTCTTCTTCTTCAGCCCCTTTCACTCCACTGCTGGATGAAGGCCTCTTCCTGAGTTTTCCACTTCTCTCTATCCTGGGCCCTCTGCTTCCACCGATGTCCGACCAGTTGGATAATATCGTCAGTCTATCTCCTCCGTGGTCTCCCTACACCTCTTCTATTATGATAGGGTCTCCAATTCAGAATTTTGGGGGTCCATCTATTATGTCCCTGTCTTGCCACTTCAGCCTTCCCACTCTTTCTGCAATGTCTGTGACCTTTGACCGGCGTCTTATTTCCTCGTTTCTTATTCGGTCTCTCAAGGATACGCCCAACATTTGTCTTTCCATTGCTCGTTGAGTACACTTAAGTTTGTGGAGACTTCTGGCAGTAAGTGACATGGTTTTAAGACCGTTTGTTGTACAAAATAACCGTTTGTTGTATAATATGCTAAGAAATCTCTTTCTTAATACCAGCCTTAGTCCGCTACACTTCATCCCCATTTATTATAATTAACGTGTCTACGGAGAATTGAAAACAAAATACGGCAATAATTGTCTTTTGTCAATACTGGCTTTGTTATTGAGATGGTAATAATCTTACATAATTAACATATCAAACATTTCTTGTCCAGTACACATAATAGTATTAATAATTTTCAAACCGGAACAATTATATTAACATATAAATGTTGCCATGATAATAAACATTTAGTATCATAGTTAACATTTGGGAAAACAATAATATCAAAATTAAATTGCAGAGCTTCGCTTTCAAAACACCGTATCGTTGAAATTAAGAGTGCGTTGGTCAACGCTGAACTCTCATAACAAATATAATATTTACTCTCTGAAACCTTGGCGGAGCTTTACGACTTCACAATTTTAAACCATATTTTTTTTTACATAAATAATCAAAAACAGATAAGATGTTTTTAAATTTTAATACATAATCCAACAATACCCTCCTCATTCAATAGATAGATTTTATATCAATAGATAGATAAACGCGTATATATTACGGAAAAAATAAATTTTATTTGGCGGTCATGCTTTAAAACATTTAAAAAAATAAAATGAAATTGCGAGAAATGTATGAAGGAACCCATAATAAAAATGGTTCTTTTCCTGACTCTACTCACGTTTCCGAAATTCACCACCAGACTTGAACACTAGCGCAATACAATTACATTACAACTATACTCTCATATTCATTTCTTGAAAAATTTATGACTCATTTTGATAATTAATGCAACTCGCTCACGCGAGTCACAATAATAACTACATACAAACCTAACCAACCTATTCTTACCAAAAGTTTTGTTTGAATGGGTTGGTTAGGTTCGTTTGTAGTTATTATTGCGACTCGCGTGAGCGAGTTGCATTATATACTGTTTTATAATATTTTTATACCACGGGTTTGTGGCTTCTAAACGTTAGTAGTTTGGGGGCAGAATCGCCACCTAGCGGTGAGTTTTGGAAATTCAAATAGCGTTAGAAAACTAACAAATTGTAATGGATTCCTCCACACATTTTTCGCAAGTTTATTTGTTTTTTAATATTTTTTTAAAGCCTTACCGCCAGAAGTTTTTATTTTTCCCGTAATATTTACGCGTTCATCTATCTATTGATATAAAAATTATTGCGATCGGCCAGGAACAGTACTTGTAAACAATTATCCTCAACTTTCTGACAAATAATGAAATTTTAAAAATACATAACTTAAAGCTGTTGTTTTTTGAGATGAAATAAATAAATAAATTCCAAAAAATAAATAAACACGATTAAATGAATGAATAAATAACACGAATAAACAAAAAAATAAAGAAAACTCTCATTTTCTACATCAAAACCTCAAACTACCAAACGACAACCAGAAACTTACATTCACACAATACTAGACAAGCATTACTAAACCTGGACGAAATACCAAAACTAAGACAACACATGGTCAGAAAAATTACGCGTAGGTACATATGTCCTTAAATATTTAACCTCTTTAAAACTGACTTTCCAGCCATAAGATCCTACTTATGTACATATCAAATTGAAAGATATGGCAAACAGCTGGCTAATTACTAAAGAAAGAAAAGAAACTTTATTTGATATTAGTACATAATTGACTTACATATAACTAGAATACTCGAATATTTTTATTATTGCATATGCGCAAACATTGGATTTTTTTCCCTGTCGGGAGTCAAAGATATTTTTTAACAGATTTTTAATTATCTCAATAGAGACGAAGTTGGAATATTTATTGTAGGAGAACCGTATAGCTTTCATTATTTACAAAAAAAAAACCAATTCTCTCAATAGATGGCGTTCCAACAAAATAAATAAAAATAATAAGATTGTTGTTCATAATTTCACCCATAGATGGCTGTAGTAAAAATTCCTTATTTTCAAGCGAAAAGAATTTCAGTATTACAATATATAGAACTTTCAAAATTGAATTGATAGGGATCTCATTAAAAGGCATAATTGGTGAACGTTGCGCAAGCGCATAAAGTGATCACGTAAACCAGCCGATGACAGGTCGTAAGCCCTGTAGGTGCCTTGATTTCCCGGTTCTCCTACAATAAACATTCCAACTTCGTCTCTATTGATATAATTAAAAATCTGTTAAAAACTAGAATACTCTTTAGCCTGCAGTAAACGCGACTGCTTTATGTTGACTAATTTGGTCCTTGGAATAATTGAATTTGACATCTTTTGTCAGCTCCATATATCAACCTCGAAGCTGCGTTGGAAACAATTTGTAATCTATAAAGCTGATACTTGGGGATGTAAGTCTTGGTTGTGGCAAATGACGTGACAATTGATGCTGCAATGCATTGGAGTGGAAAGGCCTATAATATATATGTCCGGAAAGTATATACAATTAGAACAAGTCGATGAATATCTATACTTAGGAAGCATGTTTCAGCGTGATCGAAGATTGGAAAAAGATATTGAAAGGAGAGTAACGGCAGGTAATAGAGTGAATGGTGAATTAAGACCGGTAATGGCGCTGACCCAATTATTTCGAGGCAAGCAAAGCTCGCGGTACACAATGGTATCGTCGCACCGCCTCTAATGTATGCTAGTGAGACATGGACATGGCAGAAGACGCATGAAAGTAGAATTAACGCGGTTGAAATGAAGTCACTAAGACGAATGTGTGGTAAAACGATGTATGATAGAATAAGAAATGAGGATATTAGACGAGAATGTATGATTGAAAGAAATATCGTAAGTAAGATGAAAATAAATTCCCTAAGGTGGTTCGGCCACATAGAAAGAATGAGTGATGACCGTCTGACAAAAAAAGTATACAAGGCTGATAAAAGAGGAACGAAAAGTAGAGGTCGGCCAAGAAAAAGTTGGCACGATCACATAAATGGGATTTTGAAAGATGGTGATGTTAGAAGTAAGAATAATAGAAGAGCGTGTATGAGACGATGTATGGATGTGAATGAAGCGAGGAATGTATGTCAAGAGAGAGGAGTCTGGCGTTCAGTTCTCTCTGCCTACCCCAAATAGGGAAATGGCGTGACGGTATGTATGTATTTATTTATTTTTATTTTTATTTATTTCTATCCAAAAATATACAGTATATATGAGATACAAAATATCTTAAGATAATATAAGCTTATTCATACATAGTTAACATACAAAGTAAATATAAGTTATTTCATTGCAATAAATATAATTTCATTATTTCACCATTGCTTACATAGTTTAAGCCATATCTTTTTGTTTGTATCTTTGTTACTAGCCCCTCACTAGGCATAGCCTGTGCTAAGGTGAGCTACATAGTTTTATGTTATTGTCTATTACGTTGTTTATTTATAGATACATTTACATATAATATAAGTACATGTACATACATACGCTACGCATTCAAACGTATGCATCTTTCCTTCTAAATACAATATTTCATTTTGAGTCATGCACACACAACCAAAATTTGTGGAAATAAATTATTTGTCTATTCTGTTGTTTGTAATAGTGCATTTACATTTTATTTGGAAGAATTATTTCCTTAAAGATTTTTTCATCTATTTCATACGTATATATTATATAAGTATATATTATTGTAAGTATATATTATATAATTTTAGAAGACTCACACCGGATAATCGAAAGTCTGCTGTGTCTTTGAAATACTATTGCGTATATTTTAATTATTTTCATATTATAATTTTAATGATAATTAAGATAACCAACAGGTTATAACATAGATAATATAATGATGTTTGCTTATAATTGACAATACAGTTTTGGCAAATTAAAACCTCTTTGACCTCAGTTTTGCTTCGCGCAAATTACACAAGTTTTTAATTAACGTCAAAAATATCATTGTCAATTGTCACATTGTAGGAATAGTGAAATTCGCCATTTAGTTTTATAAAAAAAATCATAGCGAATATGCAATAATTAGTATTATGAAAATAGGAACAGTGATCTGTCATTTATATAATGGATTTGTTAAAAATTCATGTATTTTTTAATAGAATTAACTAAAATAGGTATCATACCATACCATCACGCTATTTTCCTATTTGAAGTAGACAGAGAGAACCGACCCCTCTCTCTTGACATACATTTCTAGCTTTATTAACGTCCATGCATCGTCTCTTACACGCCCTTCTGTCACTCTTGCTTCACAAAATTCCAATTATATGATCAAAATTCTTTCAAAATAATAGAAAATACAACAGGCGACAGTAACGTCCCACATAGTTCAGCAACGAATTTCTCCACCCACTCAGAATGTAGTGCCTTTTCAGGTGAGACGAAACTGGTGTGTGGCATACACGCATGTGTAGGGTTTACTTTTGTAAGGTGATAATACCCGCACACCTGTCGCTGGTTATCCCACAATACGGGATATGCCGTAATGGTATATATATATATATATATATATATATATATATATATATATATATATATATATATATATATATATATATATATATATATATATATATATATATATATATATATATATATATATATATATATATATATATATATATATATATATATATATATATATATATATATATATATATATATATATATATATATATATATATATATATATATATATATATATATATATATATATATATATATATATATATATATATATATATATATATATATATATATATATATATATATATATATATATATATATATATATATATATATATATATATATATATATATATATATATATATATATATATATATATATATATATATATATATATATATATATATATATATATATATATATATATATATATATATATATATATATATATATATATATATATATATATATATATATATATATATATATATATATATATATATATATATATATATATATATATATATATATATATATATATATATATATATATATATATATATATATATATATGATGATGATTGGGCGGAGAGGGGTATTTTCTTTGTGTATTTTTGGCAAACCGTACATTCTCGGTACTCTGGATGATTTTCATTCTCGGTACTCTGGATGAAAAATAACTAAATCAAAGATCATGAAATCAAATATTGACCAAGAGATAAAAAAACTGATAATACCCCGAGAAAAATCATCCAGAGTACCGAGAATGTACGGTTTGCCAAAAATACACAAAGAAAATACCCCTCTCCGCCCAATCATCAGTGCCGTGGCCTCACCAACACAATCATTAGCAAAATACTTAGCAAGATTCATGCAACATCATGTAGAGACAGCATCATCCTACATAAAAAACGCTGAACATTTTATCGAGCGAATAAAAGATGTCAACATACAAAAAGATGACATACTCCTAAGTCTGGATATAGTGTCTCTCTTCACAAACGTACCAGTGTCTGAAGTATTAGAAATAATCAGTGAAAGATTGAAACCGCCGAAAGACATCCTTGATCTCACAGAACATTGCCTGAACAGCACATATTTTCAATATGACGGCGAAATGTACAAACAAGTAAGAGGCGCACCAATGGGATCTTCACTATCACCTGTAGCAGCAAATATATATATGACAGCATTTGAGGAAGACGCTTTAAATGACTATCCCTACAAACCGGCTGTATGGGTCAGATATATTCACGATATTTTCATCATCTGGCGCCATGGCGAAGACGAACTCAATAAATTTGTCGCATATCTCAATAACAAGCATCAATCAATTCAATTTACAATGGAGAAAGAAATAAACAATCAACTAGCATTCCTCGATGTGATGGTCAAAAAGAAAACTGATGGCTCATTAAGTTTTACCGTTTATCGAAAACCAACACACACAGACAGATATTTACATGCAGATTCACACCACCACCCAGCCCAGTTAGCAGGATTGGTCAATACACTGGTCACCCGGTCAAAAAGAATATCGGACGCGGAAAATATTGACCTAGAAATAAGAAGCCTCAGTGAAGCTCTCCGTGCTAATGGATACCATCAGAATACGATTAATAAAGCCATTAAAAAAGAATCAATAAAAAATAATAAGGAAAAGGACAAAGAAGAGATACGCGGGATGGCAATACTACCATACGTCAGTGGATCTACAGACAAAATATGTCGCTTACTGAAAAAACACAATATAAAAACAGTCTTCAAAACCGACCGGAAAATTTCATCTTTTTTACGACCAAATAAAGACAGCATACCACTAGAAGCACACGGTGTATACGAGATCCCCTGCGGCACATGCGAAAAAACATATGTCGGCCGCACAAACAGAAAAGTGTCAGCACGCGTGGCCGAACACCGATTAGATGTTAAACAAAATAAATCTACATCAATTTATCTACATCAAAATTTGTTTTTTGCGTATTTTTTAATACAATTTTCGGTACGCATAAGAAGATAAAAGAAGATTTGCGGAGTGTAAAAACTACCGTACCACATGAAAATCAAGGTATATACGAAGTACCGTGTGGCGCGTGCAACGGCGTTTACATCGGCAGAACTAACCGCCGCATAGAGGCGAGATTAGCCGAACACAAAGTAGACGTTGCACGAAATAAAATACAATCGACTCTAGCAATACATACGATGACTGAAGGACATAAAATCGATTTCGACAATGCCAAAACATTAGTACGACTGAACAATGAGTTACCACGCATCTATAGAGAAGCAATTGAAATAGAAAAAAGACCTCACTGTATCAATACAAGAGACGACTCACGCAGACTTCCATCGGCATGGAAAACAATAATATACAAGACGGACAGACCAATGACAAACAATACGCCCAACATTACACAAGACGATATATGCAGTATCACAAATAACATTACTGAGGCAGACACACAGATACACACACTACGGTCGACACATACACCGGACATTATACGAAATAAAATCGAGACGCGCACGCTACGGTCGAGTACGAAGAATATGACAAACACGGAAGACAGCACTGAGTCGCGCACGCTACGGTCGAATCGAGCGACACGTAAGGTTACCAAAAAGTCACCAAAAGTAACTACGCCTTATCGACGCAGCCGAAGACTACTGAAGAAGCCACCACTACCCTTCTGAGGATGACTGGCAACGTCCAGTTGAAACGTCAGGGACACGGTTCCAGGAGGAACCATAAAACTACGACGCGGAGTACCCGAGAAATCGACGCATCATTTACTCCTCTCCGCGAAAGCCTGAAGAATAACATACTCAACCTCTACGGGGAGGAAACGCTACGCGAAATCCACGCTTACGAAGACCTTCGAAACAAACGCGCCAAGCTGCTCTGCGACCTAGCTTTTCTTCGCCGCTGTCGGGATACGAACATCATCCCGGTATCGTGCCGCTTAAGACATCACAATTCATCAAGGACGGTTTCGAAAATATTGCACAAGGCGGGCATTGCATTAGTTCGAGAGGAAATCAGCGTAGCACGCCGAAACCTGGACATTATCGGATCACAACTAATGGACGTACACATCAACCTATCCAACAAGATACACCCTATCTTGTGGACGGTAATAGACGACCTGTCATACACGCGTGCAGAAACCAACACGAAACTAAACACCGAACGTCAAATGAATAAGTTCGAGCGCATACAGCAAACATCTACACGGAAACCAGTAGCAACACTCGATCACCAGAAAGTTGTCTGCAACCTGTCCAGCACACCTTTGGATGAAGCCAGTGTAACCGTGCTCGCCAAAGGGATGAATTTTGCTATCTCACCACCGTCCATACCAAACGAAGACATAATAATGGCAGTTGAGTCTGCTATCGCCCGTCTACCGGACGCAGAGCTCATTCGTCAGGAAACGTGCGAAGTGTTGCGTAGAGCCAAAGTACCTCCGAAGAACATATCGCACGCGGAGAAGAACGCGCTACGTGCCCTGCGGGAAAATAAAAATATTGTCGTACTAGCCGCAGACAAAGGTAACGCCACTGTCGTCATGGACACCAATGAGTACAAAGCGAAGATGGACGCCATATTAGATGACCCCACATACAAAATCAGTACAACGGATCCCACAACATATCTGGAAAAGACGACCAAAGCAAAAATATTAGAAGCCGAAATCCCAGTGGAAGCACAAAAGAAATTGATACCAAGAGAAAAATCATCTCGCTGCCCGAAAATATACGGCCTCCCGAAAATACACAAGGAAGGAGTCCCCTTGCGACCCATAGTGAGTGCCGTCGGATGCCCCACACAGGCACTAGCGAGATACTTAGCGTGTATTCTACAACCCAACGTAGAAGAATGTGACTCGTATGTACGAAATGCTGAACACCTAACGGAGCTGATCGCTGACGTCCGTGTCAACGAGGGAGACATGCTAGTTAGCTTCGATATCGTCTCTCTATTCACAAAAGTACCGATAGACGACGCCACGAAGATTATAAAAGAAAGCATTGAACCTTCTCCGCATACATTGGACCTCATCGATCACTGCATGAAAAATACCTATTTCCGATACGAAGATCGCATTTATAAACAAATCAAAGGCGCGCCAATGGGATCACCTTTATCACCTGTACTAGCCAACATTTTCATGATTGATTTTGAGAAAAACGCCCTAGCATCGGCACCGCTGCGACCACGCTTATGGCTAAGGTACGTTGACGATACTTTCGTCATATGGCAACACGGCAAAGACGAGCTGAACAAATTCTTAAGCTACCTCAACTCGATACACCCCGATATCCAGTTCACAATGGAAGTAGAGAAGGACAATCAACTGCCGTTCCTCGACGTACTGGTCCAGAGAAAAGAAGATGGCCGACTAGGACACACAGTGTACCGGAAATCGACACACACAGACCGCTACTTAAATGCCAGATCACACCATCACCCAGCTCAAATAGCATCAGTACCAAAAACACTAGCCACGCGTGCACGAAAAATAGCAGACAAAGACCACATTAACCAAGAAATTCGCCACCTTCGAGACACATTGACAGCAAACGGATACTCAAAATATACCATCCGCAAAGCATTCCAAGACAAGACCGAAAATTGTAAAAAAGAAGAAGAAAAATATCGAGCGACGGCGTTCCTACCATACATACGAGGCACAACGGACGCCATCGCGAGAAATTTACGCAAAAAACAAATTAATACAATTTTCGGTACGCATAAGAAGATAAAAGAAGATTTGCGGAGTGTAAAAACTACCGTACCACATGAAAATCAAGGTATATACGAAGTACCGTGTGGCGCGTGCAACGGCGTTTACATCGGCAGAACTAACCGCCGCATAGAGGCGAGATTAGCCGAACACAAAGTAGACGTTGCACGAAATAAAATACAATCGACTCTAGCAATACATACGATGACTGAAGGACATAAAATCGATTTCGACAATGCCAAAACATTAGTACGACTGAACAATGAGTTACCACGCATCTATAGAGAAGCAATTGAAATAGAAAAAAGACCTCACTGTATCAATACAAGAGACGACTCACGCAGACTTCCATCGGCATGGAAAACAATAATATACAAGACGGACAGACCAATGACAAACAATACGCCCAACATTACACAAGACGATAGTATCACAAATAACATTACTGAGGCAGACACACAGATACACACACTACGGTCGACACATACACCGGACATTATACGAAATAAAATCGAGACGCGCACGCTACGGTCGAGTACGAAGAATATGACAAACACGGAAGACAGCACTGAGTCGCGCACGCTACGGTCGAATCGAGCGACACGTAAGGTTACCAAAAAGTCACCAAAAGTAACTACGCCTTATCGACGCAGCCGAAGACTACTGAAGAAGCCACCACTACCCTTCTGAGGATGACTGGCAACGTCCAGTTGAAACGTCAGGGACACGGTTCCAGGAGGAACCATAAAACTACGACGCGGAGTACCCGAGAAATCGACGCATCATATATATATATATATATATATATATATATATATATATATATATATATATATATATATATATATATATATATATATATATATATATATATATATATATATATATATATATATATATATATATATATATATATATATATATATATATATATATATATATATATATATATATATATATATATATATATATATATATATATATATATATATATATATATATATATATATATATATATATATATATATATATATATATATATATATATATATATATATATATATATATATATATATATATATATATATATATATATATATATATATATATATATATATATATATATATATATATATATATATATATATATATATATATATATATATATATATATATATATATATATATATATATATATATATATATATATATATATATATATATATATATATATATATATATATATATATATATATATATATATATATATATATATATATATATATATATATATATATATATATATATATATATATATATATATATATATATATATATATATATATATATATATATATATATATATATATATATATATATATATATATATATATATATATATATATATATATATATATATATATATATATATATATATATATATATATATATATATATATATATATATATATATATATATATATATATATATATATATATATATATATATATATATATATATATATATATATATATATATATATATATATATATATATATATATATATATATATATATATATATATATATATATATATATATATATATATATACTAGTAAACACCCGGCAAACTTCGTATTGCCTGTATAATTAAAAATTGTCCTCCATAACCACCCGTCGCTTCAGACTCTTCAATACCTCCCATCCCTTCAGTACTTCCCGTCCCTTCAGTACCTCCCTCAGTTACTCCCGTCCCTTCAGTTACTCCCGTCCCTTCAGTTACTCCCGTCCCTTCAGTTACTCCCGTCCCTTCAGTTACTCCCGTCCCTTCAGTTAATTCCGTCCCTTCAGTTACCCCCGTCCCTTCAGTTACTCCCGTCCCTTCAGTTACTCCCGTCCCTTCAGTTACTTCCGTCCCTTCAGTTACTCCCGTCCCATCAGTTACTCCCGTCCCTTCAGTTACTCCCGTCCCTTCAGTTACTCCCGTCCCTTCAGTTACTCCCGTCCCTTCAGTTACACCCGTCCCTTCAGTTACTCCCGTCCCTTCAGTTACTCCCGTCCCTTCAGTTACTCCCGTCCCTTCAGTTACTCCCGTCCCTTCAGTTACTCCCGTCCCTTCAGTTACTCCCGTCCGTTCAGTTACTCCCGTCCCTTCAGTTACTCCCGTCCCTTCAGTTACTCCCGTCCCTTCAGTTACTCCCGTCCCTACAGTTACTCCCGTCCCTTCAGTTACTCCCGTCCCTTCAGTTACTCCCGTCCCTTCATTACCTCCCGTCCCTTCAGTAGGTCCCGGTCATACGCTCGACAATTCATCAAAGTTTCATTGAAATTGATTGAACGGTTCCCAGGATAGTCCACCTTCATCGGTAAAATGACCTGATACCTGATTAAGAAGAAGAAGAAGAAATTGTTTTAATCCAGAAACCATCCCGGTCATACGCTCGACA
Source organism: Molanna angustata (assembly GCA_963576475.1). NCBI lineage: Eukaryota > Metazoa > Arthropoda > Insecta > Trichoptera > Molannidae > Molanna > Molanna angustata. The sequence goes on from OY754989.1 coordinate 21,365,145, forward strand.
ATTCACCAAAGTTTCATTGCAATCGGATGAACGGTTCTCAGGATAGTCCACCTTCATAGGTAAAATGACCTGATACCCGATGAAGAAGAAGAAGAAGATTTTTTTTTAATCCAGAAACCATCCCGGTCATATGCTCGACAATTCACCAAAGTTTCATTGCAATCGGATGAACGGTTCTCAGGATAGTCCACCTTCATAGGTAAAATGACCTGATACCCGATGAAGAAGAAGAAGAAGAAAATATTTTAAATTCAGAAACCATCCCGGGCATACTCTCGACAACTCACCAAAGTTTCATCGCAATCGGATGAACGGTTTAGGAGCGCATTCAACACATACATGATACATACATAGATACAAACATTCAAATTTATAATATAGATATATGATATGTTTGATACACATAGGTCCGAATGCAGAGTCCGACCTAAATTCACTAAAATCATCATCCATCGAAAACATCTCATATTTTATTATCAAACCACTCGTAAGGTTCCTCGCTATCAACCTTACTTTTTGACAGTTTGCAAATGATAGTTTACGTCACCGCGCATGCGCTAAGTATTTAGATATGTCTCTGCAATGCAATTCTCATACAAAAACTTGGTAGCATCCTCCAGTTAGGAAGCCACGTGATCTCCTAACTTAAGTGAGCGACTGTGTAATGAAAACATGGTTAGTATTTAGTATTTAGGTGCGACTCTACATTCGGACTTAAGTGCCGCAGAGAGTGCCGCAGAGAAATAAATCTTTTAAGTTAAAGAAAAAGAGTGCATAAAATTAATATGAATGACCGATAAAGTTTTTTCATTTCAAGTCAGGTTTTTTCTTAAAATGCAAAAAATCAAAATATTTTGGATTTCCGTTAAAAAATGAATACGTCCTTATTACAAGTACATTTACATCCTCATACATTCCCTAATTAAGCATAAATGCTTGTGCTATAGGTGAACGAAATCGGTAGTGGCAGATTCGAATTCGCGACCAATGGATTACTAACCAGCGCGCTAATCGCTCTGCCACCGACCATCCGATTGATTCCTAACTAACTTCCCGACCAGTTCTAAAACTTTCAGAATTTGTGTATTACCGATGAAAACGCACTTTATAACTGTTTTCGATTCATTTGATAAAATTGGACAATGTTGTATTTCATACAAACTAAGTATAATGGTTTATGTACCATTTATATCGTTTCACAATTATAGATTGAGTATGACTGCGTTTTACATTATGTGTTTGACATTGCAGTATGAATGTAAATAATCTATAGACTCACTTGAAATATATTTTTTTAATCTTCATTTCAAAGTGAGGAAATCTTGTCATTGAAAAGTGTGTCCTTGATTTTTTTATTGGCTTGTTACACGCCTAAAACTATCGCAGAAAATTTTCTAGAAGCTTCATTTTACTTGGAAGAGATTGTATTATGCAACTTACCCGCCTTTATGCACTTTATTGTAAAGTTGTATGATTGTAAGAACAAAGAGTGAACCTGCGGATAGCGGGGTGTGGAAATGGAGGCGAAATAATTTAATTCAATTTTTTGAAAACTACAAAGAATTTCCCAAGCAGAATATTATTAAGGCGAGAAATACCTTCAATTGTACCTACAAGATGAACAGAAATGCTAGAGGGTTAAAATATCTCCTCTGATGTAATTTACAGAAACACTTCCAAAACTGTACATTTCAAAATACAGCATGAAATGTGTAAAGTAGTTTGTACAACATGTAACAAGTAGCTTTTGAACTTGCTATATACATTTTTCAACTTCAACTTTGTGCAACTTCATAATAATTAGTTAATACTATGTATGAATAGCATACAACAATATAATTTATATAAAACGTGTACCTCTTACTCTAATTAGAAAGGCATATGGTGTGGCGGATGCGTAATTTAATAGTTTGTTGATTGTTGTTGAATTGATACTATTGTGATGCGAGGGTTTTTTAATGGGGTGCGTAGTTTCACCTTGCACCTACATATCGGGAAGAGACAAATATTAACGGTATGCGCGAATGACTCAAACTGGACTAAGTAAAACTAAGATCCTACCTGAAGGAATGTGAAGGCTGTAGGATTCTTGAACATTCCTCTCAGCTCCTGATGACGATGATGACGAGAACACAAAAAATATAGAGTACGTACAACACAATACAGATAAGTATAATTGCGGGATGAAAATGTTTTTAACTAAAATGCGACGCGTACACGATTATCGTAATGTTTTTTCACAGATGAGCGATGCGAAATTATATGCGTTTAGATGCGGATTGATAAAAATGCGAGATTTAAATGGATAACAACAAACACCATTTTTGACAATTTGACATACCTAAGTAGAAAAAATGTTAGGAAACAAAAATAGTATCACAACTCAAAAATTCAAATAAAAATGGAACATAATATTGAATTTCATATTTGTAGGTAACTACTGCGCGGCGATGATATTATTATTTCGAGTGAAGCGTTGGATATGGACAATGTATGTAAGTAGGAAAAAGGAATAGGAACTGGATAATGGGAAGGCGGATTTATTCCACTAAAATCAAATCCAGTCACATACACACCGTCACTTTACCTCCTCATCAATACATTGGCGAAACCAGCATATTACAGACAGGATCAGTAGATAAATGATATTAATTCGGAGTGTTAATTCCAGTCTGGTTGTGTTTATTGTTTAATATTGTGCCAGTGTACATGTTTGGAAATGCTTTTTATGTGCCTACCTTCTGACTTTCAATATTTGTGCAAAATGTATTTACATTGAATTTTTACTCTCCACACTATGGAATAGGGGAGAGTCATGATTTCGCAAAATTTAAGCGTATTTTTTTTACATCAATTTCTCAATGGGTATCATGTAGAGAATGCACACTATGAGTTTCGTCGTGATGTGTTTGTGTGTATGGCGTATACGCTGTACGCCGTACGCCGTACGCCGTACGCCGTAGCATTTATCTTTTTTGTGTCCTCTCTACAGCCCAAACTATAAGTCTGATCGACTTCATATTAACATCATATGTGTAAAGTGCAAAGACCTAGAGCTGATTAGTTTTCCATAGACAACTTTTGATTTCTTCTCTATGAATTCATCATTTACGTTGTTTTTTTTTTGTGTCCTCTCTGCAGCCCAAACTATAAGTCCGATTGACTTCATATTGATATCACATGTGTTAAGTCCATAAACTTAGAGCTGATTAGTTTTCCATAGACAACGGTTCATTTTTTCCCAATGTTTCTTTATGATTTCATCTATTAAAACTGAAAAAATGCTCTCACGACCTGGAAATTAGAGATATTTTAATTTGGTTTCAACTATTTATACAACACCAAGAATCTTCCTAAAATTGTATTCAAAGTTGGTCAATGTTAAAAGAAAAATATTCAACGGTTTCAAAAATTATATTTTATTTAATGGATATTTGTATGAAACTTATATGTAACAAGAGAATTTTTTTATATTTGGCAATGTTCAGTTCATTGATTTCATATTGATATAAGAATATTAATAGCTTGAACTTAGAACTGATTAGCTTTTCATAGATATCATAAAATTTCTTCATATGATATCACGTGTCAACATTGTCAAAATGCTCTAACGCTCTTTGAAACAAAATTTATCTGCTTTTTTTAAAATATTTCATACAACATAAGCAGTCTTCACTATACTGCATTAATAGTTTGTCTATCTTAACATAAAAATATACTATCGGAAGAAAATTTATATTCCTGTTAGTAACATTTAGTATGAATAAAAATGTAATTAGATAAATTTCTATTTATGGAAACGTTCAGTAATTTGATTTCATGTTATAATGTAAAGAGCTTGAACATAGAACTGATTAGCTTTCCATAAATAACAAAAAAAATCTTCATATGATATCACCTGTCAAAATTTGGAAAATGCTCTCGCGTTCTTTAGAACAAAATTTATCTGCTTTTTTTAAAATATTTCATACAACATAAGCATTCTTCCCTATACTCCATTAATAGTTTGTCTATCTTAACATAAAAATATACTATCGGAAGAAAATTTATATTCCTGATAGTAACATTTAGTATGAATAAAAATGTAATTAGATAAATTTCTATGTATGGAAAAGTTCAGTAATTTGATATCATGTTATAATGTAAAGAGCTTGAACATAGAACTGATTAGCTTTCCATAAATAACAAAAGAAATCTTCATATGATATCACCTGTCAAAATTTGGAAAATGCTCTCGCGTTCTTTAGAACAAAATTTATCTGCTTTTTTTAAAATATTTCATACAAAATAAGCATTCTTCACTATACTGCATTAATAGTTTGTTTATCTTAACATAAAAATATACTATCGGAAGAAAATTTACATTCTTGATAGTAACATTTAGTATGAATAAAAATGTAATTAGATAAATTTCTATGTATGGAAAAGTTCAGTAATTTGATTTCATGTTATAATGTAAAAAGCTTGAACATAGAACTGATTAGCTTTCCATAAACAACAAAAAAAATCTTCATATGATATCACCTGTCAAAATTTGGAAAATGCTCTCGCGTTCTTTAGAACAAAATTTATCTGCTTTTTTTAAAATATTTCATACAACATTAGCATTCTTCACTATACTGCATTAATAGTTTGTTTATCTTAACATAAAAATATACTATCGGAAGAAAATTTACATTCCTGATAGTAACATTTAGTATGAATAAAAATGTAATTAGATAAATTTCTATGTATGGAAAAGTTCTGTAATTTGATTTCATGTTATAATGTAAAGAGCTTGAACATAGAACTGATTAGCTTTCCATAAATAACAAAAAAATTCTTCATATAATATCACGTGTCAAAATTTTGAAAATGCTCTCGCGTTCTTTAAATCAAAATTTATCTGCTTTTTTTAAAATATTTCATACAACATAAGCATTCTTCACTATACTGCATTAATAGTTTGTTTATCTTAACATAAAAATATACTATCGGAAGAAAATTTATATTCCTGGTAGTAACATTTAGTATGAATAAAAATGTAATTAGATAAATTTCTATGTATGGAAAAGTTCAGTAATTTGATTTCATGTTATAATGTAAAAAGCTTGAACATAGAACTGATTAGCTTTCCATAAACAACAAAAAAAATCTTCATATGATATCACCTGTCAAAATTTGGAAAATGCTCTCGCGTTCTTTAGAACAAAATTTATCTGCTTTTTTTAAAATATTTCATACAACATTAGCATTCTTCACTATACTGCATTAATAGTTTGTTTATCTTAACATAAAAATATACTATCGGAAGAAAATTTACATTCCTGATAGTAACATTTAGTATGAATAAAAATGTAATTAGATAAATTTCTATGTATGGAAAAGTTCAGTAATTTGATTTCATGTTATAATGTAAAGAGCTTGAACATAGAACTGATTAGCTTTCCATAAATAACAAAAAAAATCTTCATATGATATCACCTGTCAAAATTTGGAAAATGCTCTCGCGTTCTTTAGAACAAAATTTATCTGCTTTTTTTAAAATATTTCATACAACATAAGCATTCTTCACTATACTGCATTAATAGTTTGTTAATCTTAACATAAAAATATACTATCGGAAGAAAATTTACATTCCTGATAGTAACATTTAGTATGAATAAAAATGTAATTAGATAAATTTCTATGTATGGAAAAGTTCAGTAATTTGATTTCATGTTATAATGTAAAGAGCTTGAACATAGAACTGATTAGCTTTCCATAAATAACAAAAAAAATCTTCATATGATATCACCTGTCAAAATTTGGAAAATGCTCTCGCGTTCTTTAGAACAAAATTTATCTGCTTTTTTTAAAATATTTCATACAACATAAGCATTCTTCACTATACTGCATTAATAGTTTGTTTATCTTAACATAAAAATATACTATCGGAAGAAAATTTACATTCCTGATAGTAACATTTAGTATTAATAAAAATGTAATTAGATAAATTTCTATGTATGGAAAAGTTCAGTAATTTGATTTCATGTTATAATGTAAAGAGCTTGAACATAGAACTGATTAGCTTTCCATAAATAACAAAAAAAATCTTCATATGATATCACCTGTCAAAATTTGGAAAATGCTCTCGCGTTCTTTAGAACAAAATTTATCTGCTTTTTTTAAAATATTTCATACAACATAAGCATTCTTCACTATACTGCATTAATAGTTTGTTAATCTTAACATAAAAATATACTATCGGAAGAAAATTTACATTCCTGATAGTAACATTTAGTATGAATAAAAATGTAATTAGATAAATTTCTATGTATGGAAAAGTTCAGTAATTTGATTTCATGTTATAATGTAAAAAGCTTGAACATAGAACTGATTAGCTTTCCATAAACAACAAAAAAAATCTTCATATGATATCACCTGTCAAAATTTGGAAAATGCTCTCGCGTTCTTTAGAACTAAATTTATCTGCTTTTTTTAAAATATTTCATACAACATTAGCATTCTTCACTATACTGCATTAATAGTTTGTTTATCTTAACATAAAAATATACTATCGGAAGAAAATTTACATTCCTGATAGTAACATTTAGTATGAATAAAAATGTAATTAGATAAATTTCTATGTATGGAAAAGTTCTGTAATTTGATTTCATGTTATAATGTAAAGAGCTTGAACATAGAACTGATTAGCTTTCCATAAATAACAAAAAAAATCTTCATATGATATCACCTGTCAAAATTTGGAAAATGCTCTCGCGTTCTTTAGAACAAAATTTATCTGCTTTTTTTAAAATATTTCATACAACATAAGCATTCTTCACTATACTGCATTAATAGTTTGTTTATCTTAACATAAAAATATACTATCGGAAGAAAATTTACATTCCTGATAGTAACATTTAGTATTAATAAAAATGTAATTAGATAAATTTCTATGTATGGAAAAGTTCAGTAATTTGATTTCATGTTATAATGTAAAGAGCTTGAACATAGAACTGATTAGCTTTCCATAAATAACAAAAAAAATCTTCATATGATATCACCTGTCAAAATTTGGAAAATGCTCTCGCGTTCTTTAGAACAAAATTTATCTGCTTTTTTTAAAATATTTCATACAACATAAGCATTCTTCACTATACTGCATTAATAGTTTGTTTATCTTAACATAAAAATATACTATCGGAAGAAAATTTACATTCCTGATAGTAACATTTAGTATGAATAAAAATGTAATTAGATAAATTTCTATGTATGGAAAAGTTCAGTAATTTGATTTCATGTTATAATGTAAAGAGCTTGAACATAGAACTGATTAGCTTTCCATAAATAACAAAAAAAATCTTCATATGATATCACCTGTCAAAATTTGGAAAATGCTCTCGCGTTCTTTAGAACAAAATTTATCTGCTTTTTTTAAAATATTTCATACAACATAAGCATTCTTCACTATACTGCATTAATAGTTTGTTAATCTTAACATAAAAATATACTATCGGAAGAAAATTTACATTCCTGATAGTAACATTTAGTATGAATAAAAATGTAATTAGATAAATTTCTATGTATGGAAAAGTTCAGTAATTTGATTTCATGTTATAATGTAAAGAGCTTGAACATAGAACTGATTAGCTTTCCATAAACAACAAAAAAAATCTTCATATGATATCACCTGTCAAAATTTGGAAAATGCTCTCGCGTTCTTTAGAACAAAATTTATCTGCTTTTTTTAAAATATTTCATACAACATTAGCATTCTTCACTATACTGCATTAATAGTTTGTTTATCTTAACATAAAAATATACTATCGGAAGAAAATTTACATTCCTGATAGTAACATTTAGTATGAATAAAAATGTAATTAGATAAATTTCTATGTATGGAAAAGTTCTGTAATTTGATTTCATGTTATAATGTAAAGAGCTTGAACATAGAACTGATTAGCTTTCCATAAATAACAAAAAAATTCTTCATATAATATCACGTGTCAAAATTTTGAAAATGCTCTCGCGTTCTTTAAAACAAAATTTATCTGCTTTTTTTAAAATATTTCATACAACATAAGCATTCTTCACTATACTGCATTAATAGTTTGTTTATCTTAACATAAAAATATACTATCGGAAGAAAATTTATATTCCTGATAGTAACATTTAGTATGAATAAAAATGTAATTAGATAAATTTCTATGTATGGAAACGTTCAGTAATTTGATTTCATGTTATAATGTAAAGAGCTTGAACATAGAACTGATTAGCTTTCCATAAATAACAAAAAAATCTTCATATGATATCACGTGTCAAAATTTTGAAAATGCTCTCGCGTTCTTTAAATCAAAATTTATCTGCTTTTTTTAAAATATTTCATACAACATAAGCATTCTTCACTATACTGCATTAATAGTTTGTTTATCTTAACATAAAAATATACTATCGGAAGAAAATTTATATTCCTGGTAGTAACATTTAGTATGAATAAAAATGTAATTAGATAAATTTCTATGTATGGAAAAGTTCAGTAATTTGATTTCATGTTATAATGTAAAGAGCTTGAACATAGAACTGATTAGCTTTCCATAAATAACAAAAAAAATCTTCATATGATATCACCTGTCAAAATTTGGAAAATGCTCTCGCGTTCTTTAGAACAAAATTTATCTGCTTTTTTTAAAATATTTCATACAACATAAGCATTCTTCACTATACTGCATTAATAATTTGTTTATCTTAACATAAAAATATACTATCGGAAGAAAATTTACATTCCTGATAGTAACATTTAGTATGAATAAAAATGTAATTAGATAAATTTCTATGTATGGAAAAGTTCAGTAATTTGATTTCATGTTATAATGTAAAGAGCTTGAACATAGAACTGATTAGCTTTCCATAAATAACAAAAAAAATCTTCATATGATATCACCTGTCAAAATTTGGAAAATGCTCTCGCGTTCTTTAGAACAAAATTTATCTGCTTTTTTTAAAATATTTCATACAACATAAGCATTCTTCACTATACTGCATTAATAGTTTGTTTATCTTAACATAAAAATATACTATCGGAAGAAAATTTACATTCTTGATAGTAACATTTAGTATGAATAAAAATGTAATTAGATAAATTTCTATGTATGGAAAAGTTCAGTAATTTGATTTCATGTTATAATGTAAAAAGCTTGAACATAGAACTGATTAGCTTTCCATAAACAACAAAAAAAATCTTCATATGATATCACCTGTCAAAATTTGGAAAATGATCTCGCGTTCTTTAGAACTAAATTTATCTGCTTTTTTTAAAATATTTCATACAACATTAGCATTCTTCACTATACTGCATTAATAGTTTGTTTATCTTAACATAAAAATATACTATCGGAAGAAAATTTACATTCCTGATAGTAACATTTAGTATGAATAAAAATGTAATTAGATAAATTTCTATGTATGGAAAAGTTCAGTAATTTGATTTCATGTTATAATGTAAAGAGCTTGAACATAGAACTGATTAGCTTTCCATAAATAACAAAAAAAATCTTCATATGATATCACCTGTCAAAATTTGGAAAATGCTCTCGCGTTCTTTAGAACAAAATTTATCTGCTTTTTTTTAAATATTTCATACAACATAAGCATTCTTCACTATACTGCATTAATAGTTTGTTTATCTTAACATAAAAATATACTATCGGAAGAAAATTTATATTCCTGATAGTAACGTTTAGTATGAATAAAAATGTAATTAGATAAATTTCTATGTATGGAAAAGTTCAGTAATTTGATTTCATGTTATAATGTAAAAAGCTTGAACATAGAACTGATTAGCTTTCCATAAACAACAAAAAAAATCTTCATATGATATCACCTGTCAAAATTTGGAAAATGCTCTCGCGTTCTTTAGAACAAAATTTATCTGCTTTTTTTAAAATATTTCATACAACATAAGCATTCTTCACTATACTGCATTAATAGTTTGTTTATCTTAACATAAAAATATACTATCGGAAGAAAATTTACATTCCTGATAGTAACATTTAGTATGAATAAAAATGTAATTAGATAAATTTCTATGTATGGAAAAGTTCAGTAATTTGATTTCATGTTATAATGTAAAGAGCTTGAACATAGAACTGAATAGCTTTCCATAAATAACAAAAAAAATCTTCATATGATATCACCTGTCAAAATTTGGAAAATGCTCTCGCGTTATTTAGAACAAAATTTATCTGCTTTTTTTAAAATATTTCATACAACATAAGCATTCTTCCCTATACTGCATTAATAGTTTGTCTATCTTAACATAAAAATATACTATCGGAAGAAAATTTATATTCCTGATAGTAACATTTAGTATGAATAAAAATGTAATTAGATAAATTTCTATGTATGGAAACGTTCAGTAATTTGATTTCATGTTATTATGTAAAGAGCTTGAACATAGAACTGATTAGCTTTCCATAAATAACAAAAAAATTCTTCATATAATATCACGTGTCAAAATTTTGAAAATGCTCTCGCGTTCTTTAAAACAAAATTTATCTGCTTTTTTTAAAATATTTCATACAACATAAGCATTCTTCACTATACTGCATTAATAGTTTGTTTATCTTAACATAAAAATATACTATCGGAAGAAAATTTATATTCCTGATAGTAACATTTAGTATGAATAAAAATGTAATTAGATAAATTTCTATGTATGGAAACGTTCAGTAATTTGATTTCATGTTATAATGTAAAGAGCTTGAACATAGAACTGATTAGCTTTCCATAAATAACAAAAAAATCTTCATATGATATCACGTGTCAAAATTTTGAAAATGCTCTCGCGTTCTTTAAATCAAAATTTATCTGCTTTTTTAAAAATATTTCATACAACATAAGCATTCTTCACTATACTGCATTAATAGTTTGTCTATCTTAACATAAAAATATACTATCGGAAGAAAATTTATATTCCTGATAGTAACATTTAGTATGAATAAAAATGTAATTAGATAAATTTCTATGTATGGAAACGTTCAGTAATTTGATTTCATGTTATAATGTAAAGAGCTTGAACATAGAACTGATTAGCTTTCCATAAATAACAAAAAAATTCTTCATATGATATCACCTGTCAAAATTTGGAAAATACTCTTGCGTTCTTTAAAACAAAATTTATGTGCTTTTTTAAAAATATTTCATACAACATAAGCATTCTTCACTATACTGCATTAATAGTTTGTCTATCTTAACATAAAAATATACTATCGGAAGAAAATTTATATTCCTGATAGTAACATTTAGTATGAATAAAAATGAAATTAGATAAATTTCTATGTATGGAAACGTTCAGTAATTTGATTTCATGTTATAATGTAAAGAGCTTGAACATAGAACTGATTAGCTTTCCATAAATAACAAAAAAATCTTCATATGATATCACGTGTCAAAATTTTGAAAATGCTCTCGCGTTCTTTAAATCAAAATTTATCTGCTTTTTTTAAAATATTTCATACAACATAAGCATTCTTCACTATACGGCATTAATAGTTTGTCTATCTTAACATGAAAATATACTATCGTTAGAAAATTTATATTCCTGGTAGTAAAATTTAGAATGAATAAAATATTTCATTGTCAATATTTGTGGTGTGGAGAGTTTAGTGTTGGCCACAACCCACTCGTTTTTATTCGAATTGGTTTGGTTTGGCTGGGCTTAGCTTGGTTTGACTTGACTTGACGCGACTCGACCCGACTCGATCCGACTCGACTCGACTCGATCCGACTCAGACCCGACCCGACCCGAACTGACCTGACCTGACCTAACTTGACTTGACTTGACCTTACCTGACCTGACCTGACCTGACCTGACAGCCAAAATAACAACAGAAACATTGGAAAAGATCAACCACGACTTGACTTGACTTGACTTGTTATTGGAGAACCAGGCACACAAGGCACCTAATACAAGGTTTACGACCTGTCATACGTGATCACTCGCATAAGGGATTGGGCAACGATCGCCAATTAATTACACTCCCGAAAAATTCAATTTTCGGCGAACCTATATGCAACTTAAAAATATTCGATTTATGAAAAATATAGAAATTATTATGATTTCCATTTAAATTTACGTCTATAAAATAATTATCTAAATTAACTGAAAAAAAAAGGAATTTGTCAATTCTGGTCCATTTTGTCATTAAATTCTTGTGTGTGTACAAAAGGTACGTAGACGTGCCGAGATGTGTCTCCGAGAGAGACTATCATTTTCACTACATTTGTTCTTTTCTCATTTTTTTTCTTATCCCGTCCAGAAACTCTCCAGGCGTTAATTTCACCGGGTCTTTATGCTCTAAGAAAACCCCACCTGGAGCGCTCCGCTCTGAACTGAACCCAGTGTCGGATTCACCTTAGGTTCAAGTGGTCCAGTTGTGCCAGGCGCAAAGAAATCTGGGGCACCAATATAAGGAAATGTATGTCAATGATTAATTTGGATTCTTCAAATTTACAAAGTGCCGTATTATGATTATTTGCTCTTGCGTACTATTAAATTATGTATTATAACAGATTTTTAATTATCTCAATAGAGACGAAGTTGGAATATTTATTGTTGGAGAACCGGGAAATCAAGGCACCTACAGGGCTAACGACCTGTCATCGGCTGGTTTACGTGATCACTTTATGCGCTTGCGCAACGTTCACCAATTATGCCTTTTTAATCATAATTGCATAATTGGTGAACGTTGCGCAAGCGCATAAAGTGATCACGTAAACCAGCCGATGACAGGTCGTAAGCCCTGTAGGTGCCTTGATTTCCCGGTTCTCCTACAATAAATATTCCAACTTCGTCTCTATTGAGAAAATTAAAAATCTGTTAAAAACTAGAATACTCTTTAGCCTGCAGTAAACGCGACTGCTTTATGTTGACTAATTTGGTCCTTGGAATAATTTAATTTGACATCTTTTGTCAGCTCCATATATCAACCTCGAAGCTGCGTTGGAAACAATTTGTAATCTATAAAGCTGATACTTGGGGATGTAAGTCTTGGTTGTGGCAAATGACGTGGCAATTGATGCTGCAATGTATTGGAGTGGAAATATATATGTCCGGAAAGTATATACAATTAGAACAAGTCGATGAATATCTATACTTAGGAAGCATGTTTCAGCGTGATCGAAAAATATCTTTGTTAAAAAATATCTTTGACTCCCGACAGGGGAAAAAAATCCAATGTTTGCGCATATGCAATAATAGAAATATTCGATGTATTATAACATTTATTTATTATGTATTATATATAAATCCATTTATTTATGATACTAAAGCGATTATAATGTATGCAAGTGAAACCTGGACATGGCAGAAGTCGCACGAAAATTAAATAAATGCAGTTGAAATAAGATCGCTTGAAAAATTTGTAATAGAACGATGTTTTATGGGGTACGAAATGAAAGGAAACAATTTAAGATGAAGAAAAATGTAATTAATAGATGATTTGATGACATATTGAGATTATTTTGGTCACCTGGGAAGAGTTAATGAAAAACGCCTGGCGAAGAAAATATACATTGCAGATAGGAACGGAAGAAGAGGTCGGGGATGCTCAAGAAAAGGATTGCCCGACCATGTGAACGATATTCTGAATGACGGAAATGTAAGAAGTGTCTACAACAGACAAATTTGTATGAGACGATGCGTGAATGTTGAAGAGGCGATGAATGTGTATCAAGATTTGAAAATTTCTCTCTGCCTAACCCTTGAGGGACATGGCATGACGATATCTATGTGTGATTCTAAACAGCTAATTTGTTTCACATTCTTTGAATGTGAAACAAATTAGTTGTTGGCTCACTGAAACAGCGCTAGGTAGTTTTAAATAATTTACTGAAGGTCTCCATGACTCTGCCCTCCAAATGAAATTTACTGCATTTGATAGGTCCGAATACAATGATACCAAGATGTCTTTGCGTCGTTGGATTTTCTTTCCCAATCTGTACAGTGTACATTGAAAATCGTATTTTTTTTAATGAACATATTTTACTGTACTGAATTTCCTCGAGGCTTCACATTGCTAGAGTTGTTTAGTTGTTTAAAAGGCAAAAATCCTGTCCATGTACATACACTTGGTTGTACCTATTTAAATTTAATAAAAAACTTTTTTGCTACCAGATCTTCTAAAAAATCATAATGATGTTTCTATTTTTCCAGAATCTTATCACAATGATCCACCTTGTTCCAATTTTTCTGATCCTAGTTATCAACCCATCCGTAAGAAAACTAAAATAAACAAGTAGTTTTGATTTCCACTGTTATTTAATGACACTGAATAGACTATCTTCAATGTGTCAATAATGGGTAAAGTAAGTCGCTTTATCGGCTCTTTCCAATTTTCTTTCAGAGTTGGTAATTTGGGTTCTAACGATCTCAATGTTTGACGTCTTTCTGATGGTACATTCTATTGATACATTTCTTGAATGTGGTCCGGAATCAAGTCATGCAGAACCTTTGAAGTTCACTCGCTTTGGATACTTAAACCAGTGTGGTTCGTTAATGAGTGGTGTTGCAGCTGCATTAAACACAAGTTCGTCAGTGCGTCAGGCGATAAAAACAGTAGATCCGGCCCAGGTCTGAACCCTTCTCAATTTCCGAGGGCGATAGGGGGGCGGGTCCATTAGGGTGGTGGTGCGCGCCGTAATTTGAGCATCACTGCCCTAATGGAATTTCCCGTTACTGAATCTGTCATTCTGTTAAATGGTCAAAATACTTTCGTTTCATTCGCAAGAAGAAAATTGTGGAGTTCCCCAAGGATCAGTGATGGGACCGAATATAATTATTATTACTCGAACGCCTTATCTGTCTTAAAATTAAATAATTGTAAGAAAATTCGGTTGAGAAATGTAAGTAAGAATATATTTTTGAATATAGTGATAAAGATAACACAGTTTTTGATATTATTCAAAGAATAATGTAGGCATTTGTGTATCTGACTGCTAATCCAAAGGTCCCGGGCTCGATTTCCGGTGGAGACACAGCTTTTAATTGTGTTTTCAGTCTGGATCTGTGAGACGATTCATATCGCAAGTTTCCAGAATGCGGTAACTTGTTATTGGTGCATGTTAAATTAATACTTGACATAGTACCTGTTAGTTGCCCGAGAAGCAATATTAAATAAATAAAATAAATATGTCAAATAAATATGTTAAAAGTTTGTAAATAAAAAGTATTTCACGTTTACATTCATACTGTCAATGTGAATGTTAAATTAATATTTTACATAGTACCTCTTTGTTGCCCGAGAAGCAATATTAAATAAATTAAATAAATATGTCAAATAAATATGTAAAAATTTTGTAAATAAAAAGTATTTCACGTTTGCATTCATACTGCCAATGTAAAACACAGGGCCGAATAAACGTGTTTTTGCGCCCGTAGCAATATATTTTAAACCGCCCTCCCCCACTCTCATTTTTTTGGAATTTTAAATTTAAAACTATGTAAAATTACATCGGGTCTTAAATGACGAATCAGTTTGTTAATATTATCTAAACCTACCTATATAGTTGTTTATTATTATTTATAAAAAAATAGCCACAACAATTGCAGATTGATATAACATATTTACAATATGGTAAGTATAACATATTTGAGTCAATTTTTGTTTGACAGCACCAGATATAATGCCCAAATATATAAGTCTATACAAGACTCGTCTATACTAGTTTTGCTCCTAAACAGTGTCGGCGACTGACACCAAGAAAATATGTAAGTATGTCGCTTAAGTCGAAAGGGAAAAAACATCATTGAAATTATCTTAGCATTCGAATGCAACGTTTTTTACCTTTTACCAAATGAGCGTGTTATAGGTTGATATCAGGTTCCGCATATTGTAAACGACTAATGTAAGTTCCATCAACAAGCAAAAAGAGTTCTTAGTGTAATATGTATATGTATGTGTATATGTGTATTTGTATATGTGAATTTTTATTTTTTTCTCCTTTTTGGATAAATTATGGTTTTTATTCTATATTCACTAAAAAAAAATAAAAATAAACTTTAATCATCTGTATGTATTAGCTGTAAGTTGAACTTGATTTACAATTTATTAAATGATTCTATTATTATAAGTAAAATGTATGTAATATGTTAAATGTAGATATGTTATTTGCTCCTGTCCCAAGCACAAGTTTTTAACTTTTTTGGGACAGTACCTATTGAAAAAAAAAATTGTATTAATTTAAATATTTGTACTATGTGTATGTTCATATTATGTTACTCAATAAAAAAAAATATGTCATTAAAGTCACTATGGTGTGTAGTGTCTGGAAATTCTTTTAAATATTCTGTTACCATCTCGTATGGAGATTACTGTGAGCCGCCCGGGCGATTTTAGTTGTAGGGGGCGCTGGCTTCATTATGTAGATAATTTAACACTAAAGCAAGTAAATTATTACAATGAATATTTTTGTGTGAGGGTGTGTAGGTAATATGGTGTATGTTTATTACAATGTTTGTGAATAACATGTTAAAAATAAATTCCATATTTGAATATTTATGTTTCTATATTTTTTTTGACCTTAGCGTGATACTGTTATTGTAAATATTAGATTATATGTTGAAAAAAAAATATGTTGGTATGTATGTCAGGATAGGATAGTATGGATGTCAGTCTTTTTTTCCTAACCAGAATATGAAAACAGCATGATGTATGTTTGTAGATTAAGTTGATATCAAACTATTGAGTGAGATATTGTGTAGTGTTTACAGCCTTACCAATTGTATGAAACGATGTCGTCACTAAATTAAATTTTTATCAAAATTATTGTTAAAAAAAGTTTGGGGTGTAGGTACTGCTACAATGTAGGTATATATATTTTTTATATAGAAAATAAAATTATCTAGATGGGTTGTTTCGGATTTTTACGATTTTTTTAAAAACTTTGTAAATAAAGGCAGTCAAACACATAAATTTATCATAAAAAATGTTTGAGAAAATCTGGAATTTTTCTGAAAAAAATTAATTTGAGATATTTTATTTTTCTATATTTATACCAATTTACAGGGATTTTTATTATTTTTTATTTTTATTTATTTGTCAAGGAAACATACAGTTTTATAAATAAATTAATGGTACAAAATAATAATATAATCAAATAAACCAGCAAAGTTTCCATAAATGGTTTACAACTAGATACTTTATGAAGGAAAAAAACATTAGTTATAGCAAGAGGAAGAATAAACAACCCGACAGGGAAAAAAATCCAATGTTTGCGCATATGCAATAATAAAAATATTCGATTACTTACACATTGGTACAAGTAGGTAAATAAGACAAAAATGACCTTATAAGTCTGGCGCAATTCAGGGGTGACTTCTATGCGAAAAATGCATTTGTCACCTCAGGTATAAGAATTGTTGCTCTCATTATTTACAAAAAACCAATTCTCTCAATAGATGGCGTTACAACAAAATAAATAAAAATAATAAGAATGTTGTTCATAATTTCACACATAGATGGCTGTAGTAAAAATTCCTTTTTTTCAAGCGAAAAGAATTTCAGTATTACAATATATAGAACTTTCAAAATTGAATTGATAGGGATCTCATTAAAAAAGGTATAATTAGTGAACGTTGCGCAAGCGCATAAAGTGATCACGTAAACCAGCCGATGACAGGTCGTAAGCCCTGTTGGTGCCTTGATTTCCCGGTTCTCCTACAGTAAATATTCCAACTTCGTCTATATTGAGATAATCAAAAAAATCTGTTAAAAATATCTTTGACTCCCGACAGGGAAAAAAATCCAATGTTTGCGCATATGCAATAATAAAAATATTCTAAGAATAAACAAGATTGAAATAAAACATAACATAACAAAAAATAAAAATTATAAAATAAATAACCTGTTAACCAGTCAAGAAATAAAAAAAAAAGAAAACAGTTAATACGTACCCACATATAAGTTAAAAAGTATTCTTTTCACACGACATTAAAAAGTTTTCTTTTAAAAGCTGCAAAATCGTTATTCAGAATATCTATTTCAGACTTAATGACATAATTATACAATTTACAACTACGTCTGACAAAAGAGTTCTGCGCATAATTAGTCTTACACATAGGAATAGCAAATAATTCATTCGATCTAGTACTGCGTAAAGGGCAACGAAAGGCAATTTTCTCCAGCAGATATGCAGAATCCACAATGCAATTCACTATTTTAAATAAAAATATCAAATCGAACACCTTTCTACGCTTATTTAAACTGAATAGTTCTAGTTAATATGGTTTTTGAAATATAATATGGTAAAATAAGATGGGTCGGTGGCAGAGCGGTTAGCGCGCTGGGTTAGTAATCCAGTGGTCGCGAGTTCGAATCCTACCTCGACCGATTTCGTTCACCTATAGCACAAGCATTTATTTGCTTATTTTAGGGAACGTAGGAAGATGTATATGTACTTGTTTAACAAGGACATATTCATTTATAAAAAAAAAAATTCAAAAGTTGATATCTCCTGACTGAAACAAAAATTAAAAATTCTGAGTATTAAAGATTTGTAGGCCTGTAATATTTTACTATATATTCTGAAATTTTGAGCTCTGAATCGAGCGGATCAAAAGTTATAAGGGGGAGATGGACACACACACAGACAAACTAAATATTCTCTCCGAATCCTGAGCAAATCCATATACGAAACATATATGCTGCGAAGCCTCAAAGTTGATGTTTTTTGACACCAAAGTTTGAAAAAACCGTGAAAAATATAGACCCTGCATACAAACCTCGCGTATCATTGCTTGATACTTTGTCGATATGTTAAGAGAAATAAATTCACTTGAACAAATCGACAGTTGGATTATGCCCTCTTCAACCGGCATTATTTTTTTTTCACTCTTTCTGCGCTATTGAGGAGATTCATTGAAAATAAAATTATTGCAATTAATTTGGTCAATGTCATCAAGTATTTTCTTAAACGCTGTGCAATGGCCAACTGAGTTTGATCAACGTGTGAAAATCTGTTTTTGTTTCCTCACATTTTTGAGCGTCTTTTTGAGTGAAAAATGGTTGAAACCGTCAAGGGGCGAACAGTGAACACCGCCACCCACCCTCCTATCTGCAGACCCTCGCCGGATTAATTGTTTGAAGACTGCTATAAAGTTTAATCTTGCAAATTTTATTGATGCACGGCTCCGTGTTGAATTTAATGAAAACCTTCAACTCTCCTCGCCATAGTAAGTATATTTTATAAGTCATCATTATTTCCTTCAAAGGCTCCGAGCGCAACCATTTACAATCTCAAAATTCAACAACAAACAAGCTCAAAATTAAACGGGAATTAATTCGAATCGACTCACTTATATACTCAAACGTTATTCTCTCCCTGAGGATTGCAATGTGTCTTGATGAATATGCGTGAATAATATTTTTTTATATTCATTCAATAAAACAATATACTTACCTAACAATTATTTGAATTTGTACACTGTTTTTCTTTCCCTTTCCCAAAAAAGCTGAGAAAGCGAGTACATATAGAACGATTCAATAACATAACTAGTTGCATGTAACACATGAGATCCAACTATCGATAGCGATAGTATGTATAGTTGAAGAATAAGTACAAAACTATAAACCCATAAATCCAAATTATTGAATATTTTAGGATATTTTGTTTTCTATACAACACATGTAGGTATGTATGTCAAGATATGATTGTATGGAGGTCAGTCCTTTTTTCCTACTCGGAATATGAAAACAGCATGATGGTATGTATGTATGTATGTTTAGATATTAAGTATCAAGTCTTCTTAGATATTGCGTATAAGCGACTGCCATACAAGTTGTATGAAGCGATGTCGTCACTAAATTCAATTTTCAAAAAAATTGCTAAAAAATAATTGAGAAACTACAATGAGAATTACTACAATGAAAATATTTTTTATAGAAAATTAAATCATCTAGTTGAGGTGTTTCGATATTTTTAAAAACTTTGGAAATATAGACAGTTATAAATTTGTCATACAAAATATTTTTCTTAGTAAAAAATGTTTGAGAAACTCTGTAATTTTTTTGAGAAATTGAATTTGAGAGATTTTTTATTTTCTATAGAGTTCTAGCTTTTATGGTTTCTGAAATACTTTTTTTAACTTTTCTACGGACAATTCTTGGTAGAACTCCATTTCAAATTATAAATAAATTTGGTATGGTAAAAAAAAAACAAAGTTTTCAGTTCTACTTATTTAATGACACTTTGAAAATGGTCACTGGATGACCGAAACTAGTCAGTGTCATTAAGTTATATGGAAAATTAAAGTATAAATTTGTGCGATATCGGCAAAGAACAGATTGGACTAGACGGAAAATGAAAAGGAGTGGACTTACTGTGCCAGCTGTTTTTCTTCTTTTCCTCTGTCGCGTTTGTCCTTCCTTCTCGTCACTGATTCAACAAAACTATGTTCACAATTGTCTGTTATATACGTGCGAAAGCCGCGAACGTATTTTAATGTTTTTATATGTATGGCGCACGGCGCCTGTGTAACACGAGATGGTGCAAAGACGCGTATTCTCGAGAGACTGGAGAACGTGGCTGGCCCGCGCGCGAACAGAGGCGAGATTGTTGTTGCCACGTTCAGGTATGGATGTAGGTATGATGATTTTAGGTATGTCAGGAAGATGAGGATAGGTACAAAAAGGAAGTATCTGTCATCTGCGCCAACAAAATTCAAAAGTTGATAACCCCTGACTGAAACAAAAATTCAAAATTCTGAGTATAAAAGTTTTGTATGCCTATATCTTTTTATATATTCTGAAATTTTAGGCTTTGTGAATCAAGCGGATAAAAAGTTATAAGAGGGGGGGGGGACAGAAACACACAGACAGACAGATACATAGACACACAAAACTCACATAAAATGTTCTACTCCGAATTCTGAGTAAATCCATGTTAAGGAACATATATGCTGCGAAGCCTCTAAGTTGGTGTTTTCAGCATGCACAACGCATCTTGGCTTAATACTGTCGATTCATTCAGAGAAATGAATTCTCATGAACGAATCGACAGTTGGAATATCATTAATAAATCGGCCAGCGCCGTATAAAAAAAAGTAATATCAATTTATTTATACGTAAATTAAAAATTAACGTACCTACATACCTATACTCCAGCATATGCCTATGGGTAAATGAAGTATAAACATCCATACGATGTAAATGTCTCTTTTATTTAATCAAATATGTAAATATGTAGGTAATCACCTACATATTTTTCAAGTTTATTGAAGGTACTTATATTTAACTTATACTAAACATATCCATCTTCCTACATTCCCTAAAATAAGCATAAATGCTTATTTGTAATAAATGCTATAGGTGAACGAAATCGGTCGAGCCAGGATTCGAACTCGCGACCACTGGATTAGGTACTATCCCAGCGCGCTAAATGCTCTGTTAAACTTATACTATACTTATCGAGCCATCACTTATACTTTACGTATACTATACCTACTTATACTTTACTTGCTTACTTTATACTTTACTTATATTTTACGTTTACTTTACTTTTTATACTATACTTAACTTAACTTATACTTTACTTGACTTAAACTTTGGTCATACTTTACTTATACTTTACTTTTACATTACTTATACATTACTTATGCTTTACTTATACTTTACTTAACTTAACTTAACTTATACACTTCTTTACTTGACTTATACTTTATTTATACTTAACTTTTCTTGACTTATACTTTAATTATAGTTTGCTTTACTTAACTTATACTTTACTCATATCTTACTTATACTTAACTCATACTTGACTTACACTTTACTTTTACTTTACTTATTCTATACTTATTCTTTACTTATACTTTAATAATTGATTATATGCATCATTTCTCTTTTATTTTTTTTACTCATACTTTAATTCATTAATTCATCATTTCTTTTTTTTTATTCAGATATCCTTCTAAATATAATGGAGTCTATGCGTCCTTGTAACAAGTACATACATATACATCCTCATATATCCCCTAAGTAAAGTACTTATTAAGCTTGTGCTATAGGTGAACGAAATCGGTCGTGGCAGGAATCGAACTCGCGACCACTGGATTACAAACCTAAGCGCTAACCGCTCTGCCATCTTCTTCATCTTCTTCTTTCACAACCATCTCTCCACTGCTGAATGTAGGCCTCTTCTAAGAGCTTCCACTCGTCTTTTTGCCATCACCCATCAGTGTTTTGTTACCAGCAGTGAGTACATGTAATATGAAATTATATTATTTTTATCATTTTTATACGTTGTCCATTTTTCTTAAATATAAAAAAATTGTTAAAATAAAACAGCCTTTTATTATTTTGTTTATTTTAGTTATTTACACGGGCTTATATTGTCAGCTTAGATAAATCTTAGAGAGTCTAGAAAAATAGGATATGATTGAGAAAATATGAAAAGTCTTGCATAGCGAAATGCACTTCTTCTCCATTTTGCATTTCCCTTAAGGGGGGGGACTGCTGCCAACGTACCTATTTTTCAATTTGATATACCATCATTATTTTTATTCAAATCGTTTTGATAAAAATAATTTACATAGTTTAGGTATTCATATAGAAAAATGTATCTTTACTTTTTGATAATGTTCTGTATAAATTCTTGAAGAAAAATAATGGCATACCCCGATTTTCAACGTTTATCTTATATTTTTAATTAAATATAAGGCGTAGTTCAACATATTTTTTTTTTAATTAAAGAAGACAAAAATATCAAGAAAAATACGATGTGACGTTGCATTAATGCTTCAGGTTTAGAAAATAAACCTAAACAACATTTATTTTCCAATCAGCGCCATTGCGAAATATAAGTTTTTTTGGTTTATTAACTTAACCTGATGCATTAATGCAACGTTACATCGTATTTTTTCAGATATTTTGATCTTCTTTAATTTATAAAAAAATATAATGCTCTATACCTTTTAGTTTTTTAGAAATTTAAGGTAAATGTCAAAAATTGGGGTATGCTTATTATTTTCCTACAAGAATATATACATAACATAATTAAAAAATTAAGGTATAGGTATTTTTATTTATTAATATCCAAACTAACTAGGTTATTTTTTTCAAAATGATTCGTTTTGTAGTAATGACGCAAATTCAAATTGAAAAAATAGGTACGTTGGCAGCAGTCCCCCCCCCTTAATTCGAAAGCACATATCTGCATGTCATACAAGATTTGCAAGGCCAAGACTGTATTGAGTATGCTAAAATAAGACCAATACCAAGAAAACACCTTAGTCAAGACTACATAAGACCACCCCAATATGAAATATGCAGACAGAGTCATAGAAATCACCAGAGGTTTGTCCATATTTGTAGTCGAGAGTAGTTATGTCATAGTTTTTGACAGCCCTAGATTCAATGTAGTTCCGCTTTCCTCTCCCTTTCTAATTCGCTTCGCGCTCTCTCGCTCGCACGCAAGAAAACTTCCTACAACATTCGACCTCCAAGATACGTTTTTACAAATTAATTCAAACATACAGGCACTTTGATTTCCATAAAAAAATACAATGAAAAACTCACCCGACAAATGACGTTTAAGATATCAAAATAACCTTTTTTACCAATGGCGAAATTTCCTTCGACCTTTTCCATTTTTCTTTTCGAGTGAATCCAAATCGAGAGGGGTTTACCGTGATAACTTTTGTAAAAAAATACAAATCAAATGTATGAGTCTCAAAATCGAACGATAGTATCAAATGAAATTTGCTGTTTATAATGTATGTTTTGTAAGTAAGCGCGTTGGTTTTTTTCTTGCGCGGTCGATCCAAACAGAGAGGCGTTCCAAATTCAAATGAAATCCCGCCAGTACCTCGCGAACCTCTCTAGCGATGGTTGTCAAAGTGGATTTCAGTTCGGTTTTCGTCCGCTCCGAGTGAAGGCGCTTTTCCCTTGCACAGTACCGCCGCGCCAAAGGCTCAGACGGGCGCTCGTCTCTTTCGTACTCGCCCGCCGTCGCCATATTCCATCCCGCTCCGACGCGCTGTTTGTCGTGTTTGACATTTAAAATCTCATTGCATACTACGTTCACTGCTTTGGCTTGTGGATAGATATTGTTTCGAAATTGAAAGTTTTGAAATCGGCTGACTGTGTTCTTTTTTACGTTCGATATTTAAAAAAAGTTTTATTTCGAATTGTTGATGTAATTTTTGCAAAGATAAATATTATAACCAGAAGTGTATTCCATAGTCGACACATTTGATTATTTTATTTACGTGTTTTGTTTATTCGAAAAGTTTTTTTTTACTGTTTATAATTTGTATTTATTTTGTGATGTGGCGTTAATTTTGTGTTTATGTAATGTCATAGTTTTATTTGTGTGACAAGTGTGTTTATTTTTCGTTTTATATACAATCAATTAATGTTTGTAACAAATATTTATTTGGAAAGTTATTACCTACAACTGATTCTTGAAGCGGATACGAAATAGCTTACTGCCATTGTATCATTGTATTGCATTGGTGGTTGTGAAATTTATCCGTGTATTGGTAAGTTATTTTCTCAATTATTAATTTGTATATTAATTCAACAGTCGATTTATTCAAGAGAATTTAATTCTCTTAACAGATCGACAAAGTTTCAAGCCAAATTATGCATTGTCAGGTCTATATTTTCCATGTTTTTTTTCAACTTAAAGTCAACAAACACCATCTTGGAGGTATATAATATGGAGTAGAACATTTAATGTTTCTGAATGTGTGTGTTTGTATGTCCCTGATAACTTTTGATCAGCGTTATATTATACAAAGCCCGAAATTTCAATAAAATATAGAAATTAGACCTACAAAACTTATATAAGATCCTACTCAGAATTATGCTCCAGTCAGGGGTTATCAACATTGTAATTTTTAATGAATTTTTCCACGTATCTTAAAAACCATACTTAAGCTAGAAAGCTGAAAATTTGTATAAAAATAGACAAATATAACATCTAATTTATTTTTATAACAATGTTCCAGGGTTACTCAAACTGGGGTTAAGATTTTTTTCATGTGTTTAACTGCCTTTATTTCCATTTTTTTTTAATATCGAAAAACGCGGGAACAACCCAACTAAATAACTTAATTTCTATAAAAAATATATTATAGTGGTATATCTATTATAGTGGTATATCTCAAATATTTTTTTGTAAAAACACAATATCTTCGGAGACTCTCAATAGTTTGATACTCAATCTCCATACAAACCAAAAAGCTGTTTACATATTCGGAGTAGGAAATAAGGAGTGACTTCCACACTATCCAATCTTGAAATAGGTACTTACCTACATGTTTTGCATAAAAAACCAAATAATCTTAAAATATTGATTAATAGTTTGCTATGTGTTCTTTAACTATACATATCGCTATCGACAGTTGGATCTCATGTGTAACATGCAACTAGTTTATTTAGTAACGATACATATTGACATGATAGGTACACAATACAGCATTAAGTACCTACCCATAATAACAATAAAGTATATATTTCAAAATTAAACTCATTTTTATAATATAAACCATATTTTTTAATAGAAACCAGTCTCTCTTTTACATAGAATCTTCTAGAACTAAATATATGCTAAACTCATAATAATAAATAATAAATTTGGATAATTTATATAGCGCCGTTTTTGTGAATATCTCACCTCAAGGGCGCTGAAAAAATGATTACGTTGTATCATTTCGGCTCTGGTAAGATTTGCGAAAAAGGTGCGTTTTGAGTTTTTTCCTGAACGAAGATATATTTTCGGTTTGTCTGAGGGTGTGTGGGAGCTTATTCCATGCATTTGGTCCTGCCACGGCAAATGCACGATCACCGAAATTAGTTGTGTGCACCCTGTTTATTTCAACTAATTTCCCAACCATGGATGAAGAGGCAGAACGAAGTGATGATTGTCTGTCATTTATTGAAAGCGGAATGCACAGTTCGGAGAGGTAAGTAGGAGCCATACCACCAAGTGCTTTAAAGATTATGAGACAGAGCTTATATTCAATTCTTTCGGGGACTTCAAGCCAATGTAGATTCCGAAGATGGTGAGAGATGTGAGAAAATTTGGAGGCTCCAGTGATGAGTCTGGCTGCAGCATTGAAAACTGACTGAATTTTATTAATTTCTTTCTTTGGTAAATTCGCATATATTAATAGAGCTTGTACTGGGTACAACAGAAATTGTTTAAGTTATCCGGAATTGGATAAGTTTGCTTCGAGTTTATATATATTTAAAAAAAATGTGAATTTGTCGGATATTTAATCTGTAGGTAGGTACTCTGTTTTGTTGTGCGCATCTTTAACCTTTTTAAAAAAAACCAATTCTCTCAATAGATGGCGTTCCAACAAAATAAATAAAAAATAATAAGATTGTTGTTCATAATTTCACCCATAGATGGCTGTAGTAAAAATTCTTTATTTTCAAGCGAAAAGAATTTCAGTATTACAATATATAGAACTTTCAAAATTGAATTGATAGGGATCTCATTAAAAGGCATAATTGGTGAACGTTGCGCAAGCGCATAAAGTGATCACGTAAACCAGCCGATGACAGGTCGTAAGCCCTGTAGGTGCCTTGATTTCCCGGTTCTCCTACAATAAATATTCCAACTTCGTCTCTATTGAGATAATTAAAAAAAAAAATCTGTTAAAAAATATCTTTAACTTTTTAATTGTGCCCCTTAATTAATTATTAATATTAACTTTATTTTAATTAAGTATTATTCATACATACATTGAGACACGTGAGGTATAAATCATAATATGAGTTTCTAGTGGTCGATGCTTCCCCCCACTCCCCCCCCCCTACCTTCCTCATTTCCCATCCTGTTTTCAAAATAGTTATCAAATGTGTAATATATTTTAGAATACTATAATTGGCAATATAAAAATTATATAATTTTATATTGCCAATTATATATATAAATTTTTCTTGTTTGCTGTTATATTCTATAAAAAAATATATAAAAAAATAAATAAAAGATGGGTCGATGGCAGAGCGGTAAGCGCGCTGGGCTAGTAATCCAGTGGTCGCGAGTTCGAATCCTGCCTCGACCGATTTCGTTCACCACAACGTGTTTCGTGCACAAGCATTTATTTGCTTATTTTAGGGAACGTAGGAAGATGTATATGTACTTGTTTAACAAGGACATATTCATTTTTATTTAAAATAATATATATAATCCGTTAATTTAATGAAAGGTAACAATAAATAGCTGGATTACTGGATCACGGGTGGATTACTGTAATGCTATTTATGCGGGTTTGCCAAAGTATCAGCTTGATAGATTACAAATAGTTTTCAACGCAGCCGCGAGATTGATATATGGAGCCGACAATACATGTCACATAACACCTCTTCTTAACGAACTGCACTGGTTGAGATGTCCAGAACGAGTGGACTATAAGGTATGCCTGATGCTGTTTAAAGCTCTGAACGACTTGGCTACACTCTACATTCAGGAATTGTGCCAGAGGAATGTTCCATCGGGGAGGCAGCTTACGCTGAAATCGTCTGAATCACAGGGTCCCAACTCTTTAAAAGAATTGGGCAGAGTCAATAAGGCGGCTTACTATGATCACGGTTTTAGTGTGAACGGGCCTTTGAAATGGAATAAATTGCCTCTTGACATACGTGGAGCTCAGAGCATTGACACCTTCGGTAAACTTCTTAAGACTGCCTTGTTTCGTAGAGCCAACAAATAAGCTACAGACAGCGCCCTTGGAGTAATCTTGTATCACTAAACGGCGCTTTATAAATTTTTATTATTATTATTATTATTATTAAAAGATGATCAATTTTTTTCCATTATTCTACGCTGTATTAATTTTTATAATGTCTTATTGGATGTCCAACTAGGTGAACCTGTTATAGGGCATCCAATTGGAAAACTACTAATCAAAACGAAAAAAACACACATAGTTATATTATACAATTTATTTTATACATTAAGTTGATAATATATATGTAAATCGAATATTTTTTTTAATTGCATGTTCGCAAACATTGGATTTTGTTCCCTATCTGGAGTCAAATGATATTTTTACTGACAAACATTTAATGTCTTAATAGAGACGAAGTTTGGATATTATAGAAGAACCAGGAACTCAAGGCACCTATAGGGCTAACGACCTGTCATAATTTCCATAGATATAATGCGCTTTCTAAATACACTTTTGCTCAATGATTGGGATTATGTCGTCTGCCCATATTTTTTGTGCTCTACCGACACTTGTTTTTATATTACAAGACTTTCTGTCAAAAGTACAATTCACTCTTATCTTCACAGTGAACGGTGAGCCAGTTGAATCTTCATAATTAGCTCTCTTTGGCACTTGGAGTGCAGTGTCTGCAAGATTTTAGAGACCTCCGGACTCTTCGTATGTTCTTTATGCGTTTTTCAGAGTTGGACCGTTATCAGTCCCCATAAGCAGAACGGATGGTGGTGGAGGAAGAACAATCGCAATTTCGCCATTTGAATATTTTTGCTGTCCATCTCTCTCGCCAAATGTCTCGTTACATGTCCCGCCTGTCTCGTCACATGTCCCGATTTTTTCGTCACATGTCCCGCCTGTCTCGTCACATGTCTCGCCCATTGTAACTTCAGTTACCCAACACGATCCATGATATCATTTTTGGTTTAGATTTTAATATCACATAAGAAAATTTATATTTTCTTTTGTAAAATAAAATTTTTAACATAATGTATTTTGTCCATCACGCGTAGTACACATTCTCGCCATATAGGTGTGTACCTTCTGTGGCGAAGCCAAAATAGGGCTTTGAGGTCCTATATAAAATTTTCCATTACGATTTTTCAAACCTCGCTTAAGGTGAAACACTACCTCAATTTCGACGTTGAAATATGGCGTTGTTTAGAGTGAAACGCAAATTTCGTCTTTTCCGCCGAGTTTCGTCTATCTATCAATATAAATATATATGATAATCTAAAGTAATAAAGCAATCAAAATGTTAGTGTATGTGTGTGTGTGTGTGTGTGTGTGTGTGTGTGTGTGTGTGTGTGTATGTGTGTGTGTGTGTGTTTGTCTCACGCCTTCTGAAAAACCAAGAGCATCTAAAAATCTAATTTAAGTGCGAACATGTACCAGTATACCTGATGCAGTGTCACGCTAAAAAGAATGCGATAAAAATGCTGAATTTTAAAAATATTTAAATAATTATTTTTTTCATACAAAATTTTCCACGTCATATCTGTCAAAAAAGTGTACATTTTGCACGCAAATATCTGTTAGTTTAAAAGTTAGAAGTAGGTATTTACACAAAAAATATATATTTTGAAGTATAACTTAGCGTTTAAGTGAAAAACATGGTGAATATTTGGTATAATTATAATGTTTAACTTATTTTTAAAGTAAGCCTTTTGTACATAAACGCCGCCATTTTAATATCTTTTCATACAATATTTCATTTTCCCACCGAATGAATATGTTCTTGAAAATAATAAACCTTTGAAATATATGTAATTATGAAATAATAAAATGAAACACAAGACATTACGGCAAGTTTTAAGACATATATTGTAAAAATGTGTTATTTATTAGTAAATATATATGCATAATAAAATTGCATAATTTGTAAATAATATTTGATTTTTCTGACAATTTTCATTTTTATGGCATCGAACAAACCAATGTAGGTACCTACATATTCAAAAAATGTATCCGAACCATTCGATATTACTTATGTGTTCGAATCGTTTCCATGGCTACAGAAAGAATGTGATATTCAAATAAAATTTGTTAGGAATCGAATTTATTTAGAAGTTTGTTGTAGGTAGGTACCTACCTAATACTATTTACTTACAAATCAACAATAATATACCTATACTGATTTCCTATAGGAAAATTATTTTATTTATTTATTTATCAACCGTTTGTCCGATTATAATGAAACTTTTGTGAATTGTCGAGCGTATGCCCAGGATGGTTTTTGGATTTAAACTTTTTTCTTATTCTTCTTCTTCTTCGTGTATTTGGTCGTTTTACCTATGAAGGGGGAGTATCCTGGGAAAAGAAGGTCCGACTGTCCCTCCATCTCTTCACAGGTCTTCCAGGACGGGTTCTGCATATAAACTTTTTTCTTCTTTTTCTTCAACGTGTACTTGGTCATCTTACCTATGAAGATGAACTATCCTGGGAGATGAAGGTCCAATTTTCCTTCCATCTCTTCGCAGGTTTCTGGATTTAAACTTTTTTCTTCTTCTTCTTCATCGTCTATTTGGTCATTTTACCTTTGAAGGTGGACTAACCTGGGAGAAGAATGTCCAATTTTCCTTCCATCTCTTCGCAGGTATCTGGATTTAAACTTATTTCTTCTTCTTCTTCTTCATCGTGTATTTTTGCTCATTTTACCTATGAAGTTGGAGAATCCTGGGAGAAGAAGGTCCAACTGTCCTTCCATCTCTTCGCAGGTATCTGGGTTTAAACTTTTTTCTTCTTCTTCGTGTATTTAGTCATTTTACCTATTAAGTAGAGCATCCTGGGAAAAGAAGGTTCTTTCATCTCTTCGCGGTTCTTCCAGGATGGTTTCTGGATTTAAACTTTTCTTAACCGACTGATGGGACGGGATGTAATGAAGGGAAGGGAGGCACTAAAGGGCCTGAAGGGACGGGAGGTATAAAACTGCCTGAAGGGACGGAAGGTACTGAAGGGCCTGATGGGAAGGGACGTAATGAGGGATTAAAGGGACGGGAGGTACTGAAGGGCCTGAAGCGGCGGGTCCTGGAGTCTAATTCTTTTTCTTCTTAATTTTATGTAGACCTTTAGGGCAGTTTTTATACAAACTATTTCCTATTGTCTAAATCATCTTCTTCTTCTTTTATGTATACATTTGGGTCATTTTTTTATAAAAATTATTTCCTTTAGTCTAATTATTATTCTTCTTCATTTAAGTACGTAGACTTTTGGGAGAGTTTTAATACAAACTATTTCCAATAGTCTTATTCATTTTCTTTTATGTAGACCTTTTGGTCAGTATTTATACAAACTATTTCCAATAGTCTAAATATTCTTCTTCTTCTTTTTTGTAGACCTTTGGGTGAGCTTTTATACAATCTATTTCCAATAGTCTAATTCTTCTATTAGGTATATGTATTTTTACTTATTTTATGTAGACCATTGGAATAGTTTTTTATACAAACTATTTCTTATAGTCTTATACTTATTTTTCTCTTTTTTATTTACTCTTTTGGGTTAGTTTTAAGTCTAATAGTCTATTGTGCAGAAATATTATTAACGATATGCACACTTGATGAAAATACATATGAAATGAATGGGATATGGGATGTGACGATATAACCTGCACTAGAATCTTTTCAATACTTTTGTTTAATTAAATTTAAACCATTTATATCATCCTATTTTGAATAATTTTCAACACCTAATATTTAAAGAATGGGGGTTGTGGCCATTACTGAACTCTTCACAACATTTATATTCAAATTAAAAACTATTTACTATAGTTCAAGTCTTCTTCTTCTTCGTTAATGAAGACTTTCAGTCAAATTGAGCAAAAATATAATGCACACTTGATGAAAAAATATAAAAACGAATGGGATGTGACCAATACTAGATCTTTTCAGTACCTACGTTTGTTTAATCAAATTTTAACCACATCCCAACATCGAAAATTACTTAATTTTCAATAGGTACACATTACAATTTGTTTTCGATGATAATATTTAAAAATGGGGGTTGTGGCCAAACCAATCTCTTAACAACGTTGATAAACAGTCATATTTAAAACCATTACGCATAGTCCATGCGAGCAGAAATTGTATAAATATTATACTTCATTCACACTTTATAGCAATATATAAAAAAGAATGGGTTGTGGCCATCACTTGAACATTTTACAATACTTAAACTCAATCAAATTTCAAACCACTTTTTATAGTCTGATATTGCAAAATAATTGGGTGACAATATTATAAAAACGATTGCTTTTTCTTTCACAATTTTACATTCTTGGCCAACGGCGGGACATAAAAGCTAGTAATAAATAAACAAAAACATTCTAGGTAAGAGAAAAAAATTAGATCCATTTTTAATTTTTTTTTCGGGCAGCACTTTCGTGCAATTATGTACAATATTCCTAATTATAAAACAACCATACCATACCATCACGCCAATTCCCTATTTGGGGTAGGCAGAGAGAACCGAACGCCAGACTCCTCTCTCTTGATATACATTCCTCGCTTCATTCACGTCCATACATCGTCTCATACATGCTCTTCTATTATTCTTACTTCTAACATCACCATCTTTCAAAATCCCATTTATGTGATCGTGCCAACTTTTTTTTGTCAGACGGTCATCACTCATTCTTTCTATGTGACCGAACCACCTTAGGGCATTTATTTTCATCTTACTTACGATATTTCTTTCAATCATACATTCTCGTCTAATATCTTCATTTTTTATTCTATCATACATCGTTTTACCACACATTCGTCTTAGTGACCTCAAAACAAAACAAAATTTGTGCAAAGAAGATATACCTATATAGCACCTAAAGTCTTCAACGTCCTGGATCCCTTTGTCAAGACAATTAATAGGAAAACACTTTTTAAGAAGCATGTGCAAATTTGGCTCTACGACATTGGTCGGGAAAGGACGAAGAGTATTCTTTATAACGAATATTTGCCACATATATGATGTATACAACTCAGGGATTTTATGGCGTTGGCGGACTAACGTGTTTTCCTTTTGTGGTTTTTTTCATACCTCTACTTATTGTTCTAAACTGTCTTTAAGTTTGATTTTTGTTGTTTGTTTAATATATTTTCTGTTTCTACTTTTGAATAGGCATTCGTTGCTTATTGTTTTTTTTTTCTAATTTGTAATGCATTTTTTTATTATTTATTTATTTACCTTTTATCACAACATATTTATAATCATAACAATAAGTAGATTACAGCTGCCCAACAAGGAAATCATGTTCTGGGGCTAGCAGTTTACAATTTTTATTGACAATTATATGCAATTATGAACCAGGTGATTGTTCCCGATCCACACTAATAAATGTGTATACAATCTCAACTTTCTGCAATCACAATCATTACCTCAACAAACATTTGGGCTCACACAAAACAGATCAATCAGGTCCCAATGTCCGCCATAATACCTGTCATAAATACAATCTCTGACGCTATGATTTTTATTTCAGAGCCATAGAAAGAGACTAGTTAACTATGTTGGTGTTATTAATATGAATCACATGTATTTATTTTTAATGTTATTTCTAATTTTGTTATTGTATGCTATTTATATTTGAATGCTATTTTTATGTATATTTTGTTAGTTGGCACTCACTGTTAAAAGTATCATTATTTCAAAATGCTTTAACCCTGGTACAGGTTTTTTTACCTAGTGGGACGTTGCAGTTAAGAATATTATTTGTTAATTATGTATATGTATGAATAAATAATAAATAATTATAATAAATTCACATTTAACAATTCCACAAAGCGTATTTCCCAACCAACACCGTGTACTTGGAGATTTCGTTGTTTTGCAAACATCAAAGGACTTAAGACAAAAATATTCCAAACCCACATATTATATGTACATATGTGCTCATGTTACATCCATCGTGTATTACAGGTATGAATGAATCTACATTTGGCTTACATATTTTCTTATACCACTTTCATTTCGGAGATTCCTAAAAGCATTTCTTCTTCGTATTGCACCGTCGGGGCTCTTAAAACGTGTCTGATATTCTTCGTTTTGAGTTTGGTAAAAAGTATTTGTAGGTACCTTAGTCTGTATTATACTAATGTATATATTCTTCAAATATTGCTCAAGGGAATATAGTGGGGAGTTATGATTTCGCAATTTTTAAGGCTATTTTTTAACGCAGATTATCAACATGTATCATGCTGAGATTGTATTCTGAAAGTTTCGTCACGATGTATACCTATGTGTGTATGTGCTATTTGCTGTGTGCTATGTACAGCATGTTTATTTTACTTTATCGATTATATTCTAAAGTACTCATTCGATTCTATTCAAATTTTGCAAATATGTATATCTAATACTCGCTTAGACCCCATTAGATTTTGGGTTGTGGCCGACGCTAAACTCCTCACTAACAAGTCATTCTATAAAGTATTCAAATTATGTATGGAAAATATTCAGCATTTTCATGAAATGAGTTTGTTAAATTATTTTTCATTTAAATATTTTATTATGAAAAATTTATCTCTTCAATGCCATTTTATAAAAGTGATGTGCCCTTTTACCAATTTGAAAATAAAAATTTAAAATTTTAAGTTTGCTGAGCATGGAGTCACTTTGAAATATTTGACGTTTTAAAAAATTGAGAAGCACTATTCATATAACGTTCAAAATCTAATGGGGTCTAAGCGAGCATTAGATATACATATTTTCAAAATTTGAAAAGAATCGAATAAAGTAAAACACGCCGTACATAACACACAGCACATAGCACACACACACAGATACATTGTGATGAAACTTTCAGAATACAATCATAATATGCAATAAAAAAATACCCTTAATAATTGCGAAAACATAACTCCCCACTATATCCCCTTGGGTTATTGAGGAGTAAAAAAGTTGTTAGTGTATATTCTAGTTAGTGTATAAGATAAAAAGTGAAATAACGTACATACAGTTGATGAATAATTTGAAATACAAGAAAACAATAGAAACATGGATTAGAAACAAGGGCATTATATACTGCGGAAACATGATCAAGCTACAATAGTTTATATTTTTATTTTTATAATAGGTATATTTTATAACAAGTTTTAGTTAAATACAAGTTTAATATTTTTCTGTCAGATATAACGCAAAAAAAAAAAAAATCTGCCACCTCGGTACAGGCTCAGCCTAGTGAGAATACTATAAAAAATGTTTCATATAACCTATTTAAATTGTACTTTTTTGTAATATTTTTTTTGTTTGTATATTGTTATATTTTGTTTGGTTTCAATAATAAAAATAAATATTCTTTGAAGTAATGAAATAGTGACTTTACATATTCATAGTTATGAAGAGTAAAATTCGAAGGAATTAAGTTTTATTTTGAATTCCTCAGGTTGGTAACAAACAATTCATCATGTTGAAATGGTTATGTTACCAAGGTGAGATGAGATAGAAGAGAAAGAAGAAGTGGTTTGGTATGAGTGAAACAAACCACAGGGTGTCACATGCTCTATCTAGTACTTAGATACTTACATACATTATACATGGTGTGTGGTTTATAATCTGACACTTGCTCACAGCCGATGTATGTATGTAAATATCCGCCTAACACTTCCATCAATTAATTATTTGTTTATCTCAAATGCGGTTTCCTTACATTATGTATAACCTAACCTTGCACATTCTACATATCACTAAATTCGCGTAGATATTCCGTGCTGTGTATTTGTGGGGACGCTTGCCGTTTACGCCCGCACCACGTTAGGTCATACCACTTGAGGCTGCTTGAGTAAAAAAATTAAGTACCTAGCACCTTCGCCCGCTTGAGTACTAAAAATGCCACTTGCGCCCCCTTAAGTACCCAAAGCAAATGCCACTTGCGCCCCCTTAAGTACCCAAAGCAAATGCCACTTGCGCCCCCTTAAGTACCCAAAGAAAATGTCACTTGCGACCCCTTTAGTACCCAAAGCAAATGCCACTTGCGACCCCTTAATTACCCAAAGCAAATGCCACTTGCGCCCCTTTAAGTACCCAAAGCAAATCTTAATTATTATTATTATTATCGGCCTTCGTGGCTCGGTTGGTTGGGTATCTCACTGCTGATCCAAAGGTCCCGGATCCGATTTCCGGTGGAGACACAGTTTTTAATTGAGTTTTCAGTCTGGATCTCGGAGACGATTAATATCGTAACTCTCCAGAATGTGGCAACTTGTTATTGGGTATGCGGTAAATAAATATTTCACATATCGTTCGTTTGCGAGAATAACGACATAAGTCAAAAATCCGATTTTTGAGTTAATACTGCAGAAGTTTTGTGTTTATCTATATTTATGTCGTCTCCAATTCTCAGTACAATAATATGTCTACATATAAGTGTGAGAGAAACAGCACAAACGTCGTTGTTTCACTGTCATATATTCACAGTAATATTGATAACAATAGCATTTCTGCCACATTAGCAATATTAAAGAAATACATAATTATTTCTAACAAATGAGAGTTTACGGGCAAGGTTGTGCGGGTCTGCTAGTTATCTAAAGTAATAAAGCAATCAAAATGTTAGTGTATGTGTGTGTGTATGTGTGTGTGTGTGTGTTTGTCTCACGCCTTCTGAAAAACCAAGAGCATCTAAAAATCTAATTTAAGTGCGAACATGTACCAGTATACCTGATGCAGTGTCACGCTAAAAAGAATGCGATAAAAATGCTGAATTTTAAAAATATTTAAATAATTATTTTTTTCATACAAAATTTTCCAAGTCATATCTGTCAAAAAAGTGTACATTTTGCACGCAAATATCTGTTAGTTTAAAAGTTAGAAGTAGGTATTTACACAAAAAAAATATATTTTGAAGTATAACTTAGCGTTTAAGTGAAAAACATGGTGAATATTTGGTATAATTATAATGTTTAACTTATTTTTAAAGTAAGCCTTTTGTACATAAACGCCGCCATTTTAATATCTTTTCATACAATATTTCATTTTCCCACCGAATGAATATGTTCTTGAAAATAATAAACCTTTGAAATAAATGTAATTATGAAATAATAAAATGAAACACAAGACATTTAGGCAAGTTTTAAGACATATATTGTAAAAATGTGTTATTTATTAGTAAAGATATAGGCATAATAAAATTGCATAATTTGTAAATAATATTTGATTTTTCTGACAATTTTCATTTTTATGGCATCGAACAAACCAATGTAGGTACCTACATATTCAAAAAATGTATCCGAACCATTCGATATTACTTATGTGTTCGAATCGTTTCCATGGCTACAGAAAGAATGTGATATTCAAATAAAATTTGTTAGGAATCGAATTTATTTAGAAGTTTGTTGTAGGTAGGTACCTACCTAATACTATTTACTTACAAATCAACAATAATATACCTATACTGATTTCCTATAGGAAAATTATTTTATTTATTTATTTATCAACCGTTTGTCCGATTATAATGAAACTTTGGTGAATTGTCGAGCGTATGCCCAGGATGGTTTTTGGATTTAAACTTTTTTCTTATTCTTCTTCTTCTTCGTGTATTTGGTCGTTTTACCTATGAAGGGGGAGTATCCTGGGAAAAGAAGGTCCGACTGTCCCTCCATCTCTTCACAGGTCTTCCAGGACGGGTTCTGCATATAAACTTTTTTCTTCTTTTTCTTCAACGTGTACTTGGTCATCTTACCTATGAAGATGAACTATCCTGGGAGATGAAGGTCCAATTTTCCTTCCATCTCTTCGCAGGTTTCTGGATTTAAACTTTTTTCTTCTTCTTCTTCATCGTCTATTTGGTCATTTTACCTTTGAAGGTGGACTAACCTGGGAGAAGAATGTCCAATTTTCCTTCCATCTCTTCGCAGGTATCTGGATTTAAACTTATTTCTTCTTCTTCTTCTTCATCGTGTATTTTTGCTCATTTTACCTATGAAGTTGGAGAATCCTGGAAGAAGAAGGTCCAACTGTCCTTCCATCTCTTCGCAGGTATCTGGGTTTAAACTTTTTTCTTCTTCTTCGTGTATTTAGTCATTTTACCTATTAAGTAGAGCATCCTGGGAAAAGAAGGTTCTTTCATCTCTTCGCGGTTCTTCCAGGATGGTTTCTGGATTTAAACTTTTCTTAACCGACTGATGGGACGGGATGTAATGAAGGGAAGGGAGGCACTAAAGGGCCTGAAGGGACGGGAGGTATAAAACTGCCTGAAGGGACGGAAGGTACTGAAGGGCCTGATGGGAAGGGACGTAATGAGGGATTAAAGGGACGGGAGGTACTGAAGGGCCTGAAGCGGCGGGTCCTGGAGTCTAATTCTTTTTCTTCTTAATTTTATGTAGACCTTTAGGGCAGTTTTTATACAAACTATTTCCTATTGTCTAAATCATCTTCTTCTTCTTTTATGTATACATTTGGGTCATTTTTTTATAAAAATTATTTCCTTTAGTCTAATTATTATTCTTCTTCATTTAAGTACGTAGACTTTTGGGAGAGTTTTAATACAAACTATTTCCAATAGTCTTATTCATTTTCTTTTATGTAGACCTTTTGGTCAGTATTTATACAAACTATTTCCAATAGTCTAAATATTCTTCTTCTTCTTTTTTGTAGACCTTTGGGTGAGCTTTTATACAATCTATTTCCAATAGTCTAATTCTTCTATTAGGTATATGTATTTTTACTTATTTTATGTAGACCATTGGAATAGTTTTTTATACAAACTATTTCTTATACTTATTTTTCTCTTTTTTATTTAGTCTTTTGGGTTAGTTTTAAGTCTAATAGTCTATTGTGCAGAAATATTATTAACGATATGCACACTTGATGAAAATACATATGAAATGAATGGGATATGGGATGTGACGATATAACCTGCACTAGAATCTTTTCAATACTTTTGTTTAATTAAATTTAAACCATTTATATCATCCTATTTTGAATAATTTTCAACACCTAATATTTAAAGAATGGGGGTTGTGGCCATTACTGAACTCTTCACAACATTTATATTCAAATTAAAAACTATTTACTATAGTTCAAGTCTTCTTCTTCTTCGTTAATGAAGACTTTCAGTCAAATTGAGCAAAAATATAATGCACACTTGATGAAAAAATATAAAAACGAATGGGATGTGACCAATACTAGATCTTTTCAGTACCTACGTTTGTTTAATCAAATTTTAACCACATCCCAACATCGAAAATTACTAAATTTTCAATAGGTACACATTACAATTTGTTTTCGATGATAATATTTAAAAATGGGGGTTGTGGCCAAACCAATCTCTTTACAACGTTGATAAACAGTCATATTTAAAACCATTACGCATAGTCCATGTGAGCAGAAATTGTATAAATATTATACTTCATTCACACTTTATA
This sequence comes from Molanna angustata, assembly GCA_963576475.1. NCBI lineage: Eukaryota > Metazoa > Arthropoda > Insecta > Trichoptera > Molannidae > Molanna > Molanna angustata. Next base: position 21,404,187 of record OY754989.1, read on the forward strand.
GCAATATATAAAAAAGAATGGGTTGTGGCCATCACTTGAACATTTTACAATACTTAAACTCAATCAAATTTCAAACCACTTTTTATAGTCTGATATTGCAAAATAATTGGGTGACAATATTATAAAAACGATTGCTTTTTCTTTCACAATTTTACATTCTTGGCCAACGGCGGGACATAAAAGCTAGTAAATAATATAAATATGTGCCTATGTCTATCTCTATAAAAATATTTTTAAGTTTCTTACTTCATTTTATTTCAAAATAGGACTCCTATTTAAGTTGAGTAGTGTTTTCTGGGAACCTTTTTGTCTACGGAGTCTTATAATATCTTCTTAATATAATGATAGATTACACCTCCTCAGACCTAACCACAATTTTACCATACCCTGTCTAACACCGCCGCCGAGTTGCTAGAAGGCAACCAACACTAGCATTATTACCAACTAATCTGACGTTTGACAAATTTAACGGTAGGCTAAACTGTTATCTGTCGGAGACACACCCGCGGAAACCTTAGACTCATTCCCGCGACTCTGGGAGAACTTGAAATGGCCGTGTAAACTGACCTTTACATCTTTATGATTATTATAAAAAGTTAAATTTCCTTTAAGTATGTAATCCAACTGTCGATTTGTTCAAGAGAATTTATTTCTCTTAACATATCGACAAAGTATCAAACCATGAAACGCGAGATTTGTATGCAGGGTCTATATTTTTTCACGGTTTTTCCAATTTTCCAGTCAAAAAACACCAACTTAGAGGATTCGCAGCATATAAATAATAGGTTATATATCATAGGAGCAGAACATTAAGTGTGTCTGTGTGTGTGTCCCTTATAACTTCTGATCCGTTCAATAGAAAATTATAGGCCTACAAAACTTTTATACTCAGAATTAAGAATTTTTGTTTCAGTCAGGGGTTATCAACCTTTGAATTTTTACTTAATTTTTCCATATATCTCAAAAACCATAAAAGCTAGAACGCTGAGAATTGGTACCAATATATACAAATACAATATCTCAAACTTATTTAAAAAAAAATCCAGTTCCCCAAAAAAAAAATTGTTAGAGAAACATTTTTTTTATGATAAATATATGAATTTAACTGCCTATATTTCCAAAGTTTTTAAAATATCGAAAAAAACCGAAACATCCCAACTAGATAATTTATTTTCTATAAAAAAATATAGTAGTAGGTACTTACTTACACCACACGAAGAACCATGAAGTTTACTCAATTGAAACTATGTAGAAAATACTAAAACGAATATAAACTTAAAACATGTATGTGGAGTGCACTGTGTCATCTCTTGAAGGTAACTCGCTGTACTTAAGGTCTATACTCTATAGCAGGGGTGGCCAACCGGTCGATCGCGACTATTAGTCCAGTCGATCGTGGCAAGGGAAAAAATATAAACATACATAAATACGTAGAACAGACTGCGCAACGTAATCACCAACTGCTGCACCCATCACGTTACTTTATGATTCTAGATTTCTGGGCATTGGTTTCCAACGAGAAATATCCATGTTTGAAGAAATGTGTTGAACAATTGCATTCATGTTTTGGTTCAACATATTTATGTGAGTCAGCATTTTCCTACTTAAAACAAACAAAAAATAAACACCGTTCTCGCTTGACAGACATTCATACACTGGATTCTTTATGGTTGGCAATTTCCAACTACAAACCTGGTTTTGCTAATCTATAGCGGGAGATGCTCAGACGCAGTGCTCACACTAATATACATAGGTAGTTAATAAGAATAATTTTCAGTTTTATGTTTTCCCTCTTAAAAAAATAAAAAATACTAATTAATTGGATACTGAACCATGCTGTTTCATTTAAAATTTCAAGAAGTATGTAATTGGTAGATCGCACAGGGCTTCCTCAGTAAACAGTAGATCTTGGATCTAATCAAGTTGGCCACCCCTGCTCTATAGTAATACAGGCAGGACAACGTCTGCTGGGTTTCGCTAGCGCAAGATAAATTAATAAAGATGTCCTCAATAGAAAGTGAAAGGGAACACATTGAGATGGTTTCATCACATAAGACGAATATACAAAGATTCTTCCGAAAAAAATCTATGACAAAGTTCTAAGTTATAATTATTTTTTTTTACAAATACATTTTTTTTTATTGATTTGGTTGAAGTTAGGTGTGTAATTATGAAATAAATTAATGAGAACCCGCTCTTACATAGCAGTGGAGAGTAAAATGGGGCAAATTATACCGACGTATTCTGGAGATCGGAACAACATCAATTCTCCAAATTGACTAAGTATTCACTTCAAATTCGATACTCACTGTATTTTTAATGGGTTGCTCGGAAAGTCATTTCATTAATTTTTTTATTTAATATTTATTTATTTATTTAATATTACTTCTCGGGAAACTAACAGGTACTATGTCAAATAATTATTTAACAAGTTGCCACATTCTGGAGACTTACGATATTAACCGTCTCACAGATCCAGACTGAAAACATAATTAAAAACTGTGTCTCCACCGGGAATCGAACCCGGAACCTTTGGAACAGCAGTCAGATACCTAAACAACTGAGGCACGAGGGCCGACTTTTTAAATTGATGTTGAATCAAGGCGTTATTAATAATTTTTTTTCGAATAACTTGCATTAGAGTCGAATTTCGAATAAAATCGAATAGGGTAATATTTCGAATAACTTGCATTAGTTTCCTGAGCTTGGAGTCACTTTGAAATATTTGACAGTTAAACAAATTAAGAAGCACTGATTAGATATCCTTCGACATAAGCGAGTATTAGATAATATACGAATTCGCAAAATTTGAAAATAATCGAATGAGTACTTTAGTCTATAATCGATAAAGTAGAATTAATACGCCGTACAAAGTACACAGCAAACGCACACTGATATAATATATTGTGATGAAACTTTCAGAAAACAATCTCAGCATGATACTAGTTGATAATCTGTGATAAGAAAAATGCGAATTCATGACTCCCCATTTATTCATACCTTGGGGTATTGGGGTATATTTTAATTATTTTTTTTCGGCTTTTTGAATTAATCAAGATTTAAATTTATTTTGTCTTCACTAGCTTCAACTGCCATTCCAGAACCTGGAGCGTCTTCAGCATCTAACCGAACAGAAATATATGAAAAACAAATTTTGGCACAGGCCCTCTGAATAAATACATCTTCTCATGCGCATTTTTTTTCCACGAGAACATAATTTTTAACTTTTACAGTGTTATTTATAAAAATAAATTTGGTTCAACTGAACCCGGTCCAAAGTCTTATTCTGAAATTTAAATATTCTCATATAAAAATAAATAATTCTTGTACAAGAATATTTGAATTTCAGAATAAGACTTTGAACCGGGTTCAATTGAACCAAATTTATTTTTATAAATAACACTGTTAGAGTTTAAAAAGGTGAAATATGGCGATAATATTTCTACCCAGAAAGAGATATTTTATTAGGCACCTTATATTCTTAATTAGGTAGGTACACATAACCCCACATCATCCTCTAACACAAGCAAACACATCCTCAATCTCACAAATACACCTCTTATTCCTCATTAACCCAAGAGGATATAGTGGGGAGTTATTATTTCGCAATTTTTAAATTATCAACTAGTATTATACTGAAATTGTATCGTGAATTTTTCATCACAATGTATCTGTGTGCTATGTACGGCTTATTTATTTTACTTCATTGATTATAGTAAAAGTATTCATCCGATTCTTTTCAAATTTTGCAAATTTGTATATCAATTACTCACTTAGACCGCATAAGATTTTAAAGGATATCTGAATAGTGCTTCTCATTTTTTTAACTGTCATAATGACCCCAAGCTCACAGAATAACTCTCCTCTATACCCCACTAAAAATGGGAGAAAAAAACATGATTTATCGAACAACCTTTTATTTTCAAACGAAATCAAATAATTAAAATTCCTAATTCTTTCCACGTTTCAGCCTTTTTCAATTTAATAAAACGGAATGTCTTTTACGATTGGGAATTTTCGCAAAATTATAAATTCAAGAAAACGAAATTAATTAAAAACATTTTGTCTAAATATTAATTTATCAAAGTTGTTCAATCAAAATAAATATGGAGGCGTTTTGAATAATAAATAATACAATGAAATTGTATTGTTAAAGAGTACCTGTTCAGTAGGACCTTGTTAGCGAATGTTTCAAAATATTAATTAAATAAATTTTAAAAATAATGTCTCCAATACAATACTATATTAGTAGGATATTTTTCAATGTTCATACCATACCATACCATACCATACCATACCATACCATACCATACCATACCATACCATACCATACCATACCATACCATACCATACCATACCATACCATACCATACCATACCATACCATACCATACCATACCATACCATACCATACCATACCATACCATACCATACCATACCATACCATACCATACCAAACCATACAATACCATACCATACCATACCATACCATTATACCATACCATACCATACCATACCATACCATACCATACCATACCATACCATACCATACCATACCATACCATACCATACCATACCATACCATACCATACCATACCATACCATACCATACCATACCATACCATACCATACCATACCATACCATACCATACCATACCATACCATACCATACCAAACAATCACGCCCTTTCCGTATTTGGGGTAGGCAGAGAGAACCGAACGCCAGACTCCTCTCTCTTGTCATACATTTCTCGCTTCGTTCACGTCCATGCATCGTCTCATACACGCTCTTCTGTTATTCTTACTTCTAACGTCTCCACCTTTCAAAATTCCATTTAAATCCAGCAGAGGAGAAATTTATTTAAATTTATTTCTCACGCAAATATTGCTTCTCTGGGCTGGAAACACTGGTTAGTTGGAAGAGATTGTCATACGGCAATAAACTCGCCACTTGCGCAGGGTGCAAGGAAGTGTTCATTATAATTATTATGTGATTGTGCCAAATTTTCCTTGGCCGACCTTTACTTTTCGTTCATCTTTTATCAGCCTTATACTTTTTTTGTCAGACGGTCATCACTCATTCTTTCTATGTGGCCAAACCACCTTAGGGCATTTATTTTCATCTTACGATATCTCTTTCAATCATACATTCTCGTTTAATATCCTCATTTCTTATTCTATCATAGTTTTACCGCACATTCGTCTTAATGACCTCATTTCAACCGTGTTAATTCTTCTTTCATGCGTCTTTTGCCATGTCCATGTCTCACTAGCATACATTAGTTTCGTTATTCACTCTGAATAACGAAATTGCCTCGAGGTATCTTGAAGGCCCAAGGCTTCCTTAACAGAACATATAACGCTTAATCAAGTGGCTAAAAACATGAAACCTATTTAAAACCGCCTAATATACTATGAAGTTGAAGTAAACTATCGCGCACGTTAAAAAGTGTTCATACGTGATTTAAACTATAGGAAAACCTAAATTTGTTGATTTTATTATAGCTAGTAAAATTGAGAAGCACTATTCAGATATCCTTCAAAATATAATGGGGTCTAAGCGAGTATTAGATATACATATTTGCAAAATTTGAAAAGAATTGAATGTGTACTTTAGTCTATAATCGATAAAGTAAAATAAACACGCCGTACATAGCACATAACACACACAGATACATTGTGATGAAACTTTCAGAATAATATCTCAGCATGATATACTCGTTGATAATCTGCAATCAAAAATACCCTAAAATTACGAAATCATAACTCCCCACTATATCCCCTTGGGTTAGTGAGGAGTAAAAATATGCCGTATAAGGGATATTTTAAATATTTTAATAGGGGGTTTATGCTGAATTTTAAAATTGTATGACAAACATTCACTAGAGAAACGTTGAAAATATTTATGGTATAAATATTTTCAACATATAAAATACTTGAGTTTAGAATTTTTTTGTCCTCTAACGATTTGTATCTGATTACTAATATAATTGTAGATTCGAGATTTATGGGATTGTAATCGATTCTCAATAGTAAGGTCACCGGTCATTTTTTTATATAAAACAATAAAAAAATACTGTTATTCTTAATATATTCAATATAATATGAAATTGATGTGACAATAATAATAATAATTATTTTATATGGTAACAACAACACATCAACATATTTAAAGTTCAATGTTGACAATTACATTTTACAACGTTCGTTGTTAAATTTGAATATATTCTAGAACACATTTTGATATTTAAATTTAAATAAAATGTAAATATCAATGGTGTTATAAATAACGTTAAGAGCATTGTCAAATCAATAAAGCGGATCAAAATGATAAGTCATATGTTATTTATTATATTATAAAAATGTTACATATATTATGGTCATTACCAATTTCGAAATAGGTCTTTTTGATCACATCCGTAAACGTGTAAATAAAACATATTTTTTATTCTTAATTATTTTATTTATTTATTTTCATTTATTTGGCTTTTCAACAGACCACACATACAACAAGGTCAAAGAATAAATGAAACTAAATTTGAAAAGAATAGTCCGACACTACGTCAAATATTTTTTAACACTATTTATAACAGATTTTTAATTATCTCAATAGAGACGAAGTTGGAATATTTACTGTAGGAGAACCGGGAAATCAAAGCACCTACAGGGCTTACGACCTGTCATCGGCTGGTTTACGTGATCACTTTATGCGCTTGCGCAACGTTCACCAATTATGCCTTTTTTAAATGAGATCCCTATCAATTCAATTTTGAAATTTCTATATATTGTAATACTGAAATTCTTTTCGCTTGAAAATAAGGAATTTTTACTACAGCCATCTATGTGTGAAATTATGAACAACATTCTTATTATTTTTTATTTATTTTTGTTGTAACGCCATCTATTGAGAGAATTGGTTTTTTGTAAAAATTAGTAAAAATTCTGTAGTAAAAATTCCTTATTTTCACCTACAGTAAATATTCCAACTTCGTCTCTATTGAGATAATTAAAAATATGTTAAAAAATACCTTTGACTCCCGACAGGGAAATAATCCAATGTTTGCGCATATGCAATAATAAAAATATTCGTTTACTATTTATAATTTTTGATGTAGAAAATTATCGCGTTTAATGTCAACTTTGACATCTCATGCGACTTTGGTAAAAATGAGCTGTGGTGTATTCTAAGGTCCAGGCTTGTCAATTTTCATTGTTGTTGTAACTCAAAAATCTTTATATTTTTACAATGAAATCGCTCCGGGGTTGAACAGAGCTACAAGCTCTATAATGTTTGCAATGAAGTAGGAATTCGACTGAGGAATTCCCTTCAAAGACCTCCCAATGTTACAATTTTCGAACACATCGTTGAGGAGAAAGACAAGGAAATGAGACATGGAAATGAGATGGGTCGGTGGCAGAGCGGTTAGCGCGCTGGGTTAGTAACCCAGTGGTCGCGAGTTCGAATCCTGCCTCGACCGATTTCGTTCACCTATAGTACAAGCATTTATTTGCTTATTTTAGGGAACGTAGGAAGATGTATATGTACTTGTTTAACAAGGACATATTCATTTTTTATTTAAAAAAAAAAAAATATGTCTCTACAATATGGTTTCATAATATCGTGGGCGTCAAGCCAGAAGGGCGTACAAACGAAATGACTACTTTACAGGAGAGACAAAAATCTATTTATTTCTGTAACAGTTCAATTTATCCATATACGGCGGTACTAATAACGAAAAAGTAGGGAGGTTGAACCATGGAATAGAGTGACTAAAACCTAACGGCCAAAAATCTTAATAATAACCAAGTTTTAAAACTTCTATTTTATTCCATGGTTTATATCACCATGGTAACGCTAAACCATCCGGTCCCCTAGTTTAGTGGTGGAATAGCAATAGTGAATTCGTGAGCTGTCAAAAGTCAAATAGACCGCGCGTATTGTATTTTGTCATTTTTGAAGAAATACTTTTTTTTAATTATGGACAACAATCTGTTTGATTATAGAATCGGCGATTTTGAAAGATCGTTTCAAGAAATTGAACAGGTGGAAAGTTTTTTGATGACGCAAAATTTATAAGGTGTTTTCATAGGTGCGTTGTAATCCGTTTGTTGATTACGACGACATTAATTTTAGAAGAATGTACAGATTTTCAAAGGCAGGAGTTAGGCATCTCGTAGATTTATTTGGAAGAAAATAAATGAAGATATTTATTTTCCATTGACAATTGTTTTAAAAAAAATGTAATAAGTTATGTTGTAATAAGTTAAATTATTGGGAATTCAACCAAAACGTGACGATACATAAACAGTAAACCACCAAAACCATGCAGTAAACAAACAATGACAAGCATAGAAATACGATTCTCGATAGATGTCATAGATGACGGCTAATAAAGTCATAGAGAATGAACAAAAAAAAGCATAAAGTAAAGAAAAATTCCGAAATTCCCGTTAAATGGCTGCGTTCACTCAACATTCATTCCGTATTCCATGGTTTACTTAGTCCTTGTACATTTTTACATTATTAGTCAGAACTCACTAAACCACGAATTAGTGCCTAATACGTGGTTTACGTAGTGCGAGGTTTAGTTGGCTAAAACGAGTTTTAACGAAAATGTTATTAGTACCGCTGGTAGAGTTTTCTTGGAAAATTTAGCGAAAACGAAGCCTCGTCGAGGAGTATTACCTAAACTTCAATAACTAGTGAATTTCTTATATGTTTTGCACATACGCCCCTCTGGCTCGCCTAATGTTTCTAGATGTGGACTCGATTTTTGCATAGAAAATTCATAATAATTGTGGGGCGTAAAAACAAATTTTCTAAAAAGCTATGAATTTATTTATTTATTTATTTGGATAAGTATACAGCCATATTGATAATTATATAATAGAAAAGATGTACAAAAATGAGACCAATTACATACTCATCACAAGTGTATATAAGTAACAAGTTCACAAATGTATATAAGTAACAAGTTCAAAAGAGAAGAAAAAAAATGACTTGAAAAATAGAAAAAATAAAAAAACATATATATAGTAGTAAGTAGGTACTAAAAAAAACAGTACCTACAAAAAAAATATACCAGAAAAAGTTTTGAAAAAGTAATGAAATGAATACGAATCATAATGATTAAAATATGTAGCTTAATTATGAGATGTATTTAAACGTTTTGATAGCGAAATTGAGACAATTTTTAGTCTAAAGCTTCTGCCATTTTTAATGTTTGTAGGTACGCCCATCTGGCTTGGCAGGTTTCTATGGCATCATCAAATTTTTTGAAAGGTCGTTTCATATTATTTTCTTTTTTCTGATATTTTTGTTAAAAAATATCTGTTTAATGTTCGGCGTATGCAGATTCGCCCATCTGGTTCGATAATATTTCAAAAAGATATCGGTCAAGTCTTCGGCGTATGTTCATACGCCCTTCTGGCTTGACAAATTCACCTATGTCATAGCATACGCCCAAAATTATTTTTTGAAATAAGTATCTCAAAAAATACGCAACAGAAAGCCGTGATTTTTTTACAGATGGTGGAGGTCTTAATAAAATATCGTTTGATATAGACATATTTTTCCTTTCTAATAATCAATTCCGGGAGAGGGTTAGGTGCGAGTGCGGACGGATATCATAATGACGAAAGGTGTTGTGACATACCATCAGTTACTCTACCTCTCACATTACTCCACTTTTCTATTTCTATTCCTACAGTTCCTCCCCCATCTCCGTCATTATCCTTGTTGATATTGTCATATATATTTATTAACTCATATATTTTTCTTATTTTTTAGTATATAATATTATTTTTTTTAGAATCTACTATAAATACGTAAATCGAATATTCTTTTTTAATTGCATATACGCAAACATACCCTTTCGGGAGTCAAATGATATTTTTATTGACAAAAATTTTTTCAACATCTCAATAGAGACAAAGTTGGGATAATATTGTAGAAGAACCAGGAACTCGAGGCACCTACAGGGCTTACGATCTGTCATCAATTTTCAGGTAAAATGTTACACACTATTCAAAAAGGTATATATAGAACTTTCAAAAATTACATCGATAAGCGAACTCAATAAGAAGGCATAATTGGTGAACGTTGCGCAAGCGCATAAAGTGATCACGTAAACCAGCCGATGACAGGTCGTAAGCCCTGTAGGTGCCTCGAGTTCCTGGTTCTACTACAATATCCCAACTTTGTCTCTATTGAGATGTTTTTTTTTTTATTAAAGTTTTATTTATTTACATTTTTTTAAACAATAAGTATTCTTGCACTAAACTGCAAAAGCAGTTTAACAGTGCTAGCTCTCTCGTACACTTATATAAATTTGAAAAAATGTTTGTCAATAAAAATAAAAATACGTAATTAGTGGACAGTTTTTTTGGCCTTAATTTATTACTCATTGTTTTCTGTTCATATTAGTTAATAATGCTGTTATTGTCCTAAATAAACCAAATAAAATTATTAAAAAAAAAAATCATTTTTGCTGATACGCCCTTGTGGCTTGACGCCAGCGATATAAATGAGTTTCTTTTGAAATTGAAAGATTATAATATACGTACAAAGAAAATTATACTTCACGGGAACCCCTGTAAAATATACAACAACCTTAAATGAATATTTTTCTTAACTATTGTCACTTAGTACATGGTTCATTCACAATTTGAGTTAATGATAATTCTTTGTTTTATTATTATTAGTCTGGCCGTGTGTTCTTGCCCATTGCTAATTAATCCCTCATTGTAAACACTGTTTGTATGTTCTCGGTTTGCAGTTGTTTACCTTCTGAGTTAGTGCATAGCGTATACCTACAGCATCCGTCGTGGAGTTTAATAAGCCTTTTGTCTCGAGAACTGCATTGCTGTGGGACGACAAATGAATGTTGGTATAAACTAGTCAACTACTTCAAATATTTCTCTTTGGTTCCGTAAATATTGCCAGTAGAAAAGGTTTTCTTAAGGGCTTAGAACAATAAATCTAGCGAGTGAAAACCGCCTAATGCACTATGAAGTTACATAAAATGTGTTAGTAAGGGTAACTATACTTACAAGCATGTAACACTAAATCTAATAACTGAAAACATGGTATATTAAAACCGCCTATTACACTATGAAGTTACATATGTGTAAGTACGGATAACTATATTTATAGGCATAAAACGCTAAATCTAGTGACTAAAAACATGATATATTAAAACCGCCTAATACACTATGAAGTTACATATGTGTTAGTAAGGGTAACTATACTTATAGGCATATAACGCTGAATCTAGTGACCGAAAACATGATATATTAAAATAGCCTAATACACTATAAGGAGTCCTTCGTTGACTCCCGAAAACGATAATAATACCAAATTGTGGAAGGATTATTCTAATCCGGTGCCTCACAGTAAATTATTATAATCAACTCTATTTTTTTTTATTCATTTATTTAGATAATACAACAGCTATTTATAAATTGGTTATTTATAAAAATTAAAATTGCATTTTTTTTTGCCTCGGAGTACTTACATACTTCAAAAAATGCGTTAATTTGCATAACCTGCAAAATGTATCGTAAAGTTGAAACAACTTATTTTTTTAAAAATTAAAGTTTGGTTAAAAACTTTCTAGACGATACAATATGTTCGTTCCGCTCGCATAACCTACACAACACAATGATGTATGTAATTTTATTTTGTTTATGAATTAAACATCAACGCGTACATCTTACTAAAACTAAAGATATGTGTTGAAAATGTTATGCATGATTCATTGTGGCCGTTTGTATGAAAAGTATTTGAACGCGTTCGGTTCCAAGGCGCGAAACTCGTTCTTGCCAACTACATATTTCAATACGCCTGTGTATTGAAATAGCCTTGGTACCTAGTTCTATTGTTTAGAGATACATTCCTCATAAACAATTTACTGAAGTATTATAGACAGAAAATATTATGCATACATTCAAAGCATATTTGTAATAATTGTATGCTAGTGAAACATGGACCTGGCAAAAGACACATGAAAGTACATAGAATAAATGCTGTAGAAATGAGATCACTAAGAAGAGTATGTAATAAAACGATATATGACGATATATTAGATGGGTCGGTGGCAGAGCGGTTAGCGCGCTGGGTTAGTAATCCAGTGGTCGCGAGTTCGAATCCTGGCTCGAGCGATTTCGTTCACCTATAGCACAAGCATTTATTTGCTTATTTTAGGGAACGTAGGAAGATGTATAATATGTACTTGTTCAACAAGGACATATTAATTTTTTTACAAAAAAAAAATATGACAGAAAAAAATGAGGACATAAGGAGAGAATGCAATATTAAGAAGGATATTATATGTAAAATGAAAGTGAATGCCTTGATGTGGTTTGGACATATTGAAAGAATGAACTATGAACTATTGACCAAAAAAATGTACATTGGTGCAAGAAATGGAGTGAATTGCAGAGGCCGCCCCAGAACGGATGGCATGACCATGTGAATGATATTTTGAAAGAAGGAAACATAAAATGTTTGAACAATCGACGAGCATGTATGAGACGATGCATGGATGTAAAAGAAGCCAGAAATGTGTGCAAAAATAGAGAAGTATGGCGCTCTGTTCTATCTGCTTACTCCGTAAGGGATATGGCCTGATGGTATGTATGTATGTATAATTGTAATAGCAATACAGTCGCCACTTGCACAGGGTGCAAGGAATTGTTTGATTATTTAATATAATAACTAGGGGCTCCGCCCCTGGCCGCTTCGCGGCCCAACCCCGGTTTGGCGCTACGCGCCATTTTTTTAGGCGCTTCGCGCCTTTATTTATGCGCTACGCGCATTTCATTGGGCGCTGCGCGCCATTTGTTTTATACCAAGCATCGTTTTTTTAACGCTTCTCACCAACCTATGACCGCTGCACATCGAACCAATTCAGGTATTCATCGAACTTACAAAGTATTGAATGTTATCAATAGTGATTTGTAATTAAGATATTCATTAATTTATTATATTATTAGTTCAATGTTTAATAATGTTACCATAATAGAAATTAAACAATAAGTTATTAGTGTGAGTATATTTATCAATATAAATGAATCATATTTCTAAAAAAACATTTAAATTGTACTTAAGCACATAATATTATTATGTATAATGTTTCAATGTATATAGGCATGCTATAAGCATTCAACTCTCAAATGTTGTTGATGTTCCGTTATTTTTTTTTTAAATGGGCAACTACAATAATATTGTTTTAAACAAATATAATAAGAATAGCAACATAAGTAATTGTTACTTAATCAGCCCACCTTTGATTTCATGTTGCATGTACTCACTGCTGATAACAAAACAAATTATTATTCCTGTATAGCGTGGCTCCTGGACATACATAATATGTCCACGGAACTGAGTTTTTCCAAATTATTATATGTGGTAAGGCATTGGTACAATGGGGAATTCTGAGCGGCATTAGTGTTTTTTTTTAGTCCAAAAAGAACGTTAAGGTGTGTCTTGTTTGTCTATTTGGTATGTTGAAGTTAATCATTTTCATAAGGTCTGTACAGTCAATTTTGAAGTTTTTTATGCCATAAAGGTACATTAAGTCTGAGGTCCTTCGTCTTGTCTGTAAAGTCTGCAATTCATGTTTGTAGTTATTACCAAATTTGTACTTCATGTTTTTCAAAAATATTTATTGTATTCATTCTATACTGTTAATATAAGTATTATATTGTGGATTCCAAATGACTGACCCTTGTTCCAATTGACTTCTAACAATTGTGTTATACAGTAAGCTAAATGTTTTCATTTGTGTGAATGGTTTACATACTCTCATCAGGAATCCCAACATTTTATAAGCTTTCAGTATAATGGTGTTTGTCAAATAAAAGTTTACTGTCCAGTTGTATGCCTAAGTCTCTACAGTCTGATTTCTTATCAATCATCTCCCTATTGATTTTGTATGTGTATTGTATTGTACTCTTTTTCCTAGAGAATGTAATGGAGTGACATTTTTCTACATTTAGTAACAGCTTATTAGAGTCAAAATAAGAAGTTAGTCTATCCAGGTAAAGTTGTAAGTCCTTAGTCAGTAATGTCTAACAGTTTTACAGATTTTCATATCATTCAGTTTTATAGATTATTATCTTATGTACTTTAAACAAACTTGGATGGTTTTGAATATGTACTGGTTGTATTAATTTGAATAATGTCATAGGCAAAAATGTAAATACTTATTTGTCAAAATATTATAAAAACAATATTGAACACACATACATACCATCACGCCATGTCCCTCACGGGGTAGGCAGAGAGAACCGAAGGCCACATTTTTCTATCTTGACACACATTCATCGCCTCATCAACATTCATACATCGTCTTATACATGTTCGTCTGTTGTTCAAGCTTCTTACATTTCCATATTTCAAAATAACGTTTACATGGTCGTGCCATCCTTTTCTTGGGCGCCCGCGACCTCTTATTCCGTTCCTGTCAGCTTTGTATATTTTCTTCGTCAGGCGTTCTTCGTTCATTCTTCCCAAGTGGCAAAACCATCTCAATGTGTTAACTTTCATTCTGTTAATTACATCTTCCTTCATCTTACATTCTTTCCTTGTATCTTCATTCCGAACTCTGTCATACATCGTTCTGTTACAAATTCTTCTAAGCGATCTCAATTCAACTGCATTTATTCTGCTTTCATGCGACTTCTGCCATGTCCAGGTCTTACTTGCATACGTCAAGGTTGGCACTACGATTGCATTATGAATGGCAACTTTAGCGTCTCTTGATATGTTGCGATCATTCATAACTGGTCTAAGCGCTCCATTCACTCTGTTTTCTGCCATAACTCTTCTTATCAGGCCGTCCATTCCGTTGGAACATACTACCCTGATAGACATACTCGTCGACTTGTTCAAGCCATTCATTCTCTACTTTTATTTGAAACACTGTTCTGCTTTCACTCTTTTCTCTATTGAACATATGAGTAAATATAAGTTAACCCTGGAACACCCAACATAATCTAGAACACTTGTATTACATACATAATATATACTACGAACAAATATCCATACAAACGTTCACCGTCATATAGACCTGCCCTATAATCTGCACCATATAAATCAACGCTTAAAGATGCCCTTATACATGCTAGAATATTTTGTAAGTTTATTGAATTTATTATATAAAGGAAAAATTGTAAAAAAATCAACCTTTTACCTAAGCACATAATGTGTAATTTTTCAATATAAATGTTTTCATAATGTCATTATCAGTCAATACAAAGCTATCATGATTTGATCTACATTGCTATTAGATGATTAATCCAATAGACGCCCTACGATTGATTTTAAATGTAATTTAGGGTATATAATATATGGAAAACAATGTATAATGTGCACCATATAAATCAACTAAACAATAAGTTATTGGTGTATATTTATTGATATAAATTAATCATCTTGCTAAAAAAACATTTCAATATATATAGACATGCTTCTCAAGATTTTTTCACAATGAAATACATATTCGGTACATGTAAATAAATAAATTTGAAGTATTTCATAAGTGAACATGTACATACTTATTTGTCAAAATGTTCAAAGCATACATATGAGAGAGAACTAAATGTTTATAAATCAATTTAAAATCTCTTTAAATACAATATTTTCTGAATACTTACTCATATTTTTTACAACCATTCTTGTTCCATTACAAAGACCATCTCCTCGTAGAATTTTATTTAAAAAAAATGACTGACTCATGCATAATAATTGTGTTATATAGTAAGCTGAATGTCAGGATCAAGTTGTAAGTCCTAACAGTCAGTAATGTCTATAACAGTTTTATAGATTTTCATATCGTTCAGTTTTATAGATTATCTTATGTACTTTAAACAAAGTGATTCACAAACTATGTATGCATTTGTTGAAACAGCTCGCTAGCACAATGTATTATATTGTAGACCTCCCCAGATGCAGCTAGAATAAAATTGCATAGTTGTTACCGATTGACGATGGTTTGTTTAAAATATCTCTCATACCGCCAAAAATTGCAACTCGAGCTTCATCTATTTTGTTGACACCTTGACTATAATTTTTCAAACAGTATGGTCCGGTACCAGGCACGTCTGCAATCTGAACACCGAAGGATGCAAAAGCATTAGCACTATTCTTCCGGATATATTGACAGTACTAACAACTACTCTTCGCCTAGCATTTCGCAATGTTCGCCTACGATCTCGCTGTTCTGTCATATCTCACTCATCCATCTCTTGATTTGTCGTGTTTTGGTAGCAGGCATCCACGGAGCATCCACTAAATACCTGCAACAAACAAAATAACACCAAATAATTAGATATGACGATGCGTCACGTCAAACGTCAAATGTCAATCCGTGAATCCGTCCATTGTCCATATCCTGTTAGTACAGAATGCTGCCAGTATTCAATTACGTATTCCGCAGATTTATTAATAACGTTTGATAAAATTGATGTTTAAAATTCCTTTTTGAACAATAATATTGTCAATTGATATTTAAAATACATTTTAAACGATAATTTTGTACTTTTTCGATTCAATTTATTTTTTATATTGGAGAAATATTCAGAATGCGTAAAATAAAATTGGGTAAAATTATTTTACTGGCAATACGCGCACATGCTAAGCGGCCACGACCACGTACAGATTGTGGAGGGAGACGTATTCAATATAATAGATAATTGTACGATGAGCAGATTAAATATGACATTAACAATATTATGTATTTAATAGTTGAGTCACATTTCTACGTCATGAAGGAAGGCCGTTCGCCCACTGTTAATAATCTACGTAGACTCACTGTCATCTGTCAGTGCTGCATGTTATACTAACGTTGATGGTTTTATTGAGTCATGGGGTATTACACCCATCTTGTTGCTGCTCCATAGACTGATGCCATCGTAGGATGACTAAGTTCATCTATTTCATTGAACTGTCCTCGGGTTCATTGCTTTGCTCGTCTTTCTTATCTGAATAATTCATCACATCCTGTTGGAAAAAAGGTATACTCAATTTTGCGTTTTGTAAATATATACATTAATTAAAACGAGTGGGTTGTGGCCAAAGCTAAACTCCTCACTAACAAGTCTCTCTCTACAAAGTATTCAAATTTCTTCAAGGAAAATATTCAGCACTATTTTTATTAAATTATTAAATTATGTATTTACAAATTTGTGGATTAAAACTATGTATGTGTTTTTTTGTATTTTTATAAATATTTTAATTTATAATTATGAACTTCCACTTTGCTAACGTAAAAACTTTGAAATTATTAAGATATTATTGTTGCCTGTTGTATTTACTGTTTTGATGTGAGAGTTTAAATTATCTTATTATATAAACTTGGTTTTGAGATTTTTCGTTGTCATTTTTAACGAATGTGGGTCAAATGCTGAAAATTTTATTGCCAGTGCAAAAAATAACGATTATTTCTCATGCGAATCGTTAAAAATTGCATCGTAGTTGATGGCAACACAACACAATGTTGGTAAACACAACAGCAATATGATTGTTATTATTTTCCTAGAAAATTTAATATTGCCATGTGTTCGGTAACAATATTTGTTGTATTATATTTTATAATTACTTATTACGTTTCACCTTTGGTGCACCGTAACACATTCATTTACTGCGGATAATTAATGAAATATGGCAACATTGAAGCATCTGTTGCATCAAATTATTTAAATGATCGATTCCCGTTAAATTCCTCCACCATCTCTAATCGTGATTTCTCATGATTCCCATCATCAAATCTCTTGGATTAGTTAAGGAGGGCAAGTCTGGTCCAATCGGCGAAATCAAAACCCTAGTGATTACCCATATCATTTTATATAATTATCATATGGAGTTCTATGAATAATTATTAAAGTTTTATTTATTTACATTTTTTTTAAACAATAAGTATTCTTGCACTAAACTGCAAAAGCAGTTTAACAGTGCTAGCTCTCTCGTACACTTATATAAATTTGATAATGTAACAAAAAATAATTATAATCAAACAAAAATAAAAAACTAGCAATACAATATAACAATAATTAAAACCATTAACACAATATAACAACAAAGAAAACATACAAACTTATATATAAAATTCTTTTAACATTTTTTTTATTATTTTTTTGTTTTTAATTTGAATATTTTGGCAGTTTGTTAAATAGTTTCGGAATTATCGTTGCTTTTGTCCTGTCGCCGTAAACGTTATTTGTTTTAGGTATTGTCAGTAAGTCTTTCGTTATTTGTCTAGTTGTATATTTGTGAGTGATCTTTAATTTAAATCGTTCGTTATAAAGTTCTTCTATGGTCAGTAAAAGATTCACCTTTTTTTCTATAGGTAAAATATTGCATCTTTTGAATATTTCGTTAATGTTATTTTTACTTGCCTCCACTGTTCTTTTTGTTGCAATTATTTTTAAAAATCTTATTTGTAATTGTTATATTTTATCAAGGTACGTTTTTAAATGTTCGTCCGTAACTACTGAGCCCGTAGTCAATAATAGATTCAATTATTTAAATTTAAATTAAACACAAACTATACTTTGTATGTTTCCACTTATTTATTTACTTGTTCACTACATGTTTCGGGAACGTCCGTTCCCTTCCTCAGGTGGATGTAAACTTACGGAGGAAGGGAACGGACGTTCCCGAAACATGTAGTGAACAAGTAAATAAATAAGTGGAAACATACAAAGTATAGTTTGTGTTTAATTTAAATTTAAATAATTGATTAAATATGAATTTCCACAAAGTTGACGCCTCCACATTTGATTATTTAATAATAGACTCGACCATAGCATAGTACAGACAGTACAGGGTGTGCCTGGACACGCAGTATTTAAGATGGTAAATAATAATTGTAGACGTCTTTGTAAATTTAAGAGTTTGATATTCTTTTCTCGTGAGTTCCATCATCAGAACTATTAAAGAACATTATCTATCATTAAAATCGGGTAATGTGGTAAAGAATTACTATCAATTTATTGAAAATTTAAGTGTTTGGTGATTTTCTCATAGATCTTATGATCAAATCTTGACCGTATTTAAATGCGACTAATCGGGAAATAACTCCTTTCAAATAAGGTACAAACCTGTCCCTGACTATGAAACCTGTCTCTGAGATACTTTGGTGCCACCTCACTATACAAAATCTTATAGAGAAGACAGAGTGTATGAACATTCCTGCGTTTGCCCATTGAAGACCAGCCCAGTTTTATACGAAATTCCAATACAAGATATATAAGAAGCTTGATTATCAGACTTGCGCTGTGAGGCACCGGCTTAGAATAGTGCTTCCACTCTTTTCTATTATTGTTTTCGAGTGTCCCGTAAGAGCCGGGTAATCGAAAATACATCAGGCAACAATAACATCTGACATAGTTCAGCAATGAGGTTCACCACCCATTCTGAATGTAGTGCCTTTTTAGGTGAGACGAGACTGGTGTGTGGGCATACACAGATGTGTTGTGCTCCCTTTTATAAGGCAATGCACACCCGCACACCTTTCGCTGGTTACCCCACATTGTGGGATATGCCGTGATGGTATGAATGAATGAATGAATGAAAACGTCTTAAGGGGAGGACTGCTGCCAATGTACCTATTTTTCAATTTGATATACCATCATTATTTCTTATCAAATCGGTTTGAAAAAAAAATGATTTAGATAGTTTGGGTATTAATAAAGAAAAATATATCTTTACTTTTTGATTATGTTCTGTAAAAATTCTTGTAGAAAAATAATGGCATACCCCGATTTTCAACGTTTATCTTATATTTATTAAAATACTAACCTAAAAAAATAAACAAAACAAAAAAATAAACCTAAAAAATTTAAAAAAAAGTAAATAAACCTAAAAAACACTTATTTTCCATTCAGCGCCATTGCGAAATAAAAGGTTTTTTGGTTTTTTAAAAGTTAACCTGATGCATTAATGCAACGTTACATCGTATTTTTTCAGATATTTAGATCTTCTTTAATTTATAAAAAAATATAATGCTCTATACCTTATAGTTTTTTAGAAATTTAAGATAAATGACAAAAATCGGAGTATGCTTATTATTTTCCTACAAGAATATATACAGAACATAATTAAAAAGTTAAGGTATATTTTTCTCTATTATTATCCAAACTAACTAGGTTATTTTTTTCAAAATGATTCGTTATGTAGTAATGATGCAAATTCAAATTGAAACGAGTGGGTAATGGCCAACGCTAAACTCTCCACTACACAATGAAGCTTCCCTGCTAATATTACATTCTAATATCAATATGAAATCAAATAACTAAACATTGCTAAACATAAAAAAATTCTCTTGTTATATATATATTTTTCATACAATTATCTATTATTATGAACATGTTTTTCAAACAGTTGTATGTTTTTCTTTTGTTTATATTTTTCTCTATTATTATCCAAACTAACTAGGTTATTTTTTTCAAAATGATTCGTTTTGTAGTAGTGATGCAAATTTAAATTGAAAAAATAGGTACGTTGGCAGCAGTCACTCTCTTAAAAAGATATCGCTGAACTATAAACTACAAAGAACACTTAAACTGCAAAGAACACGTAGATTATGTATGCAGTAAACTAAGAACTATGACAGCAATTTTCAACATAATAAGACTTAAATTAACTTTCTGCTCGGCCAGATTGCTGTACCTATATGGCCCACTGTGATTCAGTAATTTATTTATTTATTTATTTATTTATTCATTTAGGAATACAAACAGTTACAGAAAATATGCATATAACTAATGGTAACATAGAATTCAAAGTTTATCTGCAACCTTACAGTATTCACAATATAAACATATGAAAGTGAAAATTTACAAAGTAATACAATAATAATAAAAGACAAAACAAGTAAAGAAGAAAAAAAAATCAATTTAAATTAACATAAACGAAATGAAATAGATAAGAAAATAATTATACAGAAATAAGTATTGAGGCGAGAAATAAATATTGAGGCGAGAAATAGAGAAACAAGAGTTATACATTAACATAATGATAAAAAAGAGAAAAAAAAAACAAAAATACATAAAATAAAATTAAAATTAAGGAGCCATAATTCAATAAAAGAGATGGTGTAGTATGTTATGACAGATGATTAATATCTCAATAGAGTATGTGTATTATTATGTCATCGCGTGTTGTGGTGATGATTTTTGAATGTGTTTTATTTCGTGTTTGAATGCTGTGTATGATTTGGAGAAGATGTGTGTGTCTGGAAAGGTTTTGTTGTATTCATTCATTGCACATTCTGTTGCACATTCTGTTGTAATATCATAATATATGAAATATCGTCATGTGGATTGGCATATATATAAAACTACACTTAGCAAGATGCAAAGATACAAAGAAGTCTCTTAAAAATTATAATTAGGTACATAATACAATAATTATAATTAGTATACCGGGCTAATTCAACCTTGCAAAGACTGCATAGTTTGGGGAACCAGTATGCACAATACACAGATATATTTAATGACTCGATCGGCATCTATAGAAGTTGCCTATACACTACACTTGTTAATGAGACCAAACATTAGATTATTTTGTCGATTTTTAAACTACTTTTCACATTTCTTTTTTCCTGTATTAATTTTTGCATGTATGTTTACTTTTTTTCATATTTTTAACATGTTCTTCATTGTTTATTGACATATTTTTGCATGCTTTTTGTTTATTTTTTTGCATAATTTTTTTTACATGTTTTATACATGTTTTTCACATATTTTTTTTTTTTACATATTTTTTACATGATTTTTGTTTAGTTTTTTGTTTATTTTTTTTACATGTTTTTAAATATTTTTTACATATATATATATATATATATATATATATATATATATATATATATATATATATATATATATATATATATATATATATATATATATATATATATATATATATATATATATATATATATATATATATATATATATATATATATATATATATATATATATATATATATATATATATATATATATATATATATATATATATATATATATATATATATATATATATATATATATATATATATATATATTGTTTGCGTTTTTTGTTTATTTTTTACATATTTTTTACATATTTGTTACATGATTTTCATTATTTTTTACATGTTTTTTGTTTATTTTTTTTACATATTTTTTGTTTATTTTTTTTACATATTTTTGAATGTTTCTCGCATGTTTTTTTTTACATATTTTTTTTAAATGTTTTTCATTATTTTTTACATATTTTTTTTAAATGTTTTTCATTATTTTTTACATATTTTTACATGTTTTCCCCTTTTTTATATTGTTATTCATTTTTTATTTTCATTTTGTATATTTGTTTGTTTTTATTTGTTTTTTTTTAAATTCTGTTGTTTTTAATATATTATGTATACTTGTATGTGTAAAAGGTTATCAAACCGTGAATTGAAATAAAATAAAATAAAATAAATAAATAAAATAAAAAAATTGTTAAAAAAGAAAAAATGAATGTCTTTTCGACCGATCTAAAGTATTGTCTCTTCAGAGGAGAGTGGGGTACGTATAGCATTCTAGTTGAGCATGTTTTGAGACCTAAAGACAGATTTTAATAGCATACGACAGACAAACTACATAGATCAGTGATTAACAAAAATTTACGCACTAATATTGTTATTATAAGGATCACAGCCGAAAATTCCCATAAGGGATTAGGCAAAATAAAACGAATATTCTAATTATATTTTTATTAAGGGGGGGGGACTGCTGCCAACTTACCTATTTTTTTCAATTTGAATTTGCGTCATTACTACAAAACGAATCATTTTGAAAAAAATAACCTAGTTAGTTTGGATATTAATAAATAAAAATATACCTTAATTTTTTGATCATGTTCTGTATATATTCTTGTAAGAAAATAATAAGCATACCTCGATTTTAGACATTTATTGAATTTCTAAAAAAATATGAGGTATAGAACAATATTTTTTTATAAATTAAAGAAGAACAAAATACCTGGAAAAATATTATATGACGTTGCATTAATGCATCAGGTTAAGTAAATAAACCAAAAAAACTTTTATTCGTCAATGGCGCTGAATGGAAAATAAATGTTTTTTAGGTTTATTTACTAAACCTGAAGCATTAATGCAACGTCACATCACATTTTTCTAGATATTTTTGTCTTCTTTAATTTAAAAAAAAAATATTACTCTGCGCCTTATAGTTTATTAAAAATATAAGATAAACGTTGAAAATCGGGGTATGCCATTATTTTTCTACAAGAGTTTATACAGAACATTATAAAAAAATTAAGGTATATTTAAATTAAGGTTATACCCAAACTATCTAAATTATTTTTTTTCAAAACGATTTGATAAGAAATAATGATGGTATATCAAATTGAAAAATAGGTACGTTGGCAGCAGTCCCCCTTTAATAAACAGGTATCTAGCTATATCGCATACAAAATCTCTGTCCGTACTTTTCTTGTCAACATCCGTTGCAGTATTGGCAATAAATATAATGATAACTATATATACAATAATTGTATTGTATTGTATACATATTGTTTTATAGAACTAACAATATACCCATTAGAGCGTCATTTATTCTTGCTAATAATATGTTTTTTTAATTCTCTCTAGTGGCAGTATGCGTATATACTATTGTGGCGCGGCATTCAATGTCGCCGGTGATATCAAACACATCGCACCACTCTAAGTATCGAGAATTATACACGATATGGTGGGAGTGTTGTCGCAATCTCGCGGGCAAGGAATGTGGGAACAACCGACGTATAAATAGTGTGACGCTCAACTGTCGGTTCTCGAAAAGTTGGAAAAAGATGGAGTGCATGAGACAGTTTCAATTATCATAAGGTATCAAAGAAAAATAAACAAAAAAGTACAATAACTTTAAAATACACATAAACCATTGAAGAGAAATAAAATGAAAATTATTCATATAAAACTTCTAACTTCGAAATTATTTAATGTGTGTCTTACCAATAGTCCTTATTGGAGATCGACTAGAGCGTCAAATTTATTGTAAAATCATCTTTCACATAAAAAAAAACGACTTTAAAATTCCTATATTGACATATAAATAGTGTGTCGCTCAATTGTTGGTTCTCGAAAAGTTTAATTTAATTTTTTTTTTTATTTTTTCGTGTAAAATGAACTACTAATATAATGTTACAAAAAAAAATAAAAATTTAAAAGGAAGTACATGAGACAGTTATATAATAATAAATAAATATATAAATAATGAACACTTCCTTGCACCCTGCGCAAGTGGCGAGTTTATTACCGTATTGCAATTTGTTCCAACTAACCTGTGTTTCCAGCCTAAAGAAGCAATATTTGCGTGAGAAATAAATTAAAATAAATTTCTCCTCTGCTGGGAATCGAACCCAGAACGCCCGTAAGAAACCGAACGGCTAACCAACTGTGCCACGGCGGTCGGCAATCAGTTTGACGGTACAAATTTAAAAAGGAAGTGCAAGAGACAGTTATAATATAATAAATAATCAATAAATTATCGACATTTATAAGGCCACTTGCGCAGGGTGCAAGGAAGTGTTCATTATTATTATATAGATTGATCTCGGTTATGATCCGGTAATTTCCTTCACAACGGAGCGTACTCAAGTTGTGAGGCTATGTGTTTGTGTGTCTGTGTGGTTGTGTGTCTGTGTGGTTGTGTGTAGTTGTTTAAAGTGGTACCTGTAGAAATTTTCTGACTATTGTGCATGTGTTGATAATTGTAGTTTTTTGTATGTTGGTGATTACGTATGGGGGTAACTTTAGTATGTCTATATTTTTTTGGAGAGTTTTTGGTATGATGCCTGTAGACGATAATATTATTGGGACTATTGTTACTTTTTCTTGTTTCCACTGTGATTTTATCTGTTCTGCTAAAGGTATGTATTTATCTATTTTTTCTAAATGTTTCTTTTGTAGATTTGCTGTATTTGGTATCGATATTTCTATTAGATATGTGTGTTTATGTATTTTGTCGATTAATGTAATGTCTGGTCGGTTATGTAGGTTTGTTCTGTCTGTGATTATGTCTCTATTCCAGTATAGTTTGTAGTTATCATTTTCTGTTACAGCTGGGGGTATGTATTGATACCACTTGGGGTGTGTTTCGATAAGTTTATGTTTGTGGGCTAGTTCCAAATATATGTGTTTGCAGATGTTATCGTGTCTTATTGTATATTCCGTCGGTGCAAGAGTTGAGCAGCCACCTGTTATGTGTTCTATTGTTTCTTTTTGTAATTTGCACTTTCTGCATGTGTCGTTTGTTATTGTATTGTCTTTTATAATATGTTTCGTGTAGTTTTTTGTTTTTATTATTTTGTCCTGAATAGCTATGATAAATCCTTCTGTTTCTGCGTATAGGTCTGAGTGTTTGAGCCAATTATTACTAAGGGCTTTATCAATATGTTGTTGTTGTAGATGACTTGGGTGTATTCCATGTAATGTTTTATTTTTCCATGTTTCAATTTTTGCGTCATGTGTTGTTATTTCTAGATTGCGTTCGTTGTCGTTAAGTGTAAGTGGTGAGTATGTGTGATCTATGTTTATGATTTCGTTGTGTATTGGGCTATTTCGTTTTGTGTAGAAGTATTGCCTTAAGTTATTTATTTGTGTATGGTGTAGATTTTTTATGTCTATGAGTCCTCTTCCTCCTTCCTCTCTTGGCAGTGTGAATCTTTCTATTGCTGAATGTTCGTGGTGAATTCTATGTTTTGATGATGTTGTTCTGAGTTTAATGTTGAGATCGTCAAGTTCCGTATTGGTCCATTTAATTATTCCAAATGTATATGTTAGTACTGGTATTGCGTATGTGTTTATTGCTTTAGTCATATTTTTTCCATTTAGTTGTGTTTTGAGGAGGATATTTAGTCTTTTAAGGTATTCGTTTTTGGTGGTTTCTTTTATCTTTTTATCTTTTATGCTTGGGTTCTGGAGAATTCCCAAGTATTTATAAAATTCATCTTCGTCCATTGAGCGTATTATTTCATTCGTATCCTTCAATGTGCTTCCCGTGTGTTCCTTGGGTTTACCTCTTACTATTGAGCATGTGTTGCATTTATCAATACCGAATTTCATTTTTATGTCATTACTAAAGCGTTCAGTTTTATAAATTAGTTGTTTTAGTTCGTCATTATTTTTGCCATATAGTTTTAAATCGTCCATGTATAAAAGGTGGTTGATTTTTATAGGATTGGTATTTAAGTTGTGTGTTGTGATTTTGTAGCCAAGTTTGCTTTTGTTAAGCATCTTGGAGAGTGGGTTGAGGGAGATACAGAACCATAGTGCGCTTAGGGAGTCACCTTGAAAGATTCCGGTTTTAATGTTTATTTGTTTTGATTTTATCATTTTGTTGTTTAGTTTTAGGTATATTGTCGTGTTCCAGGTGTTCATTATTTGTTTTAAAAATTCTACAAGTTTTATGTCAATTTTGTATATTTCTAGAACTTTTACTAACCATGAGTGGGGGACACTATCAAAGGCTTTTTGGTAATCTATGTATGCACAGTACATGTTCCTTTTCTTCTTTATCGCCTGATTTGTTATTGTCCGGTCGATGATGATTTGTTCTTTGCATCCTCTGCTTTGCTTTTGCATCCTTTTTGTTCTTCTGTTAATATGTTATTTTGTGTTAGGAAAAGATCTATTTTTGTAGTTATAATTGAGGTAAGAATTTTGTATATTGTGGGTAGACATGTGATTGGACGATATTTAGATGGATTTTTTGTGTCTGTTGATTTAGGTTTGAGATATGTGATACCTTTAGTGAAAAAAGATGGGAGGTTTTGGTTTTCCGTTACGCATTTGTGTAATAGTTCGGAGAATTTTTCATGTGTTACAGGGAGATATTTGTACCAGTAATTTTGGATATTATCTATGCCTGGTGTCTTCCAGTTGTGTGTCTTCTTTACAGCAGTTTTGAAGTCAGTTATATTTATTTGTATTGTGGTCATGTTTTGAAATTGGTTATTGTCATTTTCTTCCTCTGTTATCCATGTGGCATTTTCGTTGTGTTTTTTGTTTTCAGACCAAATGTTCTCCCAGTATGATTCTATTTCATTTAATTTAGGTGCGTCTGTAATTTCTATATTGTTGTTTTTTAGGTTGTTGTAGAGGCTTTTTTGGCTTGTTTGAAAATTGAGATTGTGTGTTTTCCTGTCATAGCATTTTTTGTAGCGTTTTAATCTATGTGATTGTGCTGATAGCTTTTGTGTTAGCGTATCAAGGAGTATAGTTAGGTTGTGTTCATTGTATTTGTCTTTAATCGTTTCAATTTCCCGTAGTTTTCTTGGATTTTTTAGATTATCTTTAATTTTTTGTGTTACTTTGCCTATTTCATTTCTTAATGAGTTGATTTTGATTTGTATTCTGTGTTGCCATGCTGGTATAGTGCTTCTGTGTGTTCTATGGGAGTTTTCTGTTTTATTGTTTATATTTTGTTTGTTTAGTGTAATAATGGTGTATGCACTACAGTAAACTAATAGATGTAATTTTTCGAGTGTTGTTTCAGTGTTAATCATGTTATGTAGAATTGTGTTGATAATATTGATCATGTTAATGGTTTGTTTGTTGATTTTGAGCTTTGGTAGGTGTGGTCTTGTTGTGGGGTCGCTATCTTTATATATTTCGATTGTGTGTTCTAGTGTGTTTGTGATTTGTGTTTTTGTGTCTGGGTTTTGTTCTGTTCTTCCGTTGGTCTCGTCATTGTTGTTAGGGCTTATTGTTGTATTATTGTTCATATTGGTGGATTCGTTAGTTATGTTTATATTTGGTTGTTCAGTGTTATTTTGCTGTGGTATTATTGATATTTCCTGTGGATTGTTGTGGTTTATTTGTGTATTTGTTATGTCTTGTGTTAATGTACTTGTTCTATTTTGATTACTCATTCTGATTGCGTCTTGTTTTATTTGATCAAGTATTGATTGTTGTATTCTTTTGTTGTTTATTATAACTCTTTTCTGGTCCGCCAGTCGCTGTTCTGTGATGTGTGAGAGTTCTGGATAAATTGTGGTGAATTGTGTATGTAGCTCCTGTCTGTATCCAATTATTTGTGTGTCTCCTTGTGTGATGGTGTAGTAGCAACGCATGAGGTTTATGTTCATGTCATCTGTCCATTTCATGCGTTGTCGTGGTTTTCCCGCTTTGGTGGTTGTCGGTTGACTTGCCGGCAAAGCACTTTCAGCAGGTCGGGTGTGTTGGGTTTCGGCTGTTGTTTCTTCGGGTGTCCCGGCATGTGTCCGCCTGTTCGACAGCATGTCATTAGCGGCTCTCATGCTGCTACGCCCAGCGCTAACTCCGGACGTGCCCTGGCGCTCCCCAGGTAGCGGTGTTTGTCCGAGGCTTGTGTTTTTTGTGTGATCCATGTATGTGTTGTGTGTTTGTACCCTTTACCCGTTGGCAAGCTACTCGATGTAGTTGTGTAGCTCCCCGCCCCTCACGTAGTTCTAGATGTTTTTAACTGGACGTGGGTTTGGTTTTTGAGGGGCTCATTATTATTATTATTATTATTATTATTATGTACCACCATAATTAGAAAATATTTTAAACTTAAACTTCTTTAAATTTAAAATATCGTGATTTTTTATTTTAAGTAGTCTTGGCAATACCCAAATAAGGCAAAATAGTTTAATATATTAACCAAATAACCTAATAATTTCCGTAGAATCAAAAATACATTGTTTTATTAAAATATTTTTATAATGTTTTGTATTGGTCACAATCCAGTCGTTCGTCTATATAAATTTACCACTACCTTAGCTCACTATTCGCAGGTTGATGATCGCTCGTTTTTGCAGATATATAGTAATATTATGGAGGAGATAGTGTTGTGGGGCATGCCAGCGGACCAGCAATATTTAAGACTAAAGTATGTTTAGTGATCATTGTGTGTGTATGTATGTGTATCGGGTGACCTCCAAGGCGTGCATACCAGACCACTACTGTTAATAATGTAGGTATATTCATACATTTACTAGTTCGGTCACTTTTACTTTTACGCCAATGTTATATCTGCCTATTTACTGGTATATTTAATGCAACTATAATTGCTGTCCGTTAAATAAACATTATATGTACCTACATATCATTGTTTTTCACAACTTAATGTTTAAAACTACATAAATAGGTTCCTGTTGATTAACAAATACAGACAGAAATTTTAAATAAATAGAAATTCTGGTACAAATAACTTTTTTTTCACTTCACATTTATAAAATTTTCGGACTAGTACTGATTCAGTGTGAGAAATTAATTTAATCAGATGTGCCAAGGCGGTTAGTAGTGACAGGTGGTAATGGTAGGGACAATAATGTAGTGACTTAAAAATTAAAAAAAAAAAAACAATTCACATTCAATGAGAGATGAAAGGATGGAACGGAAGGATGTAGACTAAATAGTAAGGAACTATTTTTGACAAATACAGTTTTTTTTATTGTTTTTACAATTTTTTTAACATCTCAATAGAGAAGAAGTTGGAATATTATACGAGAACCAGGAACTCAAGGCACCTACAGGGCTTACGACCTGTCATCGGCCGGTTTACGTGATCACTGACATATGTCCGAGAACACTGTCACCTATTTTATAAGGACTATTGCTTTTATCGTTTACAAATAAACCAACTCCTTAATAGAGGGTTGACGTTACAAAAAGGTTCCTTCGTTGCTTCATAGATGGCAATAGTAATAATGTCTTATTTTCAGGTGATCTGTTACTCATTATTCAAATATATAGAACTTTAAAAAATTGATAAGGGAACTGAATAAGAAGGCATAATTGGTGAACGTTGCGCAAGCGCATAAATTGATCACGTAAACCACCCGATGATAGGTCAAAAGCCCTGTAGGTGCCTCGAATTCCTGGTTCTTCTACAATATTCCAACTTCGTCTCTATTGAGATGTTAAAAGTTAGTCAAAAAAATATCATTTGAATCCCGACAAGGGAAATAATCCAATTTTTGCGTAAATGTATTTAAAAAATATTTTATATTTTTTTATTTAATCTTTAAATATTTGTATGGATTAAGGTGACGTGGCTTCATCACTGAGGCCATTCCATATTCTAGCCGAATGTAATTGAAATGAAGACCCTAAAATCGAATATTTTTATTATTGCATATGCGCAAACATTGGATTTTTTTTCCCTGTCGGGAGTCAAAGGTATTTTTTTTAACAGATTTTTAATTATCTCAATAGAGACGAAGTTGGAATATTTATTGTAGGAGAACCGGGAAATCAAGGCACCTACAGGGCTTACGACCTGTCATCGGCTGGTTTACGTGATCACTTTATGCGCTTGCGCAACGTTCACCAATTATGCCATTTAATGAGATCCCTATCAATTCAATTTTGAAAGTTCTATATATTGTAATACTTATTTTCAAGCGAAAAGAATTTCAGTATTACAATATATAGAACTTTCAAAATTGAATTGATAGGGATCTCATTAAAAGGCATAATTGGTGAACGTTGCGCAAGCGCATAAAGTGATCACGTAAACCAGCCGATGACAGGTCGTAAGCCCTGTAGGTGCCTTGATTTCCCGGTTCTCCTACAATAAATATTCCAACTTCGTCTCTATTGAGATAATTAAAAATCTGTTAAAAAAAAGACCCTAAAACTTCTGTAATATAGTTTTTATGATACGTTCTGCAGATCGAAGAGGTAGGCTGTGATTTGACAGAAAAGTGACGTTTTTTTAAAACACCTGTAGTGAATGGAGGTTATAAATAATCTTGTTAAGTAAAGTGAATGAATATTTGTATCTAGGAAGTATGTTTCAGCGTGATGGAAGACTGGAAAAGGATATAGAAAGAAGGGTAACGGCAGCAAATAGGGTGAACGGTGCATTAAGAACAATAATGGCCGACTCAATTATCTCAAGGCCAGCAAAGCTCGCTGTGCACAATGCAATAGTCGTGCCAACATTAATGTATGCAAGTGAGACATGGACATGGCAGAAGACGCATGAAAGTAAAATTAACGCTGTGGAAATGAGGTCCCTAAGACGAATGTGCGGTAGAACGATCTATGATAGGATAAGGAATCAGACAAGAATGCAAGATTGAAAGAGATATTGTGAGTAGAATGAAAGTAAATACACTACGATGGTTCGGACATGTGGAGATAATGAACGATGAGCGTCTGACAAAGAAAGTATACAAGGCTGAAAAGAGTGGAATGAGAGGTCGAGGCCGCCCGAGAAAGAGTTGGCATGATCATATAAATCAGATTTTTATAGATGGTAATATACCAAGTCAGAATAATAAGAGAGCATGTATGACGCGATGTATGGATGTAAATGAGGCAAAAAATGTATGTCAAGATAGAAGTGTCTGGCGTTCGGTCCTCTCTGCCTACCCCAAGTAGGGATACGGCGTGATGGTATGTATGTATGTAAAGTAACGACAGTAGATGAATGTTACGACGATCTCGTATCTTTGGCTTCTGGGTTGTTTCTTGTACTTGAGGTGATTATTTTAGCGAACGATGCTTATTACATATCGTTCAAACAATGTTTCAAACTTCGTAAAGCTATATACAAGTTTATGGAACCCTCATAATAATTGTTGGTCATGCGGGGTTTAAACTTAAGTTATCAAAGTATACTATAATACAACATTTATATCGTTAGTGGGTATAGTTTCCATTTTACTACGATCTTTGTGGCTTCTGAAATTTCATGATATATCATATTGTTGTGATGTCATACAATAGGACCGGTCTGACGTCCGACTATTAATGATCAGTCAAAATAAACTTAGATTACAAGTCAACCTTATTGGTTCAGTTGGATGGACATCTGACTTCTGAGCGAATAGTCCCGGGTTCATTTCCCGGCGAAGACAATCAACATTAACAAATTATTGCATTAATCCGTATACTAGTGAGATGTGGTCGTATAATTATGTAGATAAGAGTACAATACAACAATGCATTTAAGGGGGGACTGCTGCCAACGTACCTATTATTCAATTTGATATGACATTTATTTATTTATTTATTTATTTATACATCTTCTTGTACATAATATAAACAAATATAATTGTACACTGGCGGGCTTATTGCCATTAGGCAATTTCTTCCAACCAACCAGATTACAAAGTATGACAACATTGTATATGTACAACAGCAAATAAAAAAGAGTAAAAGAAATCAAAGAAAATACGTATAATACTTAAATACTATTAAAACAACAAAAAAAAAATATAATTCATAGCAAGAAAAGGGATATGGTAAGGACAGGAGAGGAAATCGGGATCAGGTGTTCAAGGATAAATATTCCTTCTTTAGTTTTTTCTTGAAAATACTAAGTGAGTTAGACGACGCAATATTCGGACTAAGGCTATTCCATAATCTTGCTGATTGTACTTCGAACGAAGAGCTGAGAAATTCTGTATTATGGATAGGTATGGATAGTGTTGTACGTTCAGCAGATCGGAGTGGAAGTCCATGATTGGATAAATAATTTAATTTGCTTTTGAGGTACTGTGGCAGGTTTGGGTTCGAGAGAATATTGTACAATAGTGACAAAATGTGTATATTGCGCCCCTGGCGTATCCTGGGCCAACAAAGAAAATTACGGTAAGATGATATGCGATCAAATTTTTTC
Organism: Molanna angustata; assembly: GCA_963576475.1. NCBI lineage: Eukaryota > Metazoa > Arthropoda > Insecta > Trichoptera > Molannidae > Molanna > Molanna angustata. The sequence continues at coordinate 21,436,835 of OY754989.1, forward strand.
AACCCAAATATGAATCTGATACATATATTCTGAAGACGTTCAAGTTTATTGAGATGCACTTCATTTGCATCCAAATAGCATACATCGGCATAATCAAGCAATGGAAGAAGAAGTGATTGAGCAAGAGTTATTTTACAACGGAATGGAAGGAAATTTTTAAGTTTATTAAGTGAATGTAGGGCAAAGAAAATAGATTTAATAACATGCGATACCTGTTCATGCCACGAAAGGTCATCATCGATGAAGATTCCAAGATCTTTTACAACCCTGGTATAAGAAATGCATTGGTTATTGATATACAGCAGTGGGAGTTGCAAATTCCTTATAGATGACAGCAGACGAGGACTGCCGATTATAATTGCCTGGGACTTAGTCGGATTAACAAGAAGACCATGATCCGATGACCAAGAAGAGATAAATTTAAGATCTTCATTCATGTGAAGGACTGCATTGTTAATATCAGAGATATTAAAATGGAAATATAATTGAAGATCGTCTGCAAAAAGATGATATTTACATCTGAGGTTTGTAGTGATACAGTTAATAAATACGGAAAATAACAGTGGAGATAAAACTCCACCTTGCGGTACTCCAGACAGCAAGGTGGCATAATCAGAAGTAGAGTTAGCTGTCTTAATGCATTGTTTACGGTTGCCAAGATAACTGGTGAACCACTCCAATACTGCAAAGAAATTGCCATTAGGCAATTTCTTCCAACCAACCAGATTACAAAAGTATGACAACATTGTGTATGTACAACAGCAAATAAAAAAGAGTAAAATAAATCAAAGAAAATACGTATAACACTTAAATACTATTAAACAAAAAAAAATATAATTCATAGCAATAAAAAGGATATGGTAAGGACAGGAGAGGAAATCGGGATCAGGTGTTCAAGGATAAATATTCCTTCTTTAGTTTTTTCTTGAAAATACTAAGTGAGTTAGATGACGCAATATCCCGACTAAGGCTATTCCATAATCTTGCTGATTGTACTTCGAACGAAGAGCTGAGAAATTCTGTATTATGGATAGGTATGGATAGTGTTGTACGTTCAGCAGATCGGAGTGGAAGTCCATGATTGGATAAATAAGTGAATTTGCTTTTTAGGTACTGTGGCAGGTTTGGGTTCGAGAGAATATTGTACAATAGTGACAAAATGTGTATATTGCGCCGCTGGCGTATCCTGGGCCAACAAAGAAGATTGCGGTAAGGTGATATGCGATCAAATTTTTTCAACCCAAAGATGAATCTGATACATATATTCTGAAGACGTTCAAGTTTATTGAGATGCACTTCATTTGCATCCAAATATCATAAATCGGCATAATCAAGCAATGGAAGAAGAAGTGATTGAGCTAGAGTTATTTTACAACGGAATGGAAGGAAATTTTTAAGTTTATTAAGTGAATGTAGGGAAAAGAAAATAGATTTACTTACATGCGATACCTGTTCATGCCACGAAAGGTCATCATCGATGAAGATTCCAAGATCTTTTACAACCCTGGTATAAGGAATGCATTGGTTATTGATTGATATACAGCAGTGGGAGTTGTAAATTCCTTATAGATGACAGCAGACGAGGACTCCATCATTATTTCTTATCAAATCGTTTTGAAAAAAATAATTTAGATAGTTCGGGTATTAATAAAGAAAAATATATCTTTACTTTTTGATAATGTTCTGTATAAATTCTTGTAGAAAAATAATGGCATACCCCGATTTTCAACGTTTATCTTATATTTTTAATAAAATATAAGGCGTAGTTCAACATATTTTTTTTTAAATTAAAGAAGACAAAAATATTTAGAAAAATATGATGTGACGTTGCATTCATGCTTCAGGTTTAGTAAATAAACCCAAAAAACATATATTTTGAATTCAGCGCCATTGCGAAACAAAAGTTTTTTTTTTGTTTATTAACTTAACCTGATGCATTAATGCATCAGGTTAAGTTAATAGATTAATGCATCGTATTTTTTCGGATATTTTGATCTTATTAAATTTATTAAAAAATATATTTTAGATAAATCTCAAAAATCGGGGTATGCTTATTATTTTCCTACAAGAATATATACAGAACATAATTAAAGGGTTAAGGTATATTTTTCTATATTAATATCCAAACTAACTAGGTTATTTTTTTCGAAATGATTTGTTTTGTAGTAATAATGCATATTCAAATTGAAAAAATAGGTACGTTGGCAGCAGTCACCCCCTTAAGATAATGCTCGTGGCTTTGCCATGGACCCTGCGCTCTGTTATTGTTTTTTTCTCTGTTATTTTTTAATTGTTTATTATTTTTGCTCTGTTATTTTTTATTATTTTTGCTCTGTTATGGATCTGCACTCTTTTTATTGTTTTTTTTTGCAGTGATGTGTTATTATTTTCTTTTGTGATGTGTCATTTTTTATAAACATTTAAGTAAGTCTTCCTCTCAATTCAATAACGAACCATATATCCCAATTTCACTTTCCATCCCTTTTGATCGCTCCTCATCCTCTCCCTTCGTCTTATACTGGTTGTGTTATTGTGTTATTATGTATATGCAGAAACTATGTTACCTATGTACTTTTGATCTCAGTTGGTTGACTGGAAGAAATTGCCTTCAGGCAATGAGTCCGCCATTTGTACTATATAATTTTATGTATGTAAAAAGAAGTATTATATAAATAAATAAATAAATAATTTTTCCAAAACTATCCATGTATGTATAAAGAAAGAAGAGGCCTACATCCAGCAGTGGAAGATGGCTGAGAAAGAATAAGAAGAAGATCCATGAAAAAAAAATTTATCATGTTTTCAGACAAGATTTAGAGTTAAATGTCCTCTTAAGACAAAAGATCAATTTTTATATCATCATTATACAGTCCACTAATATTGGTCTGTTGGCCTGAGTTGGATTCGGCAATTTTGGCGTTCACAGTATGAAAATAAATGCCCTAAGGTGGTTCGGCCACATAGAAAGAATGAGTGATGACCGTCTGACAAAAAAAGTATACAAGGCTGATAAAAGAGGAATGAAAAGTAGAGGTCGGCCAAGAAAGAGTTGGCACGATCACATAAATGGGATTTTGAAAGATGGAGATGTTAGAAGTAAGAATAATAGAAGAGCGTGTATGAGACGATGTATGGACGTGAATGAAGCGAGGAATGTATGTCAAGAGAGAGGAGTCTGGCGTTCGGTTCTCTCTGCCTACCCCAAATAGGGAAATGGCGTGATGTTATGGTATGGTATGGTACAGTATGAATGAATGAAAAAGTAATATCAGTATTATTTCTGAAGTAAAATACATCAACAAAAGAACAACATTAGGTACATAATGATTCAGCATATTATTGCTCTCCCATGAACCATTACCATTAGCAGATTAGTATTGTAAGTATGTCTTTGAAAATACGCAATTTCGCAAATAATACATAAGAACACGTGCATTAAGAACAGTCATTAGATTCATGATTTAGAAATTTATAAATAGACAGACAGACAATATTGAAATGGTCATATTTGCAACAATAATAGGTAGGTACGTTTGTATTGGATTCACGCAATAGTAATGCGTAGGTAGGTTATATTTTATCGTTACATTTTCCAAGAATAGAGACAGATGTTATTGTCACACAGTGGAATTTAGCTCGGATAGTCATAATAACATAAATGACATAAATCACACATTCCACATATGAAGGGAATTATTACCAACAAATATGTAGGTACATGGAATTGTGACGTTTTGGCTTCAACACCCATAACTCATACATTGTCAACAGCTTATTATTTATCTTTTACACCCACAACTCGCTGGGTATTCAGAGAGAACAGAACACCACTACATTCATGCATCGTAATTATTGGTAGTCTGATAATCAAGCTTCTTAATATATCTTGTATCGAAATTTCGTATAAAACTGGGCTGGTCTTCAATGGGCAAACGCAGGAATGTTCAAACACTCTGTCTTCTCTATAAGATTTTGTATAGTGAGGTGGCACCAAAGTATCTCAGAGACAGGTTTCATTTTTCATCGGAGCATGGTCTTCCTCTGAGATCAGATCAGGTAATAACGGTCTTCTTGTGATTCCCTCCCACCGATCGGACTTCTATACTAATTCTTTTACTGTCCATAGTGCCAGGCTCTGGAATCAACTTCCCGTTGATACTCGAACCTTACCATCATTTTTCTATTTTAAACAGCGGGTGAAACTCTGATGTCTCTCTTCCCTCCCTGCCTCATTTTCCTCCTTACCAGTATCTCCGCCCCTTCCTTTTTTCCCCTTCCCATCCCCCCTACATGCATATGTGTGTATGTATGTATGTGTGTGTGTATATGTATATATATATGTTCTTTTTTTTTCTTCGTAATTGTGATTTTCATATTTATACTTGATATATGTGTATAGGTATTTTTTTTATTATTATTTTTATTCTCTAAGGTTGACTGGAAGATGTTAATTTCATTAACAAGTCCGCCTTTTGGCTTTTTTAATGTTTTATCTTGCTCGTGTTTGTTTGTTCTTATTTTGTTATGTTATTTTAGCCAATAAAGTATTATTATTATTATTATCTTGAACAACCCCGGCCTCTTGTTTAATTCCTGTCCGCTTTGTTTGTTTTCTTACATACATAAATACCATGTATTTATGTAAGAAAATGTAGTGGATGTAGTGGCCAACAAAAAAAAATGAATGGATTAGGAATAACACAGGAGTAGCGGATGTGACTAAAAGAACAGCTGAGTTAAAGTGGAGTTGAGCGGGTCATATATCTCGGATGTCGGACGGACGATGGACAAAAGTTGCGAAAGACTGGAGGCCAAGAACAGGAAGCAGAAACGTGGAAAGGCCCCAGACCAGATGGTACGATGACATTAAAAAAGTGGCAGATCCAGAATGGCGTAGAATGACACAGAATAGAGAACAATGGAAGTCTAAGCGGGACGTCAAAAAACGTCGTTGAAAACGTCAAACGCGCGATATTCCATGACTCAGTTTTTGCACGTAGTTCTACATCTAGTATATTATAATAAAAATCTATGGAAAAGCCATGATTGAACAATTTTTAAACATGTGTTTTGACAAATAATTCTTAAATGTACATGGTACCTAATTTTTAAACATGTGTTTTAACAAATAATTCTCAAATGTACATTGTACATAGGTACCTACTGCGAGTTTTACTGCGGCGTTTTTCTGTGTACGATGTAATGCATATGGCGTATAATATTATTGTGACGAAGTTGGAATATTTACTGTAGGAGAACCGGGAAATCAAGGCACCTACAGGGCTTACGACCTGTCATCGGCTGGTTTACGTGATCACTTTATGCGCTTGCGCAACGTTCACCAATTATGCCTTTTTAATGAGATCCCTATCAATTCAATTTTGAAAGTTCTATATATTGTAAAACTGAAATTCTTTTCGCTTGAAAATAAGGAATTTTTACTACAGCCATCTATGGGTGAAATTATGAACAACAATCTTATTATTTTTTATTTATTTTGTTGTAACGCCATCTATTGAGAGAATTGGTTTTTTTTAGCCCTGCCCTGTAGGTGCCTTAATTTCCCGGTTCTCCTACAATAAATATTCCAACTTCGTCTCTATTGAGATAATTAAAAATCTGTTAAAAAATATCTTTGACTCCCGACAGGGAAAAAAATCCAATGTTTGCGCATATGCAATAATAAAAATATTCGAATATTATTGTGTCATCCATACAGACAAAACTATACATTTGATCGATTTTATATTGATGGGTATCGTTATGTATCGATATGTAAAATGCATAAACTTACAGCTATTTATTTTTTTGATTAACTTTTTAACATCTCAATAAAAACGAAGTTGGGATATTATAGAAGAACCAGGAACTCAAGGCACCTACCTGTCATCGACTGCTTTGTGTGATCACTTTCACCAATTATGCCTTCTTATTGAGTTTCCTTATCAAAATAATTTTTGAAAGTTCTATATATTTGAATAATGTGTAACAATTCACCTGAAAATAAATACATTATTACTATTGCCATCTATGAAGTAACGAAGAACCCTTTTTGTAACGCCATCTTTTGAGAAATTGGTTTATTTGTAAACAATGAAAGCAACAGTCCTTATAAATGAGGTGACGGTGTCTCGCACAGATGTCATCCCTAAACTGCGCCAGAAATATTTATTTATTTATTACCTTTTATCACACCATATTTATAATGACAACAATAAGTAGATTACTGCTGCCCAACTAGGAAATCCTGTTCTAGGGCTAGCAGTTTTTTTTTAAAGTACATCTTTAATCTGCCACCTCGGTACAGGATCAGCCTAGTGAGGTGGTATATGCCAAATAATCCTATAAAAAAAATGTTTCATATAACTTATTTAAATTGTACTTTTTTGTAATATTTTTATTGTTTGTAACTATATTGTTATATTTTGTTTGGTTTCAATAATAAAAAAAAAAATTTAGTTCATATTGAACACGACAAAATTTGTCGCGAACCTCGCTCACATTTCGCCGCCGTCCCCGTGTTCAACTTTTATTAGTTTCGCGCGGGAATAATAATATGTCCGTCCCGCCAATCGGCCATCTTGTTTCCGGTAGGCTGCCATATTGAAACCTACCGGCTCGCGGTGCGGCTGTACAATACGTAACTACCCACACCACGGCATGAGTTATTATTGTCCGCCATTATTGTGTTTGTGTGACAATAACTCTGTTGTTATAAAATACATTCTGTTATATTAATATTACTATTGATATCCCTCGTTTCTTGCTCTGCTAAATGTTGCGTAAATGATAACAGTTATATAATTGTTCCAGTTGTATTTAAGGTATAAAGTATATTTTTGTTTGTTAACAAAATACCGCGTGTGATTATTGGTACGAATATTTCTAAATCAATCTACTATGTAATAAAAAATACCCCACTTCTACTGAATCAAAACCACTTAACTGATTACATGTGTCTTATGTCGTGTCCATATCTCACAAGCACTGTTTATATTTAGCGAATCGAATCGACCGCAGCGAGACCATCTCCCAAAATATACACCACAGTACCGTTTCCATGTTTGGATTTGGCAGAGAGAGCCGAACGCCACACCCTTGACAAGCATTTCTTTCTTCATTTTGGCGTTGTCCGATCATGTCAACTTTTGTCTTCCGAGAATCTATTCCAACCAACCCATCAGCCTCAGGTAAAATTGTAACAGTTATATTTAATATTTATACGGCTATAAACTCGCCACTTGCGCAGGGTTCAAGGAAGTGTTTATTATTATTATTAGTACCTACCTAGTAGTAGGTACTCAAGAATAAAAAGTAAAATCAAAGTGATCACGATTAATGTGTGTTTATATTATTCCGCATCGAAGGAATTCAATAGTTTCCCTTTTGAACTTCGAAACGACCGTAGCGAGACCATCACATTTAGCAACGTGGCCGTTTTGACGGAGTAGCCTCTGTATCATCCATCCCACGGAGCTCGGCTACTTGATATATTAGTGAGGGAATTGCGGCGGAGATAATTCGGTTCATAAGTTTAGCAATATCCCACGAGAATGGCGAAGGCAACGGAGGATGAGATGTGTAGTGTATGTAGTGGTGTGGAGCATACGCGGCTGCTTAGATGATCCAGCCTTAATCCCGCTACGTTCATACAGGGAAGAATTATCTTATCTTGAAAATAAACCCCGAATAGGGATACATTCAAGAGTATACAGAATACAGGATCATTTCTTAAGCTTGATTTGTCCTTGATAATAATAATAAAATACATATTTATTTATTTTTTTTTATTTATTTTAATCTTTTTGTACATATAATTAGTGCACTGGCGGGCTTATTGCCTAATGGCAATTTCTTCCAACCAGCCAGAGTAAATGTTAAGTTTACAAAACAATGTGTACTATGGCAATCAGTTACATAATCACATTACAAAATAAATAAATACAGCAGAAGAATTAAAAAAAAAAAAAAAACAATAAGAACAATTCATAGCAATGATAGGAAAACTAAAGGATAAGGAAAGGAAGAGGAGAGGAAGATGTAATCAGGTGTTGTCAGATAAACATTTTTGCTTTAGCCTTTTCTTGAAGATGTTTAATGAGATAGACGACGTTATATCAGGACTTAGGCTATTCCATAGCCTAGCTGAATGTACTTCAAATGAAGAGCTAAAAAAATCAGAACTATGAATAGGGATAGATAGTAAAGCACGTTCAGCAGATCGAAGTGGACGCCCGTGGCTTGAAAGATAAGTGAATTTATCTTTGAGATACTTATTTGATATATACGGTATACTATAGTATACAGGTTATATCCCTACCCCCGATTAGACTATCAATACAATGTCCGCTCGCGGCTCTTCGCTTAATGTTATTAAATAGTGAATTCGGTATGTTATTTATTATATTCGGTATGTTATTTATTATATTCGGTATGTTATTTATTATATTCGGTATGTTATTTATTATATTCGGTATGTTATTTATTATATTCGGTATGTTATTTATTATATTCGGTATGTTATTTATTATATTCGCTACATATTACTAGTGTTTGTTATTGACTTAGGTAAGTTATTATATCCACTAAGATAAGTATTCTGATTTAAGGCAGTCAGTTAACAAACAATCATACAGTCTTCACTGAAAATAATTTTTTTGCTAACAGTAAAAAACTTTGTGTTAAAATTAAACGAATTTTGTGCAACCTAATGTTTTTTGTACACAGCCAAACAGTACAGTCATGAACAGACAAACCTTAACTACTGATAAAAAAGGTTTGGCTAAAAGGCATGTAGCCAGTTCGGTTGTCAGTATATTTTTTTCAATGTTCATTAACGATTGATTCAATTAGGATTTGAATAGATAATATCATCATAGAAAAAAATATGAGATCCTGAATATTTCTTCTTTATCCTTCCGTAGGTACCCTCCTTCTTTTCCTTTTGCTACATGAGGTGTTATTATTATAATTTTTCATTTTCTCTCATTGTATTTTTTATTCTTACAATCTATTATTTATTTATTTCTCACTAAATAACAATAAATATAAGTTTGGTTGGAAGAAATTTCCTTGTGGCAATAAACCCACCTTTGTGCACTTGTACATTAAGTTTATTAATAAGTAAAAAAATATGACTTCATTTATGTCAAGAGGATGAAATTTTTTGTAACGCATTGTAAACAATAAAAGCAACAGTCCTTATACACGAGGTGACAATGCTTTCGCACAGATATCACCCCTGAAACGCGCCAAAATTACGAGTTATCATTTAGCTTGTTTATTTGCTTGTTCCAATATGTATGTGTCGAATATTTTTTTAGATGCATATATAGAAACATTGAATTTTTCCCTGTCAAGAGTTTCTGGTTCTCCTGTAATAGTCCAACATCGTCTCTATTGAGATGTTACTAAAATATCATAAAAATATCATTGACTCTCGTCAGGAAAAATAATATGTTTGCTAAAAGCAACTGTAGAATATAATCGTTTTTGATTATTTTCGACATCTCTTTCGACATATATACATTCTCATGTAATATCCTATGGTGATGTGAGTATGATAGAATTAGACGCTCTGGGCGATCGCTAATATGGGCTATATGTAAGATCGACCTCTGTATTTCTCGTTTCATTCAAACATTGCGTTAATTTCGCGATCAGATAATAGAGTTCTTACTCTTGAACTACGGCACTTTGATAAAATCGTCAATCGACCACCTCACTAGGCCAAGCCTGTTCCGAGGTGGTAGACTAGTTACATAATATTAATTACTAAGTCATTGTAAGCTGTTATATAGAATGATTGTGTAGCCCATGGTCCACTTATTGAGTCCTATGTTAGTAGTTTTGTCGTGTATGTTGTTATGAATTGAGAATTTGCTGACAATAGTAAGTTGATTGATAGCTTTGTTATGTAACCATGTTTGTATTGTATGTTTAAGTCTTGTATTTTCTATTAAATGTATGTTCTTTATATCTTTAGCAACTATATTTAGGATCTATGGAGCCATGTATTGGTAATGTCTTTGTCCGTATGTAGTGTTGAAGTGTCTTCGGAGTGATTAGTTGATGTCTGTGTATTGTATCGTGAGAATGTTGAGCAGTGATATGGTTTTTCTTTTCATTTTTAAAGTGAATAAGAATTTGATTAATATAGAGTTGTGCTGTAGTTAGTACGTTAAAGTCTTTAAAAAGTTGAATGGTCGGGAAATGGAAAGGTTTTTTAAATGCAATATACATACTCAATGTTATTTATAAACGTGGTTCAATTATTAAACTACGGTTGAAAGCTAATTTCATCGCTTTTCTTATTAACAAACATGGATCATAAGCTGAACCGTGATCCAAATCAAATGCCTTGAACGAACAATTGAATGCATGATGACGCCAGAAATTACCGAACGCCACAATTTGTATCTTGACTTAATGCATCGTCTCATACGTTTCCATCTGTTGTTCACGCTACTTATGTACATCAGAAGGTTGCGTGTTCATATCAAGTCGGGGTCACCAGATTTGGGTATGTGAATTGCTGTCGGATGCTGAGAATTACAAACTTACATACGATCCAAAGATTTATTAAACGAAATATAAATTTACACTGCATAAATATAGCTAAGGGTTGATTCGGAAATATCGACTGGTTACATCGGTGTCAATTGGTTGCTCAGAGCACAAGGTAGAGTGGCGTGGAAGGAGATGGAGGAGGCCTTCGTCCAGGAGTGGACGGGATTAGGCTGAGAAGAAGAAGAAGAAATATGCTATGTGTTGGAAGACCGCCAATGAGATGGAGAGATGACATCAGCCGTCATGCTGGTGTCAATTGGATGCTTATAGCACAGGATAGAGTGGCTTAGAATGAGATGGAGGAATAACATCAGCCGTCATGCTGGTGTCAATTGGATGCTTATAGCACAAGATAGAGTGGCTTGGAATGAGATGGAGGAATAACATCAGCCGTCATGCTGGTGTCAATTGGATGCTTATAACACAAGATAGAGTGGCTTGGAATGAGATGGAGGAATAACATCAGCCGTCATGCTGGTGTCAATTGGATGCTTATAGCACAAGATAGAGTGGCTTGGAATGAGATGGAGGAATAACATCAGCCGTCATGCTGGTGTCAATTGGATGCTTATAGCACAAGATAGAGTGGCTTGGAATGAGATGGAGGAAGAACATCAGCCGTCATGCTGGTGTCAATTGGATGCTTATAGCACAAGATAGAGTGGCTTGGAATGAGATGGAGGAATAACATCAGCCGTCATGCTGGTGTCAATTGGATGCTTATAGCACAAGATAGAGTGGCTTGGAATGAGATGGAGGAATAACATCAGCCGTCATGCTGGTGTCAATTGGATGCTTATAGCACAAGATAGAGTGGCTTTGAATGAGATGGAGGAATAACATCAGCCGTCATGCTGGTGTCAATTGGATGCTTATAGCACAAGATAGAGTGGCTTGGAATGAGATGGAGGAATAACATCAGCCGTCATGCTGGTGTCAATTGGATGCTTATAGCACAAGATAGAGTGGCTTTGAATGAGATGGAGGAATAACATCAGCCGTCATGCTGGTGTCAATTGGATGCTTATAGCACAAGATAGAGTGGCTTGGAATGAGATGGAGGAATAACATCAGCCGTCATGCTGGTGTCAATTGGATGCTTATAGCACAAGATAGAGTGGCTTGGAATGAGATGGAGGAATAACATCAGCCGTCATGTTGGTGTCAATTGGATGCTTATAGCACAAGATAGAGTGGCTTTGAATGAGATGGAGGAATAACATCAGCCGTCATGCTGGTGTCAATTGGATGCTTATAGCACAAGATAGAGTGGCTTGGAATGAGATGGAGGAATAACATCAGCCGTCATGCTGGTGTCAATTGGATGCTTATAGCACAAGATAGAGTGGCTTGGAATGAGATGGAGGAATAACATCAGCCGTCATGCTGGTGTCAATTGGATGCTTATAGCACAAGATAGAGTGGCTTGGAATGAGATGGAGGAATAACATCAGCCGTCATGCTGGTGTCAATTGGATGCTTATAACACAAGATAGAGTGGCTTGGAATGAGATGGAGGAATAACATCAGCCGTCATGCTGGTGTCAATTGGATGCTTATAGCACAAGATAGAGTGGCTTGGAATGAGATGGAGGAATAACATCAGCCGTCATGCTGGTGTCAATTGGATGCTTATAGCACAAGATAGAGTGGCTTGGAATGAGATGGAGGAAGAACATCAGCCGTCATGCTGGTGTCAATTGGATGCTTATAGCACAAGATAGAGTGGCTTGGAATGAGATGGAGGAATAACATCAGCCGTCATGTTGGTGTCAATTGGATGCTTATAGCACAAGATAGAGTGGCATGGAAGGAGATGGGAGTGGACGGGATTAGACTGAGAAGAATAAGACATCGGTGGAAACTGTGTACTTGTTTAACAAAGACATATTCATGTTCTTCTTCTTCTTCGCCCTTGCCTTTATCCCATTTACTTGGGGTCGGCTCTCCTTATTTTATTTCGCCAAACTCGCTTGTCCTGTGCCAGATCAGGATTCAGCTCCCTCTCTCGCAGATGCTTTTTGATGCTCGACAGCCATGTGGCTGGTGGTCTGCCTGGTCTTCTCGCTGTAGTCTCGATGTCCAAGGCTTTATTTATCATATTGTCCGTCGGTCGTATCAAAATGTGGCCATACCATCTCAGCCTGTTCTCGACTATTTTTTCGTCTATTGGGACCACTTTGAAACTACCGCGGACGTGGACATTCCTCACTTTGTCAAACTTTGTTAGACCCCCAGCATATTCATGACATATTCATGTTTTATAAAAAAAAAGTGCTGTTGGTACACCTGCGCATTTTAACGCGCAGACGTACCGACTTAATTTAGGCAATTTAAGGTTGCTACACGTTCTTCAGAATATTGTATACATGGTCCTTTTCTTGAGGTCCCCCTGTCAGCTTTGTATATTTAAAGTCGGGCGTTTCTCATTCTTCCCAATTGGCCGAAAAATCTCAATATTTGAATTTTCGTTCTATTAATTACGTCTTTCTTCATCTTACATTCTTTCCTTGTGTTCTCATTTCTTACCCTGTAATACATCTTATTATTTCTTTACCTTTTATCACACCATATTTATAATGACAACAATAAGTATATTACTGCTGCCCAACTAGGAAATCCTGTTCTAGGGCTAGCAATTTACAATTTTTACTGACAATTATATGCAATTATGAACCAGGTGAGTGTTCCCGTTCCACACTAAATAGGTACTCAACAAACATATGGGCTCACACAAAATAGATTAACCAGGTCCTAATGTCTGCCATAGTACCTGTCATAAATCCAATCTCTGACGCGATTTTTATTTCAGAATCATAGAAAGAGACTAGTTAACTATGTTGGTGTAGTTAACTAGTGAATCACTTGCTTCCCAAACCAAATATTTTTATGTGTTACTCAAAGAGCATCGAAAACACAATACGGCATAGTTACAAATGTTGTTAATAATTTTAAATTAAAATTATTTAAGTAGTTATTGTTGAATACAAGTATTTGTTTTAGATCTGTCCGATCTCAGCGGTCTCATTTCAACTGCATTTATTCCGCCATGTCCAGGTTTCACTCGCGTACGTCAGGGTTGGCACCACGATTGCGTTACGAATGGTAAATAGCCCCTCTAGTACGTAAATGATAAGTCAACGGTTAGACGCAAGATTTAATATTATAAATTTGCGATAGAGCGATAAAGATACATACATACATAGGATATGTTCATAACCACCCTTTTGGGATTCCTCTCAGATCCACATCGCCATATAATGCTTTCTCTCTAGGATTTATTTCCTTATGCAAATAATAGATTTACGACTATTGGCGGTTTACGGATGTAAAATATGGACGTAAATGTTGTAATAAAATCGTGTCGGAGCGTTTATTGCTGTCGTATATTAGGATACAACATAAAAAATACATACTATATATAATTAAGACAACTGATTGTATATTCATATGAAAAAGCGAAGAACTGATTTTACTCCTCAGTGACCCAATGCGTCATAGTGGGGAGTTATGATTTCGCAAATTTTAAGGCACAACACTATCATAAAATAATATTGAAGTATTATCATGTTATCATAATGAAATATTAAAATAAAAAATAATTTCATGCAAAATGCGGATTTTAGGGTTAGCCACAACTCTAAATACTACGCAAATACTACACTATGATAGATAGGTAGATGTTGTTCTTACATACATATAAGACATATATTATTCTCGAATGGCAGCTGACATATTGTATCTTTTTTCTGATTGAAGGCGAAAAAATAGCAGTATTCGTGTATACCTTTGATTATTTCGTATGTCTTTTATGCCTAAAGCCATCTATTAGTTCAGCTTCTAAGCTTGGGCTTGCAGCCAGCTACACCGCTACGCGGTAAAGCTGGTGTTCCGAGATCACATGCCAACACACTCCGAAATGACTCTAAAAATACTCCAACACACTCCAAAACCACTCTTCACATACTCTAAAACCACTCCAAACCACACCCAAAAACACTTTAAAACCATACTCTCAAACATGAATCAAAACCACTCCCAAACACACTCCAGAAACACTCCAAAAACACTAAAGAACATACTCCACATCTTGTCCCGAAAAAATCCGAAATTTCTCTAAAAACACTCTCAAACATACTCAAAAACCACTTTTCGACACACTCTTTAAAAATTCCAAAAACACGCCCAACACACTGAAACGACTCAAAAAATACTCACAAAAATATTTCAAAACCACTCCAAAAACTCGTACTAGCAAACTAAAAAGCAACTCCTGAACATACTCCAACCACTCTCTAACACACTCTAAGGCCACCCCAAAAACACTCTCAAACGCACTCCAAACGACTCACATAAATCTCTAAAATATTCCAAAACCACTTCCGAACATACTCCGAAACTAATCTTAAACACACTCCAAAATCACTACAAATAAAACTCCCAAACACACTCCAAAACCATTCCCAAACACACCCCAAAACCCTGTCAAAAAAAATCAAAACCACTCTAAAACATACTCCACAACCATTCTTACACATACTCTAAAACAACTCCAAAAATACGGGCCTACACATTCCAAAACAATTTCCGTACACACTCCGAAACCCCCCCATAAACCGGCTCAAGCACACTCCATAATGACTTGAAAATACTCCCAAACATATTTTAAAACCATTCACTAACAAACTCAAAAACCACTACAAAATTACTCCCAAACATATTTCAAAACCATTCCAAAAACACCCACTAACATACTCAAAAACCAGTCTAAAGCACACTCTAAAACCATTCCAAAAACACTCTAAAACAACTACAAAAATACTCCCAAATATATTTCAAAACCACTCCAAGAACTAAAAAATCCACAACTCCTATCAAAAAAACTCCAAAAACATACCCAAATACCAAAACCATTTCTAAAATCATTTGTAAAATCACTCCAAAACACACATAAACACGCTCAAACACACTCCATAGCGACTTAAAATACGCCCAAACACACTCAAAATGGACTCCGATACTACATATTTCAAAACTACTTCAAAAACACACCCAAACACACTCCGAAAATACATAAATATACACCCAAACCACTCTCAAACACACTCCAGAACCACTCCAAAAACACGCCCGAACACACTCCAAAACACTCTCTAAAATACTCCAAAGCCACTCTGAAGTACACTCTAAAACCACTCCAAAAACCCACACAACACACATTCAAAAAATACTCCCAAACATATTTAAAAACTACTCTGAAACTTTCCTGAATTGACTCCAAAATTTCTTCCGAATGTACTACAAAGCCACTCCAAAAACACTCCCAAACATATTCCAAAATCACTTTCGAACATACATCATAACCAATCTACTCAAAAACCAATCCAAAAACACGCTAAAACATACTCCAAAACGACCATAAGAATATTCCCAATCATATTCCAAAACCACTCCTGAACAATCTTCAAGGCCACTCCAGAACTTTATCCAGAATCACTCTAAAACACTTCCAAATATATTCCAAAACCACTACAAAACACGTTCAAAACAGCTCCAAAAATAAACCCTAACATATTTCAAAACCACATCGAAAACGATCACGAAAATCCTCGAAAACCACTTCCGAACAAACTCTAAAACCACTCTTAAACACACTCTAAAATCTCTTCAAAAACACTCCCAAAAACACTCCAAAGCCATTTCAAAACCCCTCCAAAAACAAGCCTGAACACACTCCATAACTTCATAAAATTCTCCTAAACATATTTTGAAAACTCTCACTAACATACTCTAAAACCACTCTAAAAACACTCCAAAACCATTTCCATATATACTCTGAAACCCCTCCAAAAACACGCTCATACACACTCCATAGCGACAAAAAATACGCCCAAACACACTCAAAATACGACTCCAAAAATACCAAACATATTTCAAAACCTCTTCAAAAATACAAACAAACACATGACAAAAATACTCGAATACACACATCAAAACCACTCCCAAATACACTCGGAACCACTCCAAAAACACGCCCAAACACACTCCAAAACGACTCCAAACATGTTTCAAAACCAATCCAAAAACTCTTCCAAACATTCTCAATAACGATTCCTGAACATATTCCAAAACTACTCCAAAAACACGCCCAAACACTATACAAAACGACTTCAATAATAATTTCAAACATATTTCAAACCACTCTCAAACACACTTCAATAACACTCAAATACACACACCAAAACTTCTCCCAAACACACTCCAAAACCATTTCCAAACCCCTCTTAAAACACGCTTAATCACACTCCATAAAGACTTTAAATATACTTCCAAACATGTTTAAAAAACACTCACTAACATACTCTAAAACCACCCCAAAAATATGCCCAAACACATTCAGAAAATACTCAAAAGCCATTCCGACAACCCGCCCAACACACTCCAAAACGACTACAAAAATACTGCCAATCATATTTTAAAACCACTCCAAAAACTCTCACTAACACGCACCAAAGCGAATCCCGATCATACTGCAAAACCATATCCAAACACACTCTAAAATCACTCCAAAAACACGCACAATTATAATACAAACCGACTCCAAATATAATCCCAAACGTAGTTCTAAAACACTAAAAAAACTCTCCTGAAAATACCTCAAAACCATTCCTGAACAAATTCTAAACAACTTTTAAAGACACTCTAATATCACTCTGAAAAAACTCCCGAAATCATTCCAAAACCATTTCTGTACACACTCCAAAAATACTAGAACACAGTCCGAAACCAATCCCGAACATATCCTAAAACCACTCCATAAACACGCCCAAACAGACTCCACAGCGACTTAAAATACGCCCAAATACCCTTAAAAACGAACCAAAAATACTTCCAAACATGTTTTAAATCCACTTCAAAAACACATCCAAACACACTCCTAAAATACTCAAAAAACACACCAAAACCACTCCTAAGCACACTCCAAAACCATTTCCAAACCCCTCAAAAAAACGCGCTCAAACGCACTCCATAACGACTTTAAAATGCTCCCAAACATATTTTAAATACACTCACTAACAAACTCTTAAACCACTCCGAAAATATGCCCAAACACATACAGAAAATACTCAAAAACCATTCCAAAAACACGCGAAAACAAACTTCTAAATGACTCCAAAAATACTCTCAAACATATTTCTTAAATACACCAAACATATTTCAAAAACACTTCAAAACAATTAAATAAACACACCAAAACACACTCTAAAATCAAAAATAAACATACTTAGAAAACACTCCCGAACATTCTCCAAACACACTCTTACACATACTCTAAAACCACCTCAAAAATGCTTCCAAACATATTTCTTAACCACTCAAAAACACACTCCAAAAACACTCAAAGACACAAACAAAAACCACTCCCAAACACACTCCAGAAATCCTGAACATACTCTAAAACTAGTTCCGTACATACTCCAAAATCCTCTCCAACTACACTAACAAACATACTAAAAACAACTTATTGACACAGTCTTAAACAATTCCATAAACATGTCCAACACACTCCAAAACGACTCCAAAAATACTCCCAAACCTATTTTAAAACCACTCGAAAGCAACTCCCGAACATACTTCAAAACCTTTCTCAAATACACTCTCAAACCACTTCAAATACACCCCCAATCGTACTTCAAACCGACTCCAAAAACACGCCTAATCATACTACAAACCAACTCCAAATATTATCGCAAACGTATTTCAAAACCATTTCCAAACACACTCCAAAACCCCTCTAAAAATACTTGAACACACTCCAAAACTACCCCCAAACGAACTCCAAAACCACGCTCAAACACACCACAAAACGACTTCAAAAATAATTTCAAACATATTTCAAAACCACTCACAAACACACTCAAATACACACACCAAAACCACTCCCAAAAACACTCCAAAACCATTTCCAAACCCCTCCAAAAACACGTTCAAACACACACTCCATTAAAAATACTCCCAAACATATTTTAAAAACACTCACTAACACTCTCTAAAACCATTCCAAAAACACTTCAAAACGTCTCCAAATATACTCGTTTCAGTATTACCCACACTGTTTTTATTAGTGATTTTTTTTATGACAAATTATTTGTTTAACTGCCTATATTTTTTTTTATGTGATGGAAAACGCCAAAACACTCGAATTAGGTCATTTAATTTTCTATAAAAAATTTATCAGTAAAAAGAATGTTTCTTTTTTTCTGCATCTTTCATACAATTTGTATGACAGTATACGGCGACTTCACAATATCTACGGGGACTCTCAATAGTTTGATACTTATTATCCAAACAAACATACATACTATCAAGATATTTACATAGTCGGGGTAGAAAAAAAGGACTGACCTCCATACTATCTTAACTTGACACACCTACATGATTTGTATAGAAAATAAAGTATCTAGAAAAATCCAATAATTTAGATTTAAGGGTGTATAGTTTGGTATGTATTATTCAACTATATGTACATACTATAGCAATCAACAGTTGGATCTCATGTGTTACATACAGCTAGTGTATTAAACCACTTACAATAAGCATCAAAGTACCCTACAATTAGATATCTTCCATAACTCGCCTAACCAATATAAAAAGTTACTGTTCAATTTAAAATCAGATTAGCAAGATAACACCTCATTACACATTTTCATCCACTAAACATTCACATCCCAGTACGTTATTACTTATATGAATTGATTTGCCACAAGTAATTGACACTAGGTAGGGATAGTTTAACAATAGGCATGATGACTAATTTTGAAAAACTATCTCACGATGTTTTTACGCATTCACTGTTTTCAAATATATATACATTTCTACATAAAATAAAGGTTTAGTAGCAAAAATCGCCATTTTAAAATCAAATTTGACATTTACGCCAAAAAACGCTTGTAGTATCATGGCGGCTGCCGACCCTGACGGTGACGTCACGATATTGTAAACTGCATATCACTACTATATGTAATATATGTATTCTAGGACGATTTGTGTATTTATAATCAATTCAAAAGTGCATAAGTGTTGTGCGGTCCCTAAATGTACAAACACGACGAAAAAAACACCTACTGAGGTATATGTTTTTGTCCCACGCGAAAAAAAAGAGAAATAAGTGATTAAATTTCGCACGGCGAGACATAAGTGTATTTTATTAAGTACGCGTTTACAATGAAGTACAGTATTTGTTCCCCCACTTTTAGCTCTCAATAATATAATATTTACCATTATTTAGGCAATAAGCATATAAAGAACTTCATTAATGTCCAAACGTCAAAATAGGCCATCATACGTTTCCCGCGTATGTTTTTAGCTTATGAACACATAATGTAGAGAGAAGAAGGAGCATATTTTATCGATTTTCGAGATGTAAGTTGTATTTAAATTACAGATAAATAAAGTACTTATATGTACTTATTATTAAGTTTTTACGTTTCGAAATTCTGATGAACAAAAGTCTTTGTTCGACGCAAAGAAATATCCGACCATCAAAAGTTCCATTCTAGTTAAGAGTAGTTAAGACAGGCAGAAAAATAACTACTATGGCTGCTATTGCTAAAAATAACGATAGCAGATAAATATAGCTTGTTATTAACACAATACAAATAACGAGCGCTATGTAATAATTCGTATGCTGCTAAAATTGTAACGATGTTTTAAAACGCATGCTTCGCGTAATCGCCGTCGTTTCGCGAATCGCTTCATTGCATGAAAAAAATATAGCTTGCTAGTTTAGTTTGGCAGTGACCAGCATCATAACATGTCGAACGTTCGTCAGCTCACCATCGCGTGACAAAATTGTAGAATACTAAAACTAAATTAGTTTACCATACGTTGCGAGCGTTTATTATTTATTTATTTATTCAATAAGAACTAAGTTACATACAAAATACAATAAACTTCGGCCCTCAACTCATTGAGTTTGTTAAACTCAAGATTAATGTTAAGGGGAGATTGAATCCATTTCCGTATTACAGTGCAATATAACATGTCAGTTACTAAATCTTCAATTATAGACATATTTCACTTTTTCTGTGGTTATTATCTGTCAAATTTAAATAACCTCAAATAATACGAAATACAAAACGGGACGCTACGACTTTAAATACCATTGTTTTATTATCCAACATGGTAAATTTATTTTATTTTATTTTTTATTTTTTCAAATTGAAGCTAACAATGTACAAAGAATAGTATATATGTATAAAAATATCAAATATAACAATTATCACCTCCGTACATCAATTATAAGCTTACAATACTATCATGATTTATTACAAAATACAGTCATATATACAAGATACAAAATCATATGTGTGTGTGAGGGTGTATATGTGTGTGTGTGTGTATGTGTGTGTATGTGTAAGTGTACATAAATTTAATTTTTTTCACCAAAATAATGCTTTTAAATGCCCATGTTCAATACGGCTGTCAGTTTGTTTTGTTGTGTGGCGCCACCGTCGATACAACTAACGCCTTTAGTGATACAACACTGAAACTACACACGTTGCCTAACGCCTCTAGTGATAGAAACTGAAACTACACGAGTTGCCTAGCAAATGACAGTTGACTCACAGTTAAGTACTTAATCTGCCAGAAACGTTGAGTTAAATATTTGTCGTTTTAGTGACATATTTGAGGGAAGATTAGGCCTAAACGGACACTGTAATACGCTATATTTTTGTGAAACTTGAGTTTAGCTCTTAAACTGACACTGTAATACCGGCCCATAGTATCCCCCGATAGGTAGGCGAGTATCTAGGTAAATTGAAACTATTTGCTTTGATGAATCCTTGTTCCATTGCTATTTTATTGTTTTGTTTTAGTTTTAAGTACCTAATTAAAATATTAATATATCAAAAACACCAAAATAAACATTGTCCAGACCGACAATTAATGCGTATATTGTATTGAAGACTATCAGAAGAATTGACGCGACCATACTATGACGTCGTGCGCTCTGATTGTTTTTTCTCATAAAATGGCGGACTAACACATTTTGTATTTTTATATTTATAATATTATTATTCACTCCTTTAAAATGAAAATAAGTACATTTTTTAAATCTTTATAACCTATTTTATTTTTTAAAATCATAATTTCAATGATTTTTTCTTACAGTCATCACACCTATTACATAACATTCTATTTTTTTTTTAATATATTAATCATAATATGTATATGAATCATAACAATATTATCCCATATGTATATTAGATTCATCATAATACATTGTGTATTTCCATTTCAACCTCATGTAACACTGTACAACTCCCACAAACAATATAATAACATCATTTTATTTTATAATCAAGCAATGAAAGCCACCAAGTTATTTATTTCTGAAACGTTAAATATTCTCCACCACGTTACAATACTCGGTGCGTGTTATAACAGATGCGTCAACGATTCAATAGAGCGGATAGCGATATTATTTGGTTTATCGTCCCAAATAAACCAAATAAATCAATAAATAAAAATAGCATGTTAAAAATAAGCAGCATATTCCATATAGCTTGTTATGAAAAAAATAGCCATTTCGAACAACACTACAGTTGACAGTAACAAACACAATTGACAGTGACAATATGGTGACGTCATGCGCTCTGATTGGTGTTTCACATAAAATGGCGGACAAACATATTTTGTATTTTTATTTTAATAATATTAATATTATTCGCTCTTTTAAAATGAAAATAAATATATTTTTTCAAATCTTTAACATATTTTATTTTATAAAATCATAATTTCAATGATTTTTTCTTACTGTCATCACGCCTATTATATATTAGGCCTACTCATTGTAATATTTTACATAGTGTTGTTTGTGTGCAGTTTAATCCAACTGTCGATTTGTTCAGGAGAACTTTGTTCTCTTAACATATCGACAATGTTTCAAGCCAGGATACGCGAGAATTGTATGCAGAGGTCTACTTTTTTCACGGCTTTTCCAACTTTGAAGTCAAAAAACACGAACTTAGAGGCTTCGCAGCATATATGTTCCATACACGGATTTACTCAGAATTCGGAGTAGAACATTTCGTGTGTCTGTGTGTGTGTCCGTCCCCCCTTATAACTTTTGATCCGCTCAATTTACAGAGCCCAAAATTTCAGAATATATAAAAAGTTACAGGCCTACAAAACTTTTATACTCAGAATTTTGAATTTTTGTTTCAGTCAGGGGTTATCAACTTTTTAATTTTAATTTTATTTTTCCATATATCTCAGAAACCATAAATGCTAGAACGCTGAAAATTGGTACAAACATAGAAAAATAAAAAATCACAAATTATTTTTTTCAAAAAAATTCCAGGGTTTCTCAAACATTTTTTATTAAGAAAAATATTTTTTTTTATGATAAATTTATGAGTTTAACTGCCTATATTTCCAAAACTTATACAATTATCGAAAAAAGCCGAAACACCCCAACTAGATAATTTAATTTTCTATAAAAAATATTAGCATTGTAGTAGAAGATCTCAATTTTTTTAAAAATTGAATTTAGTGACGACATTGCTTCATACATTTTGTATGGCAGTCGCCTATACACAATATGTAAGAAGACTTAATACTTTGATACTTCATCTCCAAACATACATACATACCATCATGCTATTTTCATATTCTGGGTAAGAAAAAAGTATCTTCCTCCATACTATCCTATCTTGACATACATACCTACATATGTTGTATAGAAAACAAAATATCTGAAAATATTCAATAATTTGTATTTATGGGTTTATAGTTTGGTACATATTCTTCAACTATACATACTATCGCTATCGACAGTTGGATCTCATGTGTTACGTGCAACTAGTTATGTAAATAAAAAAAAAATAATAACAAAAAAAAAGTCACGCATGTACCATTGTCTGTCTAGAATATGTATCTTAATATTATATTAGACATATTTTATGCCAATGTATGTATGTCTAATATTTTTACCTAAGCGTACAGTTACAAAAATATTTTCCAGTCCGTTTACAGTTGACTGTTCAACCGTCCGATTTGTGACGCATTTCAGCTACATTTAACAGCTAAATTGTTCTCTTTAGGGTAAACTTACAATTATAAAAAAATACTAATATTACTAGGGCTTCGTGTATATAAGCGATAAAAACGCTGCGTTCGAAACGCACCGACCGGTCTACCTGAAAAATAATAAAGCAAATGGAAAAAATGTACAAATTAAACGTTAACGTACGATTCGAGTATAACATGAATAGATTGTAATGTTTTAGAATATTCACTACATATATATGGCAGAACATTTTTTTCAATGAACTTCCAAATGATACAAGACAGTCAAATCATGAACAACTCGGTAATAATTTTAAAAACTAGTGGGTTGTGGCCAACGCTAAACTCTTCACTAACAAGTCATTCTATAAAGTATTCAAATTTTATATGGAAAATATTCAGCATTTTCATGAAATGAGTTTGTTAAATTATTATTTTATTTAAATATTTTATTATGAAAACATACATACATACATACATACCATCACGCCATGTCCCTTGCGGGGTAAGCAGAGAGAACCGAGCGCCATACTTCTCTATTTTTGCACACATTTCTGGCTTCCTTTACATCCATGCATCGTCTCATACATGCTCGTCGATTGTTCAAACTTTTTATGTTTCCTTCTTTCAAAATATCATTCACATGGTCATGCCATCCCTTTCTGGGGCGACCTCTGCTATTATTTTTTTAATGCCATTTTACCAATTTGAAAATTTAAATTTCAAATTTTAAGTTTCCTGAGTTGGGGTCACTTTGAAATATTTGATAGTTAAAAAAAATTGAGAATCACTATTCAGATATCCTTCAAAATCTAAATATTATGAATTAGATGGGTGGATGGCAGAGCGGTTAGCGCATTGGGTTAGTAATCCAGTGGTCGCCTGCCTCGACCGATTTCGTTCACCTTTAGCATAAACATTTATGCTTATTTTAGGGAATGTAGAAATATGTATATGTACTTCTTTAACAAGGACATATTCATTTTTTATTAAAAAAACAACCTTATATGTGATAACAGGAATCAGTTAAAAGGCGATTGAATTTCATTAATGAAAATGTCTTTCATCATCTGACGAAAGAACGCTCCGAAGCGCGACGCGCTGCGATTGTCGCGCCACATCTTTCAGTCGCACGCTACCGTTGCGTTGTGCGGGTGCCCCTTATGTTCGGCGACGCTGTCAAACACGAGAAAAATACATTATTTTCTTGAGAAAAGTTAATGGACTCGACTTGTCATTCTGCCGGTGACAGACCCCATCAGCTCGGGAGGCCCCTAAGGGGCATTGTTGTCTTGCCGGAGCCAATCGCGTCACCTAATTACCCTAATTTAGCAACTTTGCCCCTTCTCCTGATTCTTTCTTGCTTTTCTTCATTTTTTGTTCCTTTTTCAATATTTTCTCTTCTGAAGAGTTTGTAAGGATAGCGGAAGTTTGCACGGTACGAAACTATCTCATTATTCTTATGATTGTTCCTATAATATTTATTTTTCTACCAGACCTGCAGGGCTGAATCAACGCTCGACATCGGGCGACGAATGTTCCTGAAGTTGCAGATTATGGCGTTTTTCACACCAATCAATATGAACGCTGCATCGGGTGTTTTAAATGTCAAATGTCATTTATCATACGTGTTTCTTTTTAGGTTATATCTTCATAGAAAGACAACAATCGGGCTTTGGTGGAAATAATAATGATCTCTGACCTTTTATGTATTGGAAATTGTTGAATGATATTTTCATAAATTAGCCTCTTTGTGAATGCATATTGTCAACATAAATAATGTCAACTAACAAAAAATAGATACCACAAAGACAAATAGAAGTCATCATTCCACAGATAAAATAGAAGTCAACAGATACTATAACTGTCAGAGTGTTTTTCACCCGACAATTTTACCGAGCGTTTGGTGCGTACAGATGACGTTCAATCTGTCTGAGTGTCTTTCGAGCGTCTGTTTCTGGTCATTTTGAAGGCTTGGAGCGTTCACTAAGTGCGCTCGGCGTCTCTTATCATTTTCATAAATCTGTAAAGCAGCAAAACGTCTGATTCTATAACTTTTTAAGAAGGTTCCGGTAAAAATAGGTGCGTTTCTATTCCACTAAGTCCTAGTCGATATTTATATACTGAATCGATTTACCAAAATACCTACTCATCGTGAGAAAGTTCCTCTGTACGTGTTTTATTGATTGTAAAATTTATCTGCGTTAAAACTGTCAATTATTTCGTTATCATTATATTCATTGTAAGTTAAAAATAATTCTTTCTTTTTTTATACTTCCTCTCTACCACTGTTTCTGTGTTTCTTTATCTAGAGTACCTTGTTAATCACCTTCCGTGATAATTGGACTTCTTTACGTGATCTGCTAAGAAGAAATATTTGTTGGTGACCCTTATAAATCAAATATAATTTCTCTTAGCACGTCACGTCGAGAAGCTACTCTAAAGGCCCCCATTCACGATCGTGCCATCCTTCCAAATGGCTTGCAATCACTCCAAAATGCGCTCGTGAATGTCAAATCGCGCGCAGCCCAATTGGCCTGACACACCAAAATGGAATTCCAAACGATCTCTGAAACTCTGTAGTACCGCGAAAACGGCGCGGCGCATCCTGTCGGCACGGCATGCTCTTGAGTGTGAAAACCAGCGGTACATTGCGCCGAGCTGTTTGACACTCTCGTGAATGCGAAAATACAACCTTTTCTCTTTGTTTTTTTCTATTTATATACAAACAAACCGCTAAATAGCAGTTGTATAAAACTCATCATCTGAATTATAACTCATTTTTACTTGAAAATTAAAAAAAATTAGAACTTATTAATGCGAAAGCGCCGACCGCTTGCGTACATATATACTAATTTTGATGGCTCGATGGCGCGATGGCGCGCCAGTGAGTGTGATGGAAATTTTACAATGCTCCAAATGGAGCCGGTCCATATGGAACGACGCCGAATGGCACGATCGTGAATGGGTTGCTTAAATACAGTTCAGAGCTACATCCCTTCTGGAGTCAGCATTCATATTGTGTATTGGTCTAAACGGAGTCTAACTAACAGACCAGTATACACCACAGCAATTGGTAATCACTTGTCTAGCGAATCGCTGCATAGGTGTATACCATTATGGCGTTTGATTCTTTGGCGGTATCTATGTATCTATATATGTTTGTATGTACATATATGAGTGTTGCCTTCCTCTTACGATGCCTCAGCTTAATTCAATTAAAATGTTGCCACACAGCGGATTACGTTTAATAAAATCCCGTCTTTGGATAGTCGGGGAAAACGGCGGTGTTCAAAGTTTCATCCCTCGTGGACCATTTTAAAATATCATGTATATTTTATGGTTACTTTTACACACACTAAAATAGCGTGGAGTTATAGGTGTAACTTTTAATATTATCATTTATATTTCAACAGACGCGAAAACAGTCCCTTTTGGCCGAGTATTATATTAATTTGTTACACAAACTTTACAACATAAAATTTGACGGTATATTTTTTTTACATTGGATTTTTTCCCTCTCGGGGGTCAAATGATATTTTTTTGACAAACTTTACAACATCTCAATAGAGACGAAGTTCGAATATTATAGAAGAACCAGGAACTCAAAGCATCTACCTTAAAAATACCATTTGACTCCCGATAGGAAAAAAAAACAATGTTTGCGTATATGCAATTAAAAAATATTCTTTTATTCTAATGAATAAAAAATCCTCTACATGTTTCGAGAACAAAGTTCCCTTCCTCAGGAGGATACAAAGTATACTCTATACTTTGTATCTTTCAATAGATGGCGTTACAAAATGGTTTCTTCGTTACTTCATAGATGGCAATAGTAATAATGTCTTATTTTCAGGTGATCTGTTTCTCATTATTCAAATATATAGAACTTTCAAAATTTTCATTGATAAGGGAACTCAATAAGAAGGCGTAATTGGTGAACGTTGCGCAAGCGCATGAAGTGATTTCGTGAAGCAGCCGATGACAGGTCATAAGCCCTGTAGGTGCCTTGAGTTCCTGGTCGTTCTATAATTTTCCAACTTCGTCACCATTGAGATGTTAAAAAGTTTGTCAAAAAAAGAAAACTTTAACATTCATAGATGGGTCCTGTCTCGACCGATTTCGTTCACCTTTAGCACAAGCATTTATGCTTATTTTAGGGAACGTAGGAAGTTGTATAATATATGTACTTGTTTAACAAGGACACATTCATTTTTTATTAAAAAAATCATATTTTCACTAAAATTCAATTATATGAGGCACCGATTCAGAATAGTGATTCTCTTTTATCGGTCGTTTTCAGGTGTCCCGTAAGAACCAGACTTATTAACATCTCACACAGTTCATTAATGAGGTTCACCGCCACATAAATACATACGTACAAATACACCAACATCCATTTTTATATAAATACTAGTAATTATGGTATATGTGGATACACGCACGTGTCGGGCTTCAATAATAAGGTAATGCACACCCGCATATCTGTCGCTGATTACCCATTATTTTGGGATGTGCCATGATACTAAAATAATAGATTTTTTCATAATTAAATATAAAAAATCTCCCGAATATGACATGGTTATTGGTAAAATCCATTATTCATTTTATTGTATAAAAATCGAAAAAAAAAACAAGCGTCTGGCGACAGACGGAAAAGGGAAAGAAGTCGAAAATACGCGTGCGCACAAATATTTAACTGAACAAATAAAAAATACTAAATAGTATTAAAAAAAGTAGCAATCTTGCAAATAAGTAAATCATATGTTGAGAAGTATAATTTTTTACTCTCCACACTATGGAATAGGGGAGAGTCATGATTTCGCAAAATTTAAGCGTATTTTTTTTACATCAATTTCTCAATGGGTATCATGTAGAGAATGCACACTATGAGTTTCGTCGTGATGTGTTTGTGTGTATGGCGTATACGCTGTACGCCGTACGCCGTACGCCGTACGCCGTACGCCGTACGCCGTAGCATTTATCTTTTTTGTGTCCTCTCTACAGCCCAAACTATAAGTCTGATCGACTTCATATTAACATCATATGTGTAAAGTGCAAAGACCTAGAGCTGATTAGTTTTCCATAGACAACTTTTGATTTCTTCTCTATGAATTCATCATTTACGTTGTTTTTTTTTGTGTCCTCTCTGCAGCCCAAACTATAAGTCCGATTGACTTCATATTGATATCACATGTGTTAAGTCCATAAACTTAGAGCTGATTAGTTTTCCATAGACAACGGTTCATTTTTTCCCAATGTTTCTTTATGATTTCATCTATTAAAACTGAAAAAATGCTCTCACGACCTGGAAATTAGAGATATTTTAATTTGGTTTCAACTATTTATACAACACCAAGAATCTTCCTAAAATTGTATTCAAAGTTGGTCAATGTTAAAAGAAAAATATTCAACGGTTTCAAAAATTATATTTTATTTAATGGATATTTGTATGAAACTTATATGTAACAAGAGAATTTTTTTATATTTGGCAATGTTCAGTTCATTGATTTCATATTGATATAAGAATATTAATAGCTTGAACTTAGAACTGATTAGCTTTTCATAGATATCATAAAATTTCTTCATATGATATCACGTGTCAACATTGTCAAAATGCTCTAACGCTCTTTGAAACAAAATTTATCTGCTTTTTTTAAAATATTTCATACAACATAAGCAGTCTTCACTATACTGCATTAATAGTTTGTCTATCTTAACATAAAAATATACTATCGGAAGAAAATTTATATTCCTGTTAGTAACATTTAGTATGAATAAAAATGTAATTAGATAAATTTCTATTTATGGAAACGTTCAGTAATTTGATTTCATGTTATAATGTAAAGAGCTTGAACATAGAACTGATTAGCTTTCCATAAATAACAAAAAAAATCTTCATATGATATCACCTGTCAAAATTTGGAAAATGCTCTCGCGTTCTTTAGAACAAAATTTATCTGCTTTTTTAAAATATTTCATACAACATAAGCATTCTTCCCTATACTCCATTAATAGTTTGTCTATCTTAACATAAAAATATACTATCGGAAGAAAATTTATATTCCTGATAGTAACATTTAGTATGAATAAAAATGTAATTAGATAAATTTCTATGTATGGAAAAGTTCAGTAATTTGATTTCATGTTATAATGTAAAGAGCTTGAACATAGAACTGATTAGCTTTCCATAAATAACAAAAAAAATCTTCATATGATATCACCTGTCAAAATTTGGAAAATGCTCTCGCGTTCTTTAGAACAAAATTTATCTGCTTTTTTTAAAATATTTCATACAACATAAGCATTCTTCACTATACTGCATTAATAGTTTGTTTATCTTAACATAAAAATATACTATCGGAAGAAAATTTATATTCCTGATAGTAACATTTAGTATGAATAAAAATGTAATTAGATAAATTTCTATGTATGGAAACGTTCAGTAATTTGATTTCATGTTATAATGTAAAGAACTTGAACATAGAACTGATTAGCTTTCCATAAATCAAAAAAAAATCTTCATATAATATCACGTGTCAAAATTTTGAAAATGCCTTCGCGTTCTTTAAAACAAAATTTATCTGCTTTTTTAAAAATATTTCATACAACATAAGCATTCTTCACTATACTGCATTAATAGTTTGTTTATCTTAACATAAAAATATACTATCGGAAGAAAATTTATATTCCTGATAGTAACATTTAGTATGAATAAAAATGTAATAAGATAAATTTCTATGTATGGAAAAGTTCAGTAATTTGATTTCATGTTATAATGTAAAGAGCTTGAACATAGAACTGATTAGCTTTCCATAAATAACAAAAAAAATCTTCATATGATATCACCTGTCAAAATTTGGAAAATGCTCTCGCGTTCTTTAGAACAAAATTTATCTGCTTTTTTTTAAATATTTCATACAACATAAGCATTCTTCACTATACTGCATTAATAGTTTGTTTATCTTAACATAAAAATATACTATCGGAAGAAAATTTATATTCCTGATAGTAACGTTTAGTATGAATAAAAATGTAATTAGATAAATTTCTATGTATGGAAAAGTTCAGTAATTTGATTTCATGTTATAATGTAAAAAGCTTGAACATAGAACTGATTAGCTTTCCATAAACAACAAAAAAAATCTTCATATGATATCACCTGTCAAAATTTGGAAAATGCTCTCGCGTTCTTTAGAACAAAATTTATCTGCTTTTTTTAAAATATTTCATACAACATAAGCATTCTTCCCTATACTCCATTAATAGTTTGTCTATCTTAACATAAAAATATACTATCGGAAGAAAATTTATATTCCTGATAGTAACATTTAGTATGAATAAAAATGTAATTAGATAAATTTCTATGTATGGAAAAGTTCAGTAATTTGATTTCATGTTATAATGTAAAGAGCTTGAACAAAGAACTGATTAGCTTTCCATAAATAACAAAAAAAATCTTCATATGATATCACCTGTCAAAATTTGGAAAATGCTCTCGCGTTCTTTAGAACAAAATTTATCTGCTTTTTTTAAAATATTTCATACAACATAAGCATTCTTCACTATACTGCATTAATAGTTTGTTTATCTTAACATAAAAATATACTATCGGAAGAAAATTTATATTCCTGATAGTAACATTTAGTATGAATAAAAATGTAATTAGATAAATTTCTATGTATGGAAACGTTCAGTAATTTGATTTCATGTTATAATGTAAAGAACTTGAACATAGAACTGATTAGCTTTCCATAAATCAAAAAAAAATCTTCATATAATATCACGTGTCAAAATTTTGAAAATGCCTTCGCGTTCTTTAAAACAAAATTTATCTGCTTTTTTAAAAATATTTCATACAACATAAGCATTCTTCACTATACTGCATTAATAGTTTGTTTATCTTAACATAAAAATATACTATCGGAAGAAAATTTATATTCCTGATAGTAACATTTAGTATGAATAAAAATGTAATAAGATAAATTTCTATGTATGGAAAAGTTCAGTAATTTTATTTCATGTTATAATGTAAAGAGCTTGAACATAGAACTGATTAGCTTTCCATAAATAACAAAAAAAATCTTCATATGATATCACCTGTCAAAATTTGGAAAATGCTCTCGCGTTCTTTAGAACAAAATTTATCTGCTTTTTTTTAAATATTTCATACAACATAAGCATTCTTCACTATACTGCATTAATAGTTTGTTTATCTTAACATAAAAATATACTATCGGAAGAAAATTTATATTCCTGATAGTAACGTTTAGTATGAATAAAAATGTAATTAGATAAATTTCTATGTATGGAAAAGTTCAGTAATTTGATTTCATGTTATAATGTAAAAAGCTTGAACATAGAACTGATTAGCTTTCCATAAACAACAAAAAAAATCTTCATATGATATCACCTGTCAAAATTTGGAAAATGCTCTCGCGTTCTTTAGAACAAAATTTATCTGCTTTTTTTAAAATATTTCATACAACATAAGCATTCTTCCCTATACTCCATTAATAGTTTGTCTATCTTAACATAAAAATATACTATCGGAAGAAAATTTATATTCCTGATAGTAACATTTAGTATGAATAAAAATGTAATTAGATAAATTTCTATGTATGGAAAAGTTCAGTAATTTGATTTCATGTTATAATGTAAAGAGCTTGAACAAAGAACTGATTAGCTTTCCATAAATAACAAAAAAAATCTTCATATGATATCACCTGTCAAAATTTGGAAAATGCTCTCGCGTTCTTTAGAACAAAATTTATCTGCTTTTTTTAAAATATTTCATACAACATAAGCATTCTTCACTATACTGCATTAATAGTTTGTTTATCTTAACATAAAAATATACTATCGGAAGAAAATTTATATTCCTGATAGTAACATTTAGTATGAATAAAAATGTAATTAGATAAATTTCTATGTATGGAAACGTTCAGTAATTTGATTTCATGTTATAATGTAAAGAACTTGAACATAGAACTGATTAGCTTTCCATAAATCAAAAAAAAATCTTCATATAATATCACGTGTCAAAATTTTGAAAATGCCTTCGCGTTCTTTAAAACAAAATTTATCTGCTTTTTTAAAAATATTTCATACAACATAAGCATTCTTCACTATACTGCATTAATAGTTTGTTTATCTTAACATAAAAATATACTATCGGAAGAAAATTTATATTCCTGATAGTAACATTTAGTATGAATAAAAATGTAATAAGATAAATTTCTATGTATGGAAAAGTTTAGTAATTTGATTTCATGTTATAATGTAAAGAGCTTGAACATAGAACTGATTAGCTTTCCATAAATAACAAAAAAAATCTTCATATGATATCACCTGTCAAAATTTGGAAAATGCTCTCGCGTTCTTTAGAACAAAATTTATCTGCTTTTTTTTAAATATTTCATACAACATAAGCATTCTTCACTATACTGCATTAATAGTTTGTTTATCTTAACATAAAAATATACTATCGGAAGAAAATTTACATTCCTGATAGTAACATTTAGTATGAATAAAAATGTAATTAGATAAATTTCTATGTATGGAAAAGTTCAGTAATTTGATTTCATGTTATAATGTAAAGAGCTTGAACATAGAACTGAATAGCTTTCCATAAATAACAAAAAAAATCTTCATATGATATCACCTGTCAAAATTTGGAAAATGCTCTCGCGTTATTTAGAACAAAATTTATCTGCTTTTTTTAAAATATTTCATACAACATAAGCATTCTTCCCTATACTGCATTAATAGTTTGTCTATCTTAACATAAAAATATACTATCGGAAGAAAATTTATATTCCTGATAGTAACATTTAGTATGAATAAAAATGTAATTAGATAAATTTCTATGTATGGAAACGTTCAGTAATTTGATTTCATGTTTTTATGTAAAGAGCTTGAACATAGAACTGATTAGCTTTCCATAAATAACAAAAAAATTCTTCATATAATATCACGTGTCAAAATTTTGAAAATGCTCTCGCGTTCTTTAAAACAAAATTTATCTGCTTTTTTTAAAATATTTCATATAACATAAGCATTCTTCACTATACTGCATTAATAGTTTGTTTATCTTAACATAAAAATATACTATCGGAAGAAAATTTATATTCCTGATAGTAACATTTAGTATGAATAAAAATGTAATTAGATAAATTTCTATGTATGGAAACGTTCAGTAATTTGATTTCATGTTATAATGTAAAGAGCTTGAACATAGAACTGATTAGCTTTCCATAAATAACAAAAAAATCTTCATATGATATCACGTGTCAAAATTTTGAAAATGCTCTCGCGTTCTTTAAATCAAAATTTATCTGCTTTTTTTAAAATATTTCATACAACATAAGCATTCTTCACTATACTGCATTAATAGTTTGTTTATCTTAACATAAAAATATACTATCGGAAGAAAATTTATATTCCTGGTAGTAACATTTAGTATGAATAAAAATGTAATTAGATAAATTTCTATGTATGGAAAAGTTCAGTAATTTGATTTCATGTTATAATGTAAAGAGCTTGAACATAGAACTGATTAGCTTTCCATAAATAACAAAAAAATTCTTCATATGATATCACCTGTCCAAATTTGGAAAATGCTCTCGCGTTCTTTAGAACAAAATTTATCTGATTTTTTTAAAATATTTCATACAACATAACCATTCTTCCCTATACTGCATTAATAGTTTGTCTATCTTAACATAAAAATATACTATCGGAAGAAAATTTATATTCCTGATAGTAACATTTAGTATGAATAAAAATGTAATTAGATAAATTTCTATGTATGGAAACGTTCAGTAATTTGATTTCATGTTATAATGTAAAGAGCTTGAACATAGAACTGATTAGCTTTCCATAAATAACAAAAAAATTCTTCATATGATATCACCTGTCAAAATTTGGAAAATACTCTTGCGTTCTTTAAAACAAAATTTATCTGCTTTTTTAAAAATATTTCATACAACATAAGCATTCTTCACTATACTGCATTAATAGTTTGTTTATCTTAACATAAAAATATACTATCGGAAGAAAATTTATATTCCTGATAGTAACATTTAGTATGAATAAAAATGTAATTAGATAAATTTCTATGTATGGAAACGTTCAGTAATTTGATTTCATGTTATAATGTAAAGAGCTTGAACATAGAACTGATTAGCTTTCCATAAATAACAAAAAAATCTTCATATGATATCACGTGTCAAAATTTTGAAAATGCTCTCGCGTTCTTTAAATCAAAATTTATCTGCTTTTTTTAAAATATTTCATACAACATAAGCATTCTTCACTATACTGCATTAATAGTTTGTTTATCTTAACATAAAAATATACTATCGGAAGAAAATTTATATTCCTGGTAGTAACATTTAGTATGAATAAAAATGTAATTAGATAAATTTCTATGTATGGAAAAGTTCAGTAATTTGATTTCATGTTATAATGTAAAGAGCTTGAACATAGAACTGATTAGCTTTCCATAAATAACAAAAAAATTCTTCATATGATATCACCTGTCAAAATTTGGAAAATACTCTTGCGTTCTTTAAAACAAAATTTATGTGCTTTTTTAAAAATATTTCATACAACATAAGCATTCTTCACTATACTGCATTAATAATTTGTCTATCTTAACATAAAAATATACTATCGGAAGAAAATTTATATTCCTGATAGTAACATTTAGTATGAATAAAAATGAAATTAGATAAATTTCTATGTATGGAAACGTTCAGTAATTTGATTTCATGTTATAATGTAAAGAGCTTGAACATAGAACTGATTAGCTTTCCATAAATAACAAAAAAATCTTCATATGATATCACGTGTCAAAATTTTGAAAATGCTCTCGCGTTCTTTGAATCAAAATTTATCTGCTTTTTTTAAAATATTTCATACAACATAAGCATTCTTCACTATACGGCATTAATAGTTTGTCTATCTTAACATGAAAATATACTATCGTTAGAAAATTTATATTCCTGGTAGTAAAATTTAGAATGAATAAAATATTTCATTGTCAATATTTGTGGTGTGGAGAGTTTAGTGTTGGCCACAACCCACTCGTTTTAAAAATGTGATCAAATGCGAATATATAATAAACTGATTCCAAACCTCAAATGGCCAAAGTGTTGATAACATTTTTCCTGCGACCGGTTTCCATTTGATTTATAAGCAACTCGCTCGCGCGAGTCGCTATTATTTTTGAAGACTAACTGAACCTAACCAAAAAAATATGGGGAATAGGATTTTCGTACACATCATACTATTATTTCGCTGTCGTATTTTATAGCATCTCGTAAAATTTTCCCTTGATCCATCTGTCGCAAGACGTCACACTGTCGGTCATTTTTGTGCGCGTGCGTATTTCCGTTGAAAAAAAGAGTTAGGTTGCGACAACGACGATCTTATCTGGTTAATCGATCGGCTAAGCCGCTTAAAAATTGCGCCTCTTCAATAATTTATTTTTTATCTCACTGTTTGGGAACCGCTGCCAGTAAAGGCTTTATTCTCTTTTCGGCGAAATTACAACCCCCCTTCGGCTAATTTATTAACATCAGCATGATCAACCCCTGTTTGTTAGACGTACAACGTACATAGACAAAACACATTGTTATCTACGACTACATACAACGACCGCCATCTTAGGTAGGTACCTATCTCTTTTGTCTATGGTTTACTAATTTATTTTTCTTCTTTGTTTTGTTACAGACATTGCACGTCCACTTCGCCAACCAAAAGGTATGTAAATAATTTCTTTTTATAAAAACAAATGAAAAAGTGCTTTGATAATGCCGAGTCACCTCGGCGAAAATGTTCGGTTGTAAAAAGTCGAATCTGTGGAAGAATTCTTAAAAATTGAGTCTGTGGAGAAAAACAATAGTCGATGGTTTACCGGACATAATATTATACATTTATTAACGTGGTTCAAACATTGAACCACGGATGAACTCCAATTTGATCCTTTTTCATATTTATAAACATGGATCAAGAGTTGAACCGTGATTCAACTCAAATGTCAAATTGAACCGTGATTCAACTCAAATGTCAAATTGAACCGTGATTCAACTCAAATGTAAAATTGAACCGTAATTCAACTCAAATGTCAAATTGAACCGTGATTCAACTCAAATGTCAAATTGTACCGTGATTCAACTCAAATGTTAAATTGAACCGGCGACTGGATTAGTTTAACCCCGGATCTATTAGACTGGTGTTGCGGGGATTTGATGGCTCATAGTATTATTGATCAATTTGATATTGGTAATTGTTTAATGAGAGATTTTTATGCACTACCATTCGATAACCTATGACACCTCTTACTTACTCCACTTACCTTTAATTGGCTGGCAGATCCTTGGGCAGAGGGCACTCTTCTCCTCCAGTGAAAGCGGGCGTTTGAAGATTGATCAAGCGATTGTAGCGGATAAAAAAACTGTTGAAATGTTTATGAACTTCGACCTTTTTGTAGAAGATAGTGGTGAAGATGGCAAAGATTATGCGGTGAAGGTAGCGGTTATAAATAAGCGGGTTTAACAATTTGCGGCTGTCACAAAATGACGCGAACAAATATTACAAATGACAAGCGGGAAATCCCTTGTTTTCAGTGTTGCCAATTCACCGGCGCGAATATTGGCAATACGTATATTTTTTAATAGAGGTAATAGTAGCGGTGACGGGTGCGGATGATGACGATGAATCCCAGAAGAAGCCTCTAGATTGCCAATGGCCACTGGCTTAGCGCATTACTTCTTCCGGCAATACACAAAGGCATCACAATTCATCGAAGCAGTGCATTTTATTTTATTTTTATACACTTCACAATTTTAAATGAATACGACAAGTTTAAATTATATGGATAGTTTTTTTTTACATAAGATATGAGAATGACATAAAAAGCGATTTATTTAATTTGATTCATTGATTGACGTTGAAATCAAAACAAAAGTATCGAATGTCTAAAAATGTAATAGCTAGAGTTTGACAGATGTTCAACACACTCTTGAACATTCATGTTGAGTTTTTTCAAGACTATCAATAATGTCTATAAGATACTTATAATATGTTCGTTTACCAATATTTGTATTCATTAAGAAGATGCGGCATAATCATTGCTTTTGGGACGTCTACCGGGCTGATTCACATCACCAACGAAGGCGAGAGTATCTTCATTAGGCACTTTCATAGTCCACCTGCTTCTGCATACCTCCAATACTGCAGACCTCTCCTCTACTTCATTCTCCGGCGTGACCGTAGCCGGTGACTTTTACTTTTAACAGCCCGAGGCGAGTACCTCATTCACCGACCTCCGATAACCGGTTTACCGGTTTAAATCGATTAAATTCGAAACCAGATCGTACCGAATGTCGCCATTTGGTCGAATTCATTCTTGATCTAGTTATCTCTCTCGTCCACACTTAGCACTACTGCAAATACTCCGAGAACATTTTTTACTCCCACCACCATCCGCTCTGCATATGGGGACTGTAAACGGCCCCTTCTTACTTACTTACTTCCGATGGCCATACAATTCCGGTAGAGCTTTAGCAAAAAAATATATAAAAATATATAGTACAGATCGATAAAAGAGCGACAAAAAAATGCATAGCCCGAAAATTACCTCATGGAGCCCTCTAGATTAACAATCTCGCCACCATATTATGTGCAAAAAGAACAATCGACCAATGTGAATAGAAGATTAGAAGATAGAATGTAAGATGAAGAAAGATATCATTAATAGAATGAAAGTGAACACACTGAGATGGTTTGGTCACATGGGTAGAATGAATGAGGAACGCCTGACGAAGAAAATATACAATGCGGATAGGATTGGATTGAGAGGCCGGGGCCGCCCAAGAAAGGAATGGCACGACCATGTGAACGATATTCTGAAAGACGGAAATGTTAGAAGCATGTACAATAGACGAACATGTATGAGACGATGCATGAATGTTGACGAGGCGATGAATGTGTGCCAGGATAGAAAGATATGGCGTTCGGTTCTCTCTGCCTACCCCGTAAGGGACATGGCGTGATGGTATGTATGTATGAATAGAAGATTCACACTCGTGGACTGTCATCGACTTCGGATCTTTTCAGATGTAAAGCATTGAAGGTGTGACAGAGATCTCCATAAAAAATGTACTTAATGGGAATCAACCAATATTAAGGCACCATAACTATGACAGAACTTCTTGAAAACTAATTAATATTTAACAACAACAAAAATATTTAAAATTTGAATATTCAACTATAGTGGAGCCAAAAACAGTTAGCCGAGTGTACAGGAAGTCTATTTGAATGCACTATCTTGTAGTAAAAATCTACACGACTCCAACTTTAGCATCATGGAGTCATGGAGAGCCAGATGGGAGGAGGCCTCGGACCCGGTGAACCACGGCCTGCCCTGCATATCAATTAAACCGCCGGGATTCGATCAGCCACGTAAAGTCTGGACAACCTTAAATAGAATCCGAACTAGACATGGCAGATGTGCTGACTTTTTTCACAAATGTGGCTGTTTGGACTCCCCTAGATGCGACTGCGGGGCGGATAGACAGACCATGGACCACATTGTGTCCGAGTGTGACCTCAGGGCGTACGCGGGAGATTTCAGGGGCTTCTTCTTGTTGAGTGACTCAGCAACGAATTATATTTTAAACATTGACATTAAACCTTGACAAGCAAGCCTACTTGTGCTAATTACTATTATTTTTGTATCAAAACTTTGTTTTCTTATGATGTGTATGTGATTTACCCATACGACAAATAAATCAGGAAGTATGTGTTGTTTTAACTTTTTTTTTGAAAAAAAAATAGAATTTTTGGCAGTGCTTAATGTCATCAGGTAAACGGGTACAAAATCCAATATTTTTAATTTTAATATTCATGTTTTAAGTGTGCTATATTTCCATGAGAAGTATCTGCATTAAGAATAATTTATACATACGAAAAAAGAGAAATTCGGTTAATGTTGGAGAATTTACAAACAATCATCTTCGATAGTGACAGCGATAATAAACTTCATAAACCACAATGACAATAAAAAACAGTTTTTTTTTGTTGATTTTTTCTCACGCGCCTTAAATGGGGAACTCGACAATTTTATCTAGTACAAAGAGTCTTGTAAATGACTTAAGGCGACAACCATCTTAGGCCACATTGGAAAATTTAAATGCAATCTTGCTTCTTTTTCTTCTTTGACATCACGACTGAGGATGACTTTTGTACTATATAATTCGAAGAATGGTCTGCCATCAGCAGGATCGAAGGGACTCAGTGATTGAAGATCCAATATTTAACAATTGCAATTGTTAAAATTAATATTTCAAATATTAATATTAACACGCACCCAATTACATGTTGCCACATTCTGGAGACAGATCCAGAGTGATAACACAACAACTAACTGTGTCCTCCACCGGGAATCGGACCCGGGATGACCTTTGGATCAGCAGTCATACTATTACGACATAAATATTATTATATCATAATTCCACAATGTGGGGTAACCAGAGACAAGTGTGCGGGTGTGAATTGCCTTATAAAGGGAAGTTGAAAACGCGTGTATCCTCACAAGGAAAAATTATTTGAATACATTGTTATATTCAGATGTACATAATATATAGAAGTTATTCATCCAGTTATATTCAGAGAAAAATCTTTGTTTTTTTGTGTATGAATATTGGAATTTTTTGGTAGTTTTTTTTACTGACACTGTACCTATAGATTTATAATTTGAACATGTTACTTGTAATAAATAGGTTCTTACTTTTCAAGCATGAAAGGTTAGGTTAGGTTAGTTTACCTTAGTACTATTATAGTATACTTTCCGCGGTAGTGTCGGTGTTTGTTACTTGAATGTATGTATACGCGATAAGAGCGTACCTTTACTTAAAACTCATGTACAGTTTCTTGAAAAATCCATCGGTTTTATAATTTGACACTATTCGTGGCCGAGTGCACTTTGTGACGCTCTAAGCCGGTCATAATGACCGGAAACACGCTCGAAAGACACTCTGTGGCGTTCAGATTGAACGTCAAGTGTACGCACCAAGCGCTCTGTAAAATTGTCGGGTGAAAAACACTCTGACAGTTATAGTTTCTGTTGATTTATATTTGTTTCTGTGATGATATCTATTATGTCAGTTGACATTATTTATGATGACAATATGCATTCACAAAGAGGTTAATTTATAAAAATATCATTCAACAATTTCCAATAAAAGGTCAGAGATCATTATTTACACCACTGCCCAATTGTTGTCTTTCGATGTAAATATAACCTAAAAAGAGACATGTATGTTAAATGACATTTGACATATAAAACACCCGATGCAGCGTTCAGATTGAAACGTCGCTGGAAAGTTTTCAGTGAGATTGGTGTGAAAAACGCCATAATCTGCAACTTCAGGTACATCTGACGCCAGACGTCGAGCGTTGTATCTGAACATAGCCCGCGAGCAGTCACAACCCGCGCGTTCTACCTAGCCATTTATACTGTCAAAAGTCGCGTCGATGATAAAGACACTGTGGTAATATTTAATAACAAAAGCCATAATTATTTAACATTAATGAACTCCTCGTTAAATAACACCAGACCAAAACAGCGGCAACGATGGCATACCTTGGTCTTGCTTGGCCCACTTTCCTACACAACTTAATATTATTATTTGTTAGAGCCAAAATCGAGGACAGAAAGTTGGACCACTTTCAGAATAGATTCCAATCTCATTAAACAAAATAAATGCACTGCTATAGAGTAAGTGCGGATTATATTTAAGAAGTCTTTGTTCGTTATGAAATAGTGGAGCGTCATGATTTCACAATTTGTCTCATACTAAATAAATTATTACATTTAAATTTGTTAATTTATTAAGTATTTTTATGTTTGTATTTTTTATATTTTTATATTTGTCGGCCTTCGTGGCTCAGTTGGTTGGGTATCTGACTGCTGATCTAAAGGTCCCGGGTTCGATTCCCGGTGGAGACACAGTTTTTAATTGTGTTATCAGTCTGGATCTGTGAGTCTCCAGAATGTGGCAACTTGTTATTGGGTGCGTGTTAAAAAATATATATTTCACATAGTACCTACCTGTTAGTTGCCCGAGAAGCAACATTAAATAAATACGTAAATAAATAAATAAAAATAAATAAAAATAAATAAATAAATAAAAATAAATAAATAAATAAATAAATTAATTAATTAATTAATTAATTAATAAATAAATAAATAAATAAATAAATAAATAAATAAATAAATAAATAAATAAATAAATAAATAAATAAATAAATAAATAAATAAAAATAAATAAATAAATAAATAAATAAATAAATAAATAAATAAAAAAATAAATAAATAAATAAATAAATAAATAAATATATACATGTATATTTATTTATTTGATATCTCACACAAATTAAAAATATTAAGGCCCTTGTATACCCTGGATATACGGATGCACACAAAAATGCACACTAAATTACCTTCTAATGTATGAAACACTCTAAAATATTGTATATCACCTAATCTCTGACATACAATATTTTTCAGCAATTTTTAAATAGCAAGAATAGTGATTAAAATATTATAACAATAAAAAACTCATAGATTTTCATATTCTCTTTCGATTGAAGTAAAAATCTACTTTATAGGCCTTGTAGCTTTTTAGTTACGTACAATAAAAAAATTAAAAAAGGGTTTTACTAAAACTTATTTTGCATGAAAAGTATTAGAGAAATTCAATTTATTTTTAGTTAGACCGGCATATTTTATTTATTGTCGGCTTTCGTGGCTCAGTTGGTTAGATATCTGACTACTGAGCCAAAGGTCCCGGGTTCGATTCCCGGTGGAGACACAGTTTTTAATTGTGTTTTCAGTCTGGATCTGTGAGACGATTAATATCGTAAGTCTCCAGAATGTGGCAACTTGTTATTGGGTGCGTGTTTAATTAATATTTGACATAGTACCTGTTAGTTGCCCGAGAAGCAATATAATAATAATAATAATATTTTTATTAAAAATAAAAACACAAACAACAAATACAATAATAACAGTATAAACAAAAAAAAACAATAACATCAATTAGGAATTCTCCCCGAAAATAAGAAAACCTTGTGCTTCGGGGAGGAGTACAGAAGATAACACCACAAAAATCACAAAAACAACAAAAAAGAAAAAAAAAAACATATATATATTTGATATGAAGAGAGAAAGAAAAAAAAAAAAAAAAATACACACATACATATATACATGCATATACACACACATATACATATACACACATATACATATATACACACACATACATACATACACATACATACACACACATACATACACACACATATATATACACACATACATACACACACACACACATACATATACACACACATACACATACAAAAATAGTACAGTTAACGATACACAAACATGCCTATACAATGCACTCAATCATTCAAGAATATTTAATATGGCACAATGAGGCGAAAAGCTATCTAAACCTTTTCTTGAAAGCTAACAGTGAGTCAGAAGGTTTCAATTTTTGTTTCCTTTCTAGCTCATTGTACCATTTTACGCCTAGGAATGAATAGTG
This sequence comes from Molanna angustata, assembly GCA_963576475.1. NCBI lineage: Eukaryota > Metazoa > Arthropoda > Insecta > Trichoptera > Molannidae > Molanna > Molanna angustata. The sequence continues at coordinate 21,480,103 of OY754989.1, forward strand.
GCTCTGACCCAACTTTGTACGTCTCATCGGGAGTCTTAAGCAACCCTCGATTTGTAGCCTTGGAGTTATATATCGTTCGTTATCTATATTAGCAATTAGTTCTTTGACCATCTGACAGACAGCAACCTTCCTGTATATACTCTGCACCGGAGGAACAGGCAATTCATTGTACAACAGGTTAGTGCTATAGTCGCGTGGTCTACTGAGGATTATCTTCAAGATGCTCCTCTGGACCACATACAATTGGTTTAAGGTGGTTACATAAGCTCCTCCCCATGCTACAATTCCGTAACGTATGATTGAGTGCACCAACGCGTAGTAAACAGAAGTTATTGTTTTTTTATCTAATATGTCACGAAGATTATAGAAAATATAGTACATTTTTCTGACACGGTCAGTGACACAGCTTACGTGTTCCCTCCACTTAACAAGACAATCCACAATCACTCCCAGGTATTTTACTTGATCAGCTCTAGAGAGGATCCTACAGTCGCCACACAAGTCAGACGAACCAGCTGAGCAGATCGAACATTGGTCGCTATGTATAATTATTTTAATATCTGATGGTATTGATTTATATTGATGGGCAAATGGGACAAAGACGGTCTTGTCCACATTAAGGGATAGTAAAAAAATATTTAATAAATAAATAAATAAATAAATAAATATTTATTTATTTTGAGAAAATAACAATTACACATACACATTTCTGATTTATATGTGCAATCACAATATTTCCCATAGAAAAGTTACAATGAAAACATAGACGTGCATAAAAGTAATAAAATAAATAATCTATAAATATTTAAAAAAAACATATGATTCATTCATTCATTCATACTATCACGGCATATCCCACAATGTGGGGTAACCAGCGAAAGGTGTGCGGGTGTGCATTGCCTTATAAAAGGGAGAACAACACATCTGACATATGATGATGTTTTATATATAGTTTGAAATACACAAGAATGATATTTTTTTTTAAAAATCACTCATATAACATCACTTCATCAATAGTGCATTCCAGCCATACCCAGGTCCCAAGAGGCTATATCTGTGAACTTTTATTACAATTTACCTTTTGAATATAGATTCAAATACCTACAATAAAAATATCAATATGGTCATTAAGGTTTTTGCATATGGATCATATAGCCTGTTTCCTTTTTTAAAAGATCCTTTAATTTTCTTTTTATTTCAACCACTCCGAAATTAGGGTTGGAAATCAGCTACAACGCAAATTTCCATCGTTGGCTCAAATATTTTTATGAGTTTCGGGAAAATTGTAAAAATGTAGCAGCAGGGGTCTACAGAAACCAGTAAAATTTTGAAAACGGTCAATGAGAAAAACAAGTTTGGGAACCTCTGATATAGAGTTATGTAGCAGTTATTTCCATCAGTCAATACATCAGAATTCGGGATTCTACCTGGGATATTGAAATTATAGAAATAGCATGCTCTTTCGACAGTTTGTGAAGACAGACATTAACGTATGTATGTTTAAACTAAAAATATACCATTATGGAACATCAACAATTTAAGCAGTTAACGAATATAACCAATATTGATATTTGTATAGGACCCTAATCAAAGATAATTAGTCAACTATTAAACTGAGATTATCTTTATAATGTAAATATATTATTATTGATTAAGCGGTAAAACATTTAACTCATAGTTTGAAGCTAGTTAAGAAATAAAGGACTTGAGAAGCTCAGTATGAGAAATCGGTATCGTCCTACCGACTATACTGTATGCAAGCGAGACTAGGTAACTAAATACTAACTCCTAACCTCACTGAAGTACCTATTTAGTACAGATTTTTAATTATCTCAATAGAGACGAAGTTGGAATATTTACTGTAGGAGAACCGGGAAATCAAGGCACCTACAGGGCTTACGACCTGTCGTCGGCTGGTTTACGTGATCACTTTATGCGCTTGCGCAACGTTCATCAATTATGCCTCTTTAATGAGATCCCTATCAATTAAATTTTTGAAAGTTCTATATATTGCAATACTGAAATTCTTTTCGCTTGAGGAAATAAGGATTCTTACTACAGCCATCTATGTGTGAAATTATAAACAAAATTCTTATTATTTTTATTTATTTCTGTTGTAACGCCGTATATTGAGAGAATTGTTTTTTTTTTTGTAAATAATGAGGCAACAATTCTTATACCTGAGGTGACAATGCATTTTTCGCATAGAAATCACCCCTGAATTGCGCCAGACTTATAAGGTCATTTTTGTCTTATTTACCTACTTGTAATTGTACCAACTTACAATTGTACCAATGTGTAAGCTAAAAAATATCTTTGACTCCCGACAGGGAAAAAAATCCAATGTTTGCGCATATGCAATAATAAAAATATTCGATTTCCTATTTAGTATTCGTAAGTTAGAAATTGTGTTGCAGAGACATCACTAACTAAATACTAAATACTACGCCAAATTTAAGGTCGATGGCGTAGCATTTCACATTATTGTGTATGAAGAAAAGAGATAGATAGGTTTCTATGGGCTTAGACTGACGTTTAAAATGTTTTTTTTTGTCATAACAACACAAACATATGTAACCAAGACACCACTGACAGCTCAATGTCATAATTTTTCTGAAATTCCAGCGAATTTTCGGCATCTCGTATATATCGCTGAATACTCTGTTTGGTATTTGATTTGACAAAATTATCAAATACATATTTGACGCTTAAATCATCATCCATTAAAAAAATCTCAGGGCTAACGACCTGTCATCGGCTGGTTTACGCGATCACTTAATGCGCTCGCGCAACGTTCACCAATCATACCTTCTTCTTATTGAGTTCCCTTTTAATCCAATTTTTGAAAGTTCTATAATATTATTTGAAGGTTCTCCTTAATATTCCAACTTTGTCTCTATTGAGATGTTAGATAAACAAAAGAAAAAACCAAAAAATATAAGTGCATATCAATTGAAATGTTATGTTAGGCGACATCACGGCGACATGACATAAATAAATATGGCCGAACAGTACGCATGCGTAGTCTGCACCATAGACAATTTGAGTTCAAATTATTAATTACGATGTACAAATTTTCTAGATTTTAGTTTTAGGAACGTCAGTTACAGAATGCGAAATTAAGATCAAATGACCTCAATTCTAAAATTTTAGTACGTTCCTATTTAAGTTTAAAAAGTTACTGAATTAAACGCATATGTTTTTATTATAATATACTAGATGACGTAGTTAGCAAATTTTGTATGAATCGAAGTGAGTCATTTTTCCGGGAGATTTTTGACGTTTTGGTTCCAGACCACATCGTTTTTCTATAGAGAATAACGACTAATGTGAATTGTTTTCGGATTTATTTGTCTGAAAAAAACATATTTTTTTATTAAAGTTTAGAGAACAGTTATGTAAAGAAAATTTCAGTTTTCTTTACATGTTGAAATGTAAAGAAAACTGAAATATGTTGCCAACCAAAACGTCAAACGCGCGATATTGCATGACTCACTTTTTGCATAATTATATTATAGTAAAAATCTATGATTAAACGTTGTATGTCGATCGTTTTTCTCTACATATCCTAAAACACTAACAAGGCGTATATTATACAATAAACATACGGGTAAAGCTACATTCGAAGTGGGTCGATTAGGCCAAGTACACACGCGTCCGTTCAGATTCAAATTCGGTATCGAACAATGGACATTATATTCCATTTTCGAAATCACAAATGACGATGGGCGCCAGTGGCTTATTCCCGGTGGAGTTCCATTTAATTTTCTACGTGTAATTTCCCCGGCGGGCCATTATATTCTCTACATCTGAGAGGGAGGTAGATATAGAGACTGAGAGAGAAAAGACAAGAAATTGGTGGGGGGTGGTTCAAGATATACATTCCAGAAAACATATCTTCCTATTGTTTGCTTTTCCTTCACTTATTACAATGATAATAATACTTTGAATTTCTAACCGCTTCGTAGCCTAGCAAATATTTTTAACATAAGAATTACATGGGGTTTTGAATTTTTTTTATATATATAAAGTACATTTTAGATGGTTTTATCAAATGTGCGCTTCAAAAATAAGGTAGTTTTGATTCTGTACCGTCTTTATATCGCAAAAAAATCAACACGTAAGAGCATTTGACATATAGAACTATCCAGCTTAATTAAGCTTAGGGTCCACATAGGTGCAGCGTACGGTTCGGACTATATTTCCTAGTAACGGCATCGGCATTGCCGTAGATCTGATGCGTGCATTTGTAACGATTTCTCATATAAAGAATATTAAAAACCAGTCTGATGCGCTGCGTCTGATCCGCACGCTGCATCTTATTAGAGGCTAACCTTAAGACTCATGTCTGTTCAATATAATTTGGTACTCGTATTACCTAGCTACTTGTTTATTTGATTGTATAAAAGCATTAGACAATTTTGTATTACATATTATGTGATATCGTCTCACTGACCCAGACTGAAAACACAACTTTGTCTCCACCGGGAATCGAACCAGGGACCTTTGAATCAGCGGTCAGATACCCAACCAACTGAGCCACGAAGGCCGACCTTATGACGTGTCATCGGCTGGCTTTAGTGATCACTATAAACAATTATAACATTCACCAATTCAAATGACTTATAATGAATTTTCCTTGTATGAGATGTCAATTTTAAACTTGGTATTTTTTAAATTTATTAAAAAAGATGACCTTTTATTTATTTATTTATTTTATTTAGAGGTCAACATACAGCATATAGTAAATTATATAAAATAAAGATGATTTGATTAATAATAAAGCCAATTACAGGTTGTCGCTGAAGTTATTGTAGTATATTAAGATACATTAGGAATGGTTACATATTATGGTGAGATATTGTGTGAATGATGTGTGAAATTCTATATATAAATGTGTGCAGTATATTAAGTGTTGAGTTAGATGAAATATTAAGTTTGATATATTTGTTTAAATGTGGGGGCGCTAAGTAAGAATATGTCGATATCTTGGAAATGCCTATTGTATGTATTACAGATTCTGTATATTGTTGCATGTTGAGCATAGTTGGTGTGTTGAGTGGTATAAAAACGTCATTACGAAAATCTTAAACATCGTGAAATCGTTGACGACAGCTGTATTTGGAGACAATATTTAAAGAAGACCGAGGCTCAATTTGACTCTAGTGCCATAGAATAAGAAGACAAATAAATTGAAGGAAAAATATATAATGGGGTTAGTTAAACCCCAGTGCACTGTTGACTGTTAAAAATCATTGGCTGAGATCAACGCTAAGTGCTCCAGACATATTGTATTATATCTATATTATTATTATTATTATGTCGACATTAATTGTTATTCGAGATTCGAAACACAATGGATCTGGAAATTTATTAATCCGTAATCGGTATTCGTCGATAATCAAACACCGAGTCTTAGAATATTAATATTTCACTCGGATTACAACGGATTTCGGGGAAGTATATCATTTTATAAGTTGGAATTCGTATTTTTTAAATAATATAATTTTTGATTTTCCATACAAATTAGACTTATCACAATCGTATATTGTCGACGTTCATGGCTGTTATTTAGATATAATAATAATAATAAGTAATTTATAGTAGCTCAATTCTGTAATGCTCTGCGAAACAAAGTTGTTTTTAGTTTTTTAGAGAAGGTGTCTTTGCTTTGAGCACCGCGGACATCAGGTGGTAGTTTATTCCACTTTAATGGACCGCTCACATTAAAGCATCGATCATAGTATGCCGCTTTGTTGGCTCTGTCCACCTCCTTCAAGGAGTTGGTACTCTGAGACCCAGACAACCTAAGTGTGAGGTGCCTCCCAGAGAGTTCTTTTCTTTGACATAGTTCTTGTATGTAATTCGGTGCTAGATCATTCAAAGCAAAGTGAAAACACCATCGGACAGATTTTGTAGTCAATTCGTTCTGAAGATATACCGAGCTAAAGATCCTGAGTTCGAATACCGGTTTAGGATAACGGTTTTTATTGTGTTTTCTGTTTGAATCTGTGTGTCTGAATGTGATCTTGTCACTGAGTGCGTCCTTATGTCCTCTTTTCGTACCCTGTCATACATCGATCGTTCTATTACAAATTATTCTTAACGATCTCATTTCAACTATATTCATTCTGATTTGGCGCACTGGCTATACTTTTTTTTTTTACAAGAATAACATCTCAATAGAAACAAAGCGGGAATATAATATCTATTAATTTATGTTTTTTTTTACTTTATTGTATTAAATTTTATAAATTCTACCTTTATTTATTTTTTATTTTTATTTTATTTACTTATTTCTCTGCAGTTGTGGAAAATATGCTAAATTTTATAATTGTGTGACAAACCATTCACTAGAAAGATATTGAATATACTTGCAGTATATTTTTCAAAACACACTTTTACATTTTTGACCAATTTTATTACAAATTGGGATGTTTAAGGTTTATGCAGTCTCTTAGAATACATTCATGAATTTCACATTTGAAAGCGAATAAAAATTATAAATCTACTAATGTAAATGAACTGCTGAATTCCAACCGGACTATACACGTATATTGATACATGGCACTAGAAACAGACATCAGCTAAGACCGCCACAACTAAGAACGACACATGCGCAGCGTCAATATAGTTTTTTGGCACCAAGACTCTATAATAAAATAATGATAGATATTGAACAAAACATATCGCATGATGGGAAAAATTTCAAAGACCTCGTTACTCGTTGGCTGAAGCAGATTGGAAGAGAAGGATCTGCCTCGGTACTCTTAGGCTTTTTGAGATAGAGGTTTTAGAGTTTTTCATCCTGGTTGTTCGATGTTCTAAGTGAATGGAATATGTGAAGAAAAAAAATAAAACAAATCATATTATCGCAGAGTAGCCATAGCAATTTTAAACTAGTACTGCCTCAGAACAGACTATGTCTAGCGAGGCAGTAAAATTTCCAAATGTGTGAAAAAAAAAATATTGTAAAACTGTAATTAGGTATAAATTAAATTGTATTTTGTTCCTTTGTAATATTCATTCATTCATTCATTCAAATGAGAATTTAGTGTTGACCACATCCTCACTCGTTTGTTACTGCGTCTCACAATATACACAACTGAACAGTGATATACAGTAAAGTACTGAAAGTATTTTCTAGTTTTATTTCATCCAGCGCGGTGCCTATACGTTCCACATGGCTGAACCATCGAAAGCATTTTTTTCATTTGCATAATAATTTGAATATTTTTATTGCATTTCCGTATAGCGACAACATTGGAAGAGCCCAAACGAATATTTTTTTTTATTTAATTATTTTATTTTTTTTTCAATATTTAATTCATAAAACATATATAAAAATAAAAAATATAGAAAAAGATGCACAGTAAGAAAAATCATAAAAAAATCTTTACCAGAGTAAAACTAATTGCGTGTAAAGGAGACAAATCCAAAGTTTTTGTGTTAACAGGTGGAAATCCATTTTAAAATTTAGTTAGTTTCATTTTAAACCTTGATAACGCCGAGTCAACTCGGCGAAAACGTTCAGTCATTGTTATCGAATATTTGTGGAAAAATACTTTGGTATAATATGTTCATTAATTAATTTATTTCATTCATTCATACATAACATCACGGTATTAGACACAATGTGGGGTGACCAACAACAAGTGGTCGGGTGTGCATTTCGATATAGACCTAGACAGAACTCATAGTGCATTCTTGGCGTGACCCTCTCTGAAAATATTTGTTTGAATAAAACATTTTATTAAATATTTTATTTTTCACACAAACATACTTTTCCATACAATTCTACATCATAATTTATTAGCGCATAATAAAGTTGAAATTTGAATCAGTTTCGAACGCGCGTAATCGAAATCGTTATTATTCAGGTACCAAGATTTTAATTAACACTAGATTGTCTAGATGTTATGTAGATATCGCGCATTACCTATATTCCTCTCCCTCTCTGATGTACGCGGAGAGAAAGGGACGGAAACAACTATAGCATAATGCATACGCTACACCCACCCACATCACGCCTTCCGCGTGCAAATAAATTTCAATAAAATAACCATGTTTTGTATATTTTCATATTCAAACGAACGTTGATTGCTAAGGTCGCTCAGAATAGTTTTTGAACACACGAGTATTGTATCGATTCTGTCAATTCGTTAGTAGGGAAGTACCGTGCAGAAATATAAATATTTTGTTTTGCATCGTACACAAATCAAAATATTTGCAAAATATTCCTGCAGTAGAATCATGTCTTCCAGATCGTTGGCCATAGATGTTGAAATTTTATTTTTCTTGACTATTCTGATGTGAAATTGAAAGGACACAGAATGTATATTTACAAAATATCAAGAAATATGACCGTCTTTCTGCTTTCAAAACATTGTGTACTTCATTTCCATAGATACTAGATCATCGTAAAGTTGACTTTGTTGTTGTACAATATTAAGACTAAATTTTTTCGCAGAGCCAAAAAATTAGCCAAAGCGACCATGGAATGGTATTTTTACATAAAATGGTGCTGTAAAAATTTTATTATCATTTTAACTTTAATCACCACAATATTAATGTGTTTTTTTTAAATTATTAATTGTTTTTTTTTGTACGGCGCTAGTCGATTTACTAATGATATTTATAACAATTAAACACTACAAATAATAACACTCAATTATACACTTATTACCATTATACACTTCCTCATAAGAATTAGCAGATCAATGCGTTAATTGTAAATTATTTAAAAGAGCGAAATAAAATGCACCAACGCATCATCAAGCTTTCAATTTGGAATAGTTCACCCATCCAGATACTTAACATATCAAAGGATTAGGCTCTGAGGAGGTCTCTATACTACCTAACAACCCTACTGATTCCCGAATATTAACGTTTAAAAAATCTTTAACGATTCTACATGTATTCATAATTACCGTTTTTTTTCATTAAAAAAATTAATGCCAAAAACGGATTATAATTCAATTTTTTTATTATTATTTTTAATTATTTATTTTATGTAGCTTCTCGGGCAACTAACAGGTACTATGTCAAATAATTATTTAACACACACCCAATAACAAGTTGCCACATTCTGGAAACATACGATTTTAATCGTCTCACAGATCCAGACTGAAAACACAATTAAAAACTGTGTCTCCACCGGGAATCGAACCCGGGACCCTTGGATCAGCAGTCAGATATCCAACCAACTGAGCCGCGATGGCCGTCTTTTTTATTTATTCATTATATTTATTTATTTGTTTATTTATTTATTTATTTAATTATTTATTTATTTCTTTATTCATTTATTTATTTATTGATTTATTTATTTATTTATTTATTTATTTATTTATTTATTAATTAATTAATTAATTAATTAATTAATTAATTTATTTATTTATTTATTTATTTATTTATTTATTTATTTATTTATTTATTTATTTATTTATTTATTTATTTATTTATTTATTTATTTATTTATTTATTTATTTATTTATTTATTTATTAATTTTTTTATTCGTTCATTCATTAATTTATTTAGATAACAAACATGATGCAATATTATAATAGAAGAATATCATAATATTATATAAAATTTATGATTATGTTTATTGTATTCCAATAACTTGTTTTCACATAAAATATCATGTGTACCTACCTACTGTATTTTTTTATTATTATTATTTATTCAATTTTTTTTTATTCAATTTGTTATGTTTAGTGACAAAAATAATCCTATAAGTAGCATAAGTGTATATATGTTTTATGGTATGCATATGTGCGAGATAGATCTAAGAATGAATGTGATCGAATTGTTGTTATAACTATGTATGTTTTGAAATCTGTTTGTGATTTATGTAAAACATCGAAATGTGTAAATTTTGTATTGTAGTTGAGCAACTCCGTCTAGTTTAATTGTTTTGTGAGTAATTTGTGCAACATCGGTCGACATGGAACAAAAACTGAGATCCGAAATTACATACGTAATGGGCAGTAAAAAAAGTCAGGCAAGTCTACACAGTTTGAATAATTTTGTGTAGGTACCTACATACATCATTTCTTTAATTGTTCGTCTGTTTCGATTACAAATATTATGGTGCTAAGGAGTTTGCCGGTAGTTGGAGAAATTTAATTTCCCACTATAATCCAGATGTTTCAGGATTTTTTCCGTACTCCTTCAAGTCTACCTTTGTTATCTGAAAAGGATGTGAGATTTTATTATTGACAAACATTTTTTTAACATCTCAATAGAGACGAAGTTGGGATATTGTAGAAGAATCAGGAACTCGAGGCACCTACAGGGATTACAACCTGTCATTGGCTGGTTTATTTATTTATTTATATAATTTATGTACATGTGTACAAAGGCAGGTTTATTGCCATAAGGCAATTTCTTCCAACCAACCCGAGCAACGTGAAGTCTCTTAGTTAAATTGGTACAGCACTAATTAAGTGAGAAATAAATTGATAAAAAATAACATAAAAGAGTAAGAAATATAAAAAAAAAATACAAAGAGAAAAAAATGAAAAGAGAGTTTAAAAATAAAAGAATAATAAAAACAACACTGATCATAGCAATGAGGAAAAGGAGGTTACGGAAGGATATAGAAGGAATTTAGGAACTATTTGACAAATAAATTTTTTTAATTTACCTTTAAATATTTGAATGGATTGAGATGACGTTACTTCATCACTTAGGCCATTCCATAGTCTAGCTGATTGTACTTGAAAAGAGGAGCTGAAAACTTCTGTATTGTGAATGGGGATAGCTAGTGTAGTATGTTCAGCAGATCGAAGGGATAGGCCGTGACTTGACATGAAAACGACGTTTTTTTTAAATATTGTGGTGAAAAGGGATCATAAATAGTCTTATAAAGTAATGACAGAATGTGAATGTTACGACGATCTCGTATCTTTGACCAACGAAGAATATTTCTACAAGTCGAAACATGATCATATTTTTTAAGGTTGTAAATGAACCAACTGTATACAGACATTCTGTAATCGTTCCAGTTTATTTAATAATTTATTCTTGATTGGCATCCAGATAACACACATCACCGTAATCAAGCAATGGAAGAAGTAAGGATTGAGCTAATGTAATTTTACAATGTATTGGAAGAAAGTTCTTCAATCTATTGAGAGAATGGATATTATAAAACAGAGTGCTACTGTTTACGTGATTACTTTATGCGCTTGCGCAACGTTCACCAATTATGCCTTTCTTATTGAGTTCCCTTATCAATGTAATTTTGAAAGTTCTATATATTTGAATAAAGTGTAACAATTCACTTGAAAATAAGGAATTGTTACACTCTATTGCCATTTATGGAGTAACGGAAAAGCCTTTTTGTAACGCCATCTATTGAGAAAATAAGAAATTAGTTTATTTGTATACAGTGAATGCAACAGTCCTTATAAATGAGATGACGGTGTCTCGCACAGATGTTACCCCTGAACTGCGCCAGAAATAATATTTCATTTTTCGCTTGTTTACTTCGTCTCTATTGAGATGTTAAAAAATATTTGTCAATAAAAATATCATTTGACTCCCGAAAGGGAAAAAATCCAATATTTGCGTATATGCAATTAAAAAAATATTCGATTTAAATACACATTGGTACAAGTATGTAGGCAAACAAGCCAAAAATTTAATAATATTTCTGGCGCAGTTCAGGGGTGATGTGAGATGTTGTGTTGCTGTAAAACACCGACTTAGAATAGTGCCTCCACTTTTTTTCTATTATTATCGTTTTCGGGTATTTATTACGAGTAGGTTTTATCGCAACTCATTTGTTTGATATCAAATAATTTTGTTATATGTATTCTGATATTTTCTCTTAATTAGTACACAATATTATTTAATGTGTCATGCAGGGACTCGTGTTGAACAAAGAATAATTACCTTCAGGCGTAATTCAGTAAACACAGCAATGCTCAAATACTAACATAGGTACAGGTTAAAGATATAATCTTTTGTACAAAATTTGAACATTGCTGCCTGGAGGCAATCTCCACCTGTTATCCTCGTAAATCATGTGGCTCTTCAAACCAAATAACAAAGTATCTTATTAGAAATTATTATTTATTACTCCTCACTAGTGGAGAGTAATGAATTCGCAAATTTAAGGCTATTTTTTATTGCAGATTATCAACTAGTATCATTGTGAGATTATATTCTGAACGGCGTGTTTATTCTACTTTATTGATCTCTTTCAAATTTTGTAAATTTGTATTAATACTCGTGTACACCCCATTAGATTTTTAAATATATCTGATTAGTTTTTCTCAATTATTTAACTGTCAAATATTTTAAAGTGATCCAAAGCTCAGAAAACTTGAAATTTGATATTTTTATTTTAATTTTTGCTTATAAACCACACAACTTAAGAATAACTTAAGAATTTAATATTAAATATTGCTTCTCGGGCAACTAACAGGTACTATGTCAAATATTAATTTATCACCCACCCAATAACAAGTTGCCACATTCTGGAGACTTACGATATTAATCGTCTCACATATCCAGACTGAAAACACAATTAAAAACTGTGTCTCCACCGGGAATCGAACCCGGGACCTTTTTTTTTTTTAATTTATCAAGGAAACATACAGTTTTATAAATAAATTGTAATGGTACAAAATGATAATCAAATAAACCAGCAAAGTTTCCATAAATGGTTAACAATAAGATAATTTATGAAGGAAAAAACATTAGTTATAGCAGGAGGAAGAATAAACAAGATTGAAATAAAACATAACATAATAAAAAATAAAAATAATAAAATAATTAACCAGTTAACCAGTCAAGAAAAGAAAAGAAAACAGTTAACACGTACCCACATATAAGTTAAAAAGTATTCTTTTCACACAATATTAAAAAGTTTTCTTTTAAAAACTGCAAAATCGTTATTTAGAATATCTATATCAGACTTAATGACAGAATTATACAATTTACAACTGCGTCTGACAAAAGAGTTCTGCGCATAATTAGTCTTACACATAGGAATAGCAAATAATTCATTCGATCTAGTACTGCGTAAAGGGCAACGAAAGGCAATTTTCTCCAGCAGATATGCAGAATCCACAAAGCAATTCACTATTTTAAATAAAAATATCAAATCGAACACCTTTCTACGCTTATTTACGCTTTGGCTCAGCAGTCAGATATCTAACCAACTGAGTCACGAAGGCCGACAAATAATTCTTTGTTGGGTGACTTGGTAGTGAAGACTGTAGCGTTGGCCACAACCCACTCGTTTAATAATGTTATAGCCTTCTATTTTTTACTCCTTTACCTCATTGTTATGATCAGTTTTTTTATTTTATTGATTTACAGAACCAACAGTATACATTACAAATTTACAGTACCTATGTTATATGTATCAAGTTATAAACCTTTTAAAGATTCTTTTAAATATTTTAATTTAAACTAAGTAAGTACCTAACATATTTAACAATTGCAATAGTAATTTTTATTTTGATTCTCTGGTCCCATATCACTGCTCAACATTCTCACGATACAAGAAACAGACATCAACTAATCACTCCGAAGACACTCCAACACTACATACGGACAAAGTCATTATCAATACTTGACTCCAAAGATCCTAAATTTAGTTGCAAAAGATATAAAGAACATGCATTTAATAGAAAATACAAGACTTAAACATACAATACAAACATGGTTATATAACAAAGCGATCAACTATTGTCAGCAAATTCTCTATTCATAACAACATACATGACAAAACTACTAACATAGGACTAAATAAGTGGACCGTGGGCTACACTACACAATCATTCTATATAACAGCTTACAATGACTTAAATTAATATTATGTAACTAGTCTACCACCTCGGAACAGGCTTGGCCTAGTGAGGTGGTCTAAACCAACCCAATTTATTTGTTATGTTGCTTATATAAAATGTAATTTTTTGGTATTTGTAATAAAAAAGATATATTCTTAATTTTCACGGGACGTCTTCTCTAAGAAAGTTGGCGACCATCTGGGTTATCTCTACTTTATTCACGGGCCTAGGAAGGTTGGCGACCATCTGGGTTATCTCTACTTTATTCACGGGCCGTCTTCTCTAGGGAGGTTGGCGACCATCTGGGTTATCTCTACTTTATTCACGGGCCGTCTTCTCTAGGAAGGTTGGAGACCATCTGGGTTATTTCTACTTTATTCACGGGCCGTCTTCTCTAGGAAGGTTGGCGACCATCTGGGTTATCTCTACTTTATTCACGGGCCGTCTTCTCTAGGAAGGTTGGCGACCATCTGGGTTATCTCTACTTTATTCACGGCCGGCGACCCGAAACATTGACGCAATGCTTTTGTGAAGAGACTGGTCATATCGTACCAGCCGTCTTCTTTTTTCTCTCTTTCGCGTCAAATTCTTCCTACATTCTCGCCACTGGTTCAACAATGAATCACTTTAGATGTCTTAATAATAACGTATTTATAACTTTTGTAGTTACGCGCACGGCTCGCGGCGCTGTTATTAGATCTAGTATATTTATATGTGCACGGCACGAAGTGAGTATTTGTGACTGGAAAAGGTGGCATATTCGTGCGCGGACAAGAGCGAGATTATTGTTCATACCACGTTCAAGGTATGGATATACAGAAAGATCCATCAAACTTTTCGTCGACTATACCCTTGTATCCATCGCTGGGTCTACAAGCTGCAGGAGTTGGAAAATAATATATGCAATGTTTTATTTTTCAACTCATACAAAATATACCTCAGAACGAAACACAAAACTTTTAGATAAATTTCTGCCGCGATATTCTTTTGACGCGTGAACCGTATTGTTGCAAAACATTCATCGTTCAACTAAACTTCAAACCCAACAAAAGTTTGTATAAAACAGCACTTCGTATCATATAATATCTACTTACATCATATCCCATGTCTGTTTGTATGTTTGTTTGTCTGCGTAACGCTGCATAAATCAACTATTAACGTATCGGGCGCACATAATGTAAATATGTACAAGCGGTGTGATTCGCGTAAGTGCCTTTTCAAACGATCCGGATGAGCATGCATGCCGGTGCGTGTGAAAGCTACCATGCGTGCCCATACACTTCGCTGCCAGTTACCCGGCGCCGGCTACCCGGGAACCGGATCGTGTGAAAAGGCACTAATGCTGATGATGGCCCATCGATCGCAGCATGACATGTGTTTCTTTGAATTGAATCATAAGAAATACGCGGACTAATAAATGCGGTTCAGGAGCGCATAGAATAAGGTGGGAAATAAAACTACTTCAACTTCTACTATTACTACTACTTCCAGTACTACTATTACTTCTACTTCCACTACTATATCTACTTCCACTAATATTATTACTACTACTCCTACTGCTTCCACTACTACAACTACTACCATAACTACCACTACTACAACTACTACTTCCACTTCTATAACTACTACCACTACTACTATTACTTATACTTCGACTACTACTGTTACTGCTATTTCTACTACTTTAACTACTAACACTACTACTACTATTACTACTACTTCCAATACTGCAACTACTACCTTTACTACTGTTACTACTACTTCTACTACTACTGCATAGAAACTAAAAAAGCTAATCAGCTAGGTGATTCGACACAGTCAATGGACTAGTTAATCATCTAAAAAAACTAGGTTGGTAAAATAAATAAGAATATTATTTCAGATGAGTGGTGGCAGAGTGGTTAGCGCGCTGCATTAGTAATCCAGTGGTCGCGAGTTCGAATCCTGCCACGACCGATTTCGTTCATCTATTTAGTACAAGCATTTACGCTTAGTTTAGGGAGCGTATGAGGATGTATATTTACTTGTTATTACAAGGACATATTCATTCTTTAAAAACAAGAAATTCAGTCATTTTTGACGGGTCATAACTAGTATAATATATTATATATTTGTTTTTGGGGGCAAAGTTTTAATTGGGTACTCTACAGGGGTGGGCAACAACAGCAAGAGCTACCGCCATCTCCGCGGTTGCGGGAAAACAAGACAAAACAAGTGATACATGTCACAAAACTTGTTGCCATAGATAAAGTTGTTTCACTCTTCCACACTAATCCCTGTAAACAGACTGTATATATATCATATCTAGGTAGGAACATACTACAGACATCGGTCCCATGATAATTTATAAGCGCCAGCTACTCAATATCGTTCATTATAAACTGTATCAAAACAGTAAATCAGTTTATAATTCGCAACTGAAATGAGATCCTGAAGATTACCTTGAAGTGGAGATGGATGAGCCACATGGCTAGATACTTCGAAGACAGGTGGCCAAGGATAGTGCTGTCTTGGAGACCGATAATGACAGTCAGAGGTGATGTAAGACCGCCAATGAGATGGAGAGATAACATCAGCCGTCATGCTGGTGTCAATTGGTTGCTCAGAGCACAAGATAGAGTGTCGTGGAAGGAGATGGAGGAGGCCTTCGTTTAAGAGTGGACGGTATCAGGCTGAGAAGAAGAGAAGAAGAAATGAGAATGCATATACAGTATCAACTGCAGACTAGTGGTCAGCTGAGATGGTATGAGCATGTAAAAAAGAGACGAGCAGACCAATCCATGAATAAGGCAATAAATAGTATTAATTTTACCCGTTTGTTATCCAGTGGAAGACCAAAGATAACCTGGATTAACAATTACTAAGATCTTGCAAAGAAACGGCTCGCATGAAACCTATACCCGGAATCGCAGAGTTCATAGGCTAAGAACAAGCAGATCCGACCCCATTAGCGTATATAAGTAGTCTATAGAAACAGTGCGAGAAAGAAGAGAACGGATGAGAATGTAGTAGTGCATAAAAACAGTATATCCGTTTACAATCCACAATTTATGAGAATGCGGTTGGGCATCAAAACAGCAAATCCGTTTACAATCCACAATATATGAGAATACGTTTGTGCATCAAAACAGTAAATCCGTTTACAATCCACAATTTATGAGAATGCGGTTGGGCATCAAAACAGCAAATCCGTTTACAATCCACAATAAATGAGAATACGTTTGTGCATCAAAACAGTAAATCCGTTTACAATCCACAATTTATGAGAATGCGGTTGGGCATCAAAACAGTAAATCCGGTTATAAGCCACAATTTATGAGAATATAGCATACTACACCAGTCAAATTTAATATAGTAGCGCATCGAAAAATTAGGTATATTATCTGTTTATTAATGCATCAAAACAGTATATCCGTTTACCTATTATTCACAATTTATGAAATTATAAAAGTGCATCAAAACAGTAAATCCGTTTATTATTCACAATTTATGAAATCATAGTAAGTAGTGCATCAAAACAGTAAATACGTTAATTATTCACAGTTTATGAAAGGTATATTATCTATGTTTTTAATCAGAATTTATGAAATTAGAGTAGTGCGACCCATCGACTCTACGACCCATCGCAGGCGTAACACTTCTTGACAGAGTAAGGAACTCGGAGATATGAAGAATCTGTGATGTCGAAGATGTTGTGCGATGGGGAAGAACACGAAGACGATTCTGGAGAGATCATGTGGGGAGAGCGGGTTCGGATCGAGTGGTGAGGATGGCAGCGGATGGGGAGATAACAAATGGCAGACCCCCTGGAAGACCACCCAAACGATGGAAGGATAGCTGGACGTCCACTTCACAAGAGCAGGCTCCGAGAATAACAGGACACAGTCCTAACTAAAGCAGAAGAAGAAGAAGAAGAGTAGTGAATCGTAACAGTATATCCGTCTTTATGACTTATAATACAATATAATCGTTAATGTCATAATTTATTTCCTCCTATACAATCCATTTTTTTTTTGTTTTGATTTAATAGATTGCCTTATGCCAATAAATTCACCTTTGTACGCTTGTTAAAAATCTTGTCTTTTTCATCCTCATTTATCAATATAATGATTCCTGTTTCATTTAAATCCGTGCACCGTCTGATGAACTCTCTTTCATTTTTTACCAACGGAAATAAACATTTCAAGAAACGTGATGCGAAGCAAATAAATAAATGTTGAATTCTACATAATCACTATTACGTAATGGACGATCCTTATATAATATTTACTAAGAGTTATTGGCGAAGAAGTTTCAATGTGGATGAAAAAAGTGAGTAAGAGGAGGGGATATTCGTTATCAAATCCCCATCGAATTCTTAGTATTCAATAAAGAAGAAAGAAGAAAGACCCAAGACGAAAAGTTTAGAGGAAATACCAAGTATAAGTATCAAGGACATGGACTACTGATTGGTGGAAATTGATCGCCTACAAATTAAGGTATTCGATTAGGCGATGAACTCGATAATTTTTATCATATTATTATGCTAAAAAAAATAAACAACACGATATCAGACGATTTTTTGTTGTTTGACGTGATTCTGTTTATTGAGTTTTTTTTTATTTGTAATAATAATAATAAATAATAAAAGACTTTTATTGATTTATACAACGTGGCGGACTTATTGCCCGCAGGCAATCTCTACCAGTCAACAACCATGGTAAATACAGCCAGTAACAGGGATAGAAGAATACAAATAGAAAAAAAAATAAATGAATCATAAATTAAAAATACAAAATAAATATGAAAACAAAAGTCGTGAATTTGTGTTTATGTGAATAGAAAGTGTGACTTTTTTTGTCTATTTATTTGTGAAAAGTAAAAAGGAAAAGAGTTGCTACCTCTAAAAAATCGAGTTTTTTCAATCTTCTTCTTCTTCTTCTTGTGCCATGTCAGGTCTCTCAGACGCGATGTTGACGACCACCATAGATAAAGCCTCCCTCTCCTGTGCAGTGCGAAACAGCTCCTCCAGTTCTCATACCGGTCCATTCGCGGATGTTTCGCAGCCAGGAATGCTGCCTTCTTCCGACCCCTCTACGACCCTCAATCTTCCCTTTCATGACGAGATTTTTCAATACATTTTTATTTTAATTTTATGACAAACGAAGTTGGTATAAATTCAACGCATCTACAGGGCTTATAACCTGTCAGAGAGAGAGAGAATATTTGTGTGTATCTCATCAGGGCCGGGTTGTCAAAACTATAACAGGCAACAAATACATTTTACATATTATATAGTTCATTACATATTATGAATGTTGCCTTTTTTAGGTGAGGCAAGACTGATATGTGAGTATACATACACGCATATTAATGATAATAAATTTAGATGATTTATATAGCGCTGTTTTCGTGAATATCTCACCTCAAGGGCGCTGAAAATTGATTAAGATGTATCATTATGGCTTTGGTAAGATTTGCGAAAAAGGTGCGTTTTGAGATTGTTTTCTGAAGGTAGATCTATATTTTCAGTTTGTCTGAGGGTATTTGGGAGCTTATTCCATGCATTTGGTCCTGCCACAGCAAACGCACGATCGCCGAAATTAGTGGTATGCACCCTGTTTATTTCAAATAAATTTCCAACCATGGATGAAGATGCAGAAAGAAGTGATGATTATCTGTCGTTAATTGAAAGAGGAATGCAAAGGTCGGAGAGGTAAGTAGGAGCCATACCATGAAGTGCTTTGAAGACCATGAGACAGATTTTATATTCAATCCTTTCAGGAACTTTAAGCCAATGGAGATTGCGGAGATGGTGAGAGATGTGAGAAAACCTGGAGGCTCCGGTGATAAGCCTGGCTGCAGCATTGAAAAATATGTCGTATTTCCTTTTATAAGGTAATCCACATCCATTTTAATGTTTTTTAAACCAGCTAATGACAGGCGAGCCAGCGTTCGTCCAGGACAATGTCTGTCGGGTCCGCTAGTCGTAATATACATTTTTAAGTAATTTTAAGTTAAGAATGTTTCTAAGGTTAATAAATATGTAAATAAGCTTTCTTAATTTGTTTATCGCATTATTTTTTGAGTTTTCCATTTAAGGCTACTGTCAATTATTTACTTCTAAATATTTAATTTAATTTTTATTTGTTATACGTAAACAATCGTTATTTTTATATGTCAATATTTTTGTAGGACTATCATTTGAATGGATTTTAATATTTAATGTAATAGATATCAACTAAAATTATAATAAAAATTACATTTAATTTTAAGTTATACTTAAATTTTTCGCAAACACGACTCCCATTCACCGGTATCGCTCTATGCTGAGCATCTTCAGAATGGTGAACAATAGTGATGAAGACCATCTATATATAGATGCAAAAAGAGGATAGCAATAACAGAGAAGGGAGGGGAAATTCCAAGAAAAATAAAATACCCGAAAGACATTAATGAAAAAAATTTTTTTTTTATAATTCTAGTTTATTATGGAGTTCTATCATGATGTGACTGTTACAAACATAGAAAAAAAAGTAATGGATATCTAATTGAAAAAAAAATGAGGCGATTACTTTCGGCGGGCAAAATACGCCTTTCAATGTCCCCGGTTCCACGCGCTATGGGTCTTCAGAGGTAAATCGCGTATTTGTATGCCAGCAGCTCAGAGGACAACCTCCCAGCTGTGCGGAATAATAATTGACTAAACTTGTTTGTCGTATTACAACAAACCGAGAGAATGATAGCGGGATCAGTTTGTTAGCGGTGAGAAGAGGCAGTTTAGAAGTCCTGAGACGTGGTTTAGTAATTTCCCTCCTTAATAAAGAGTTTGGAGGCCGAAACGAATGAGATTAGCGGAGAAATAAATATAATTTTTCATTATTATATTCTTCTTTCTCTTATTTTATGATTATGGTGGGGTTCGAACTCTCCATCACAGGATCACTAATCCAGTTCGATTTCCGCTCTACCAACGACACGTCTGAAATTCTCCGCAAAGTTAACTCCAATAATATCGATGAGTCTCCAAAAAATGACAACTTCAACCACAAGAAAAAATACAACGTTCAATAATGAAGATACTCCGCAGACCAAAGTAACACAGACAGTGTTTTTTTTTTAGATAATAGACAGACATGAAAACAATATTGGCCTACCTTCATAAACACAAGACGGAATTCTAACCTAACTTCGTATTCTCCAACAGCATCCGAAATAGACACAACAGACACAACAATAAGACCCCCTCTAATAAGGACCACTTTTGCCCAGCAACATTACCCTATCCTTGCTCCAAGACTTAACAATATTTATTTAATTTTTTCACACCTTTATCACAAAGACTATTATGAAGATTACTGCTGCCCAACTAGATAACCCTGTTCTAGGGCTAGCAGTTGACAATTTTGTCTTTTCCAAAAATAACATTAGAGCGGACACCAGACATTACAACGCAACAAATTACAATATTACATAGTTACTAATATCTTAAACACAAAAGTATAAACGGATACAGTAAATTTTGATATGTTATTATTCTAATATTATTTCTACCATAACTGATATAAATTACAATATCTCACGCGACGGAACATACTTCAAAAAACTCGTAACAGACTGGCTGAAAAGTAATGGTAGAATATAATCTGTTTATATTCTGTTAAATATCCTAACATAATTCTCTATTCTCTGCCTTCATGACCTGAGAATCTCTACCATATCATGGTGCCATTCATCGTTTCCATTACAATTTTATATCTTCAAAAAGGACCCTGCATATTTTTTTCTGTTTAATTATTTTGTTATTAATAACATCACTTAGTCCAAATTGAAAAAGTACTGCCTCATAACAGACTTGTCTAGTGAGGCAGTAAATTTTCAAAAAGGAACAATATTTTTTTAATGGGGTTACTTTTTTGTTTCTGTAATATGTGGAAAAATAATGGAAATAAATTGTTTCATTATTCTTTTGTTATGATTTTTTTATTTTATGCGCATAGTATATTAAACATGTATTACAGTGCTTGTTAGTTTCCCTTTAAATACTTGTAAAACAGGTTTCATTTCATTAAAAACTCATCGCCTCTCCGAAGAGAAAATTACATCAATAATTTTAATGGCGAATTACTTAGTCTGGTAATTTCAAATTTAATATTGAAGCGCTCATCGCTTTGCTTAAATAACTTCTGTGTTGCTAGTACTTGAGACAATGTAACGTCGAATTGAACGCTGGGACACAATAAGAACAATCCCTCGATAATTTCCTACTATGTACTTAAATATTAACACCGTTTCTTAAGCCATTAGTAAGAAAACTAATATAATGCCAAGTGTTCCTACTTACTATAACGTTACTAAGGAAGATGAAAGATTTAGAAGAGGAAATTTAACCGATTCGCTTTTGTTTTGCAGACACCGTATTAATCAGTTTGGCAAACTTTGTTTGAATGGAAATACGAACAGACTCAAAGTTGTGTTCTAGAAAATCTCGTTGGTTATTTGGATACATCATATGAAGTGTCCAAGGAGCATTGAACGTGAATTTTGTTTGGAGTTGTCCAATGCTTTGAATAACCAAGCACCACAATTTTTTTTTTTGAATTTTTTTTTCATGTATGTTCAGCGATAACTTTTTACAACATTGTCCGATATCAATGATTCCTTTTTTCCTTAAAAAGGCATTATCTTCCGATTGGTCTCATTTCAAAATTAAAAAACAGTTTGTCATCATGGAAACTTGTGTCGACCGATGTTCTATTTCAACCCACCAGATTTACAACAGTGTGAGGGTTCGTATGGAAATTTATCTACATTCTTGCGTTGGACTAAAACGCTTTTACTTTCAAACTGAAAGATGTCTCTTACACAGGTTGAATTTTAGTCAAGGTAATGTAATTGTTTTTTTTTTGTTTAATTTTTATAGTCATCATCATCGTCACCATTAAACAAAGTAGGTAGTCTTAACGAGATTTATATAATGCGGCACGAGGTGTTTAGGCGTCTCTGTAGGGTGACCGCAGTTTGCTGTACTAAATTGGGACAGTTTTTTTTTTCTTAATTATCAGCTTGATACACGCAGATACGAGTTTGAACGTTGTTTTAAAAAATAAATTACATAAACGGAAATAAAAATAGTAATTCAATGTTGTCCGCCCTGAGGAAGAAGCAGTCACTTTGAAACCCTTTGAGTTCATTATTTAATTTTATTCATATATATCACACATATAATAAAAATAAATTCCTTGCACCCAGGGAAAGTGACGGGTGTAATGTCACATGGCAATTTCTTCCAACTAACCAGTGTTTCCAGCCCAGAGAAACAATGTTTGTGTGAGAAATGAATTTAAACAAATTTCTCATCGCAAACTTAGAATTGTGCACATTTGTAGCACGCGGTAAAGTAATAATAATAATAATGAACACTTCCTTGCACCCTGCGCAAGTGGCGAGTTTATTGCCGTATGGCAATTTCTTCCAACTAACCAGTGTTTCCAGCCCAGAGAGGCAATATTTGCGTGAGAAATGAATTTAAATAAATTTCTCCTCTCCTGGGAATCGAACCCAGGACGCCCGCACAGGCGTCTAAAGTTAGTTCTGCAATAGGGAACATGAAATTGTTGTTGTTTTTATTCTAGTGTTGTTTTGGATATATCAAAACATTTTTATATTGTTAAACCAAATTCATTTCTTTTTGTCATTGTTGGTTAGTGTAAGTTAGCATTTATACTGTATGATATAGAAACCCACTGATAACCATATATGGTTAGTGGGATTTTTTGTAAATGAAATTATGTTGAAAAAAAAAATGTTCAATTTACCAGCTCCGGTGAGTCTATAGCGTTGTTCAGAATTTTATGTAACATTAGTTGTTCCTAATTTCCTAATTTTATCTTTAAAAAAATATTATAAAATTATTATTATAAAATTAGGAAAAGATAAACAAACAGCAGAAATACCCAGAAGGATCGGACAAGGTTAGGCAGCCTTTGGGAAACTTAAACATGTCCTAAAAAACAGAGATATTCCCACATGTCTGAAAAGAAAAGTGTTTGAAACATGTATCCTGCCTGTGCTTACGTATGGTCTGGAAACTATCACGCTAACTGCGAGGACCATACATAAGCTAAAATGCACTCAGAGATCCATGGAAAGGCAAATGATAGGCGTAAATCTAAGAGACAAAATTAGAAATGAAGAAATGAGACGCCAGACAAAAGTTGTTGATGTCATGGATCGAGTTGCAAAACTTAAATGGCAATGGGCAGATAATGTTGCCAAACAGGGTTCGGACAGATGGGCACCCAGAATTTTAAATTGGAGACCATGGGATATGAAAAGGGGAATAGGCCGGACCCAGAAAAGGTGGGCCGATGATATTGTCCCTGTCGCTGGAAGCAGATGGGTTCAAAAAGCCCAAGAAAAAGACGAGTGGAAGCTCTTAGAAGAGGCCTACATCCAGCAGTGGAGAGATGGCTGAGAAAGAAGAAAAAGATTAGTTGGTCAAATAATATTCTTCTGCATTCAAGGGTTTCAAGATTATGATAATTGATAGATATATTAATTGTAGTAATCGAAGCATGTTGTTCAATTACATATGGTCACCCTGTTTTAATGTGAACCCATTAACGCCGCGCCACGACGTTGGGTCTGTTTGTATGGAATTTTTTTTATTATTATTTTCATAATTGTTATAATTTCACTTTTAAAGCATTTTTTATTTGTTAAACTAACAAAGACCGCTTCTAATGCGCTCGTCCATTCATTGCCTCTGCCAAGTAATATTATCTTGAATTATTTCTGCTTAACCTTCTAGTTCTTCCCATACAATGACTTTACATCCAAATACTAAGCAGTAGGGCTATTCATGGGACGATCGTTATACGTTCCTATCTTGTCTTCATCTTAAAAATGTATAAATTGGTACTCGATCATAATTTATTAATTTAATTTATGGGAAAACAGACAGCAATTCTATTTGATTTTTATTTTATGCGTCTAGATATGATTTTGATTTTGTAATCTACAGATTCTACAGTATCTGTTGGAGTTCTACAGTATTATATGAGGTTCAAATAAGAATACACAATGAAGGTATATAATTAATCTATTAGATCGGAATATGATGAATGTGATAATTCAGATATACATAGGGATACTTGTGATGATTCAGATATAAATATGATTAATATAAAAAATATATAAGGTAATGTATTATAATGTACCTATAATAATATGATGTAATATAATATGATTGAATGTAATATAATATGATGTAACGTAATATAATGTAATATGATTGAATGTAATATAATATGATGTAATATAATATAATTTATTTGCTTATTTATTTATTTAATATTGTTTCTCGGTCAACTAACAGGTACTATGTCAAATATTAATTTAACATGCACCCAATAACAAGTTGCCACATTCTGGAGACACGATATTTATCGTCTCACAGATCCAGACTGAAAACACAATTAAAAAAATGTGTCTCCACCGGGAATCGAACCCGGGACCTTTCTCTCAGGATTCAGATACCCAACCCACTGAGCCATGAAGGCCGACATTATGTTGTAATATGATACAATGTAATACCTATACTAAGACCCCCAACATGGGTAGGTACTCGCCTACCTAACGGGGGACACTATAATGTTAATTGTGTTATGTTACCCAATCTTTAATGAATAAAAAATAAATTAACAAATAACAAAAGATAAAAATGAATGACATGTTAAATATTTGCTAAAATAGTGGCCTCATAATCATACATTACATTATGCGTGATATAAAAATAAAATTACTAAAACATAGGTATGTAAAAGGTAGAGTATTTTTTTTAATTTAAAGATATAAGTAATTGAAATAAAATACATTAAATAATAAAAGAAGAATACCTATACAAGATAAGTTATTCAAAATTAAAAAATAATTCATGATCAAAATTTGCTATTAGGACAAAACAGCTATTTCATAATTTAACCCCATATTTATCATAGAGACATTTATTTCATAATAATTTTAGGCGATTTCTTACATCAAGAATTATGGTTAAATATTTCCCTATTCCCTGGAAATCCGAACGACGACAATTTCAAAATTCCCTAGAAAATAAAATCAGCTTACCCGCCACATAATCCCTGATAATGTTTACCTACTCTAATAATGTTTTTTACTAAGTCCCAGATGTGTATACTCTACAAAGCGCAAATACGTCCAATTATTGAATATGGTAGTCACCTCTGGAGTGGCGCCCCCCAATACCTACTGAATACCCTCGACGCTGTCCAAAGGCGTGCTATACGTCTGATTGATGATCCATCACTGACTGATGGATTGCAATCACTAGAACACAGACGTAAAGTCGGTATTTTAAGTTTATTTTATAGATACTACCACGGGAATTGCTCAGAAGAACTTGCATCTTTGGTCCCTCCTCCACCCACTCGCAACAGTCACTCGCTTTACTCAATCGCAGCACCCATTCACAGTGGACCTTCAACATATACGAACAAGTCGCTTCTCGAACTCCTTTATTAATACAGCAGCCCGACTGTGGAACGATCTTCCGAATTCTGTGTTTCCACCTTCCTACAACCCGGGTCTTTTTAAAATCCGAATCAATAAACTCTTTTCTAGACTGCAAACCCCTCCCAACGCTACGTAGTGCGCTTCTTCGGAAGAGCAAAATTGACCCAAATCCTAATAGCTGGTGTCCCCTACGTAGACATGTTAAAAAAAGAAAAAAAAAATGTTCTGTCTATTTGTCTGCTCTCTATTGACAGTGTCGCGATCTTGAGTCACGCTGCGCTTTATTATGCGGCATTTTTCCAAGTGGGTTCCTCGCCAACCTCCGACTTATTATTATTATTCCCATTGCTGGGCTAATGTCTTCTCTGACATTGATCTTCCAGCCTCTCCTAACCCCGGGGCCGGAGCACTATGTATATTATCGTCAACCGGGCCCCTAGGGAAGGCAAGAAAGACGGAAGAAAGTTGATCTGAGGGGAAGGAAACTATAATACGACGAGATTTGTTTTCATCTATAATAGTTTTTCGATCCCCGCCGACGCGCTTCAATAGTATACTTTTGTGCTGAAGTATTTTGTTGGAATTCCAGAAGAGGATATTTTGAAATTATGTTTCATCCTCTAGGGTTAGTTTGTAGTTGCACCTTGTCAGCTGCAATATGTATAGACTCATGATTCTCGAATACTCCCGACGATTAACGATGATCAACGATCCATAGCCCACTGTTGTTGATACGAGCCGATTGACATATCTTTATTCATGTGTTGATCGTTCAATAGAGTAGAGTCGCGTTTAATCTTAATCTATAAGTTCCGACCCACGATATCACGAATGAATAAGTTATTATTTATATTGTAATTTCATTTGTTTCGAATAAACCAGTGTTGATCATATAAGTAGTTCTTTGAATGAAACCCTTCATCACTATAAATTATTTATTGAACAGACATAAGCAATATCATACTTGGAGGTATATGTATGTTTTAAATAAATTAAAATCCTTTTGAACACGCACATTTGCAATGTAATCCTTCTGATATAAATAAATAAATAAACATATACCCCCAAAAGTTGAAAGAAATTCTTCTTTTTCTTTAGCCCTCCTTCGTCCCGTAGTGCACACAGGACTCCCCCTGAGAACTACATAGCTCCCTGTCTTGGGCAGACCGCATCCATCCGCCTCTAGACACTCGTCTTATATCATCAGACCATCTTGTTTGAGGTCCTCCAACATACCTTTTGCCCGTTCCAGGTCCCCATTCCAGAACTTTCTTAGTCCATCTGGAGTCTGTGGTTCGGGCGAAATGCCCTGCCCAGCTCCACTTCTGCTTGGCAACCTTTTGGACATCGTCAAAAAAAATAAGCATATGGTTCAAAAGGAAAGAAATTAGGATTATATAATTGAATTGCCATTGGCACGGGATCCAAGAAACTGTCCACTTTAACATATTATATGAAATGTTTATCGAATATAAAATCGCGTAAAAAAATCCGCGCTACCAATTGTTTGCAAATCCTGTTTCCATTTGAAATATTCATCCCCTGAGCGTATTACGAAGATTCGTACTACATATTCAGAGAATGACGGGAAAAATCTGCTTCATTTTTTACATCGACTTCACGTTCATAGTGGGTATTATAATATAAATAATATATTTCAAACAAAAAGCAGGAAACAAAATTTCATACAACCACTTTAATCTCTATAATATCTTTGGATGTCATAGAACTCCATATGATAATTATATCCATGATATGGGTAATCACGAGGGTTTTTTCGCCGGTTGGACTAGACTTGCCCCCCTGAACACGTTATTTGATTATTCAGTTTACTGCATCGGACTAGGAAAAAATGTCTTAACCTTAGAATAAATCACAGCTCTTTTTTTACCAAAGTCGAATAAGCTGTCAAAGTTGACGTCAAACACGAAAATTTTAAAATTTAAAAAATCATAAATTGCGTTAAAAATAATACAACTACGTAAATAGTATATTGAGAAATATAATTCATTTGGAAAACGCTATCAAATTCGAATACATTCCTATTCTCAAATGTCAAAAGTGTTTTTTTCTGCAAACAATTTCCATTCAATTTATAAAACAACTCGCTCGCGCGAGTCTCTTTTATTATTAAAGACTAACTAAAATGAAACGAAAATTATATGGAATTTAATAAAATACGAAAACGAAATAATAGGATGATGTGTTCGTAAATCTCCATTCCCCTTACTTTTTACTCGTGACTCGCGCGAGCGAGTTGTTTTATAAATTTATGGAAATTAGTTGCAAGAACAATGTAATCCTTTGCCATTTGAGGTAAGGAACAAGTTTATTGTGTATTCGTATTCAACAAATTTTTCAAAAAATTTAATTTTCCAACATAATATCAGTAGCGGAATTTCTTATAAAAGCCGAAAATCTTGGCTTGCCTATGAATATTATGCTAAGAAATTCAAGACCTAATATTTTAAGATTAGAAAATTGAACCGTTTTTAGATACGATGCTTGACAGGGCCACAAATGTAAATATTATTTTGGCATATGATTTTAAAATATTTTCATGGCCCCTCAAAGGAATAACGAAAAACATTAAATTTTCGACATTTCCCAAGGGTTTTCTTTTAGGGTTTGCCTAGTCCGAAGATTCTATCCACGCCCCTGCAAAATATTAACTTGGTTGTATGATATCTATTTATTTTCATACTACTCTATATTTTTGGTGTTTTAAAATTTTCGCGTTTAATGTCAACTTTGAAAACTCATCCGATCTTGGTAAAAATTAGCTGTGGTTTATTCTAAGGCCTAGTGGAAAAGTGTACAGAGGCATCGCAGGGCGTGGGTTACCATTACAAAAAAATTCACAGTTGATTTTCCCGCGATCTTAAAATAGAGGGGTCCCCTTCAGATTTGTTCAGGACCGACCGAGTTGGTAAAATTTCAGACTAAGGGGAGTGGGCTGGAGTGAGGTGGGGGAGGGTGTGTAATATAATTCACCGCCATCTGTGCGAAAAGTTTAGTAACACGATCGCGTAATAATTTATTATCCGGTAGCGGGCCAGAGATGACGTCAGGATCGCAACGCGCGTTTCGGGCGCCCGGCGCACTCAGTTCCGAAAATAATAATAATAATACATGTATTTAACATAAAAAGAATACTTACAAAACAATACACCACAGAGACCACTCAGTATTTATATAATAAAACAAAAAATATAGGTGCTCCCTGGTTGGAATCATTCCATCACTTTACCTATGTCTATATAACTAGGAATAATTAATGTTTTAAGACAGACAATTTCAATGCTTGTACTCATGTATTTTTCACCACGCTTTTACATCATGCGATAGGATTTACAATCCATTGAAACAAAAAAGAACAAAACAACAATATAAAAAAAATCTTAAATTCAACTTAAGAGATAAGTTGGCACGATCACATTAATGGGATTTTGAAAGATGGAGATGTTAAAAGTAAGAATAATAGAAGAGCGTGTATGAGACGATGTATGAACGTGAATGAAGCAAGGAATGTATGTCAAGAGAGAGGAATCTGGCGTTCGGTTCTCTCTGCCTACTCCAAATAGGGAAATGGCGTGATGGTATGGTATGGTAACTTAAGAGATAAAAAATAAGAATGTACATATTCGTAGTTATACATATACACACAAAAAAATAATAATAAACACTTGCACCTTGCGAAAGTAGCGAGTTTTCTGCCATGTGGCAATTTTTTACAAGAGTTTCCAGCACATAGAAGCAATATTAGCGTGAGAAATGAATATATTTATCCTCTGCTGGAGATCGAAACCAGGACGTTTAATTATGCTTTTTTGTATAGTTTATAATTCTGTAAATATTTATTTATCTTTCGTTTGATTGTTGTAATAATGTATTTGTATTTTTGTTTTTTTTTTGTCTTGGTACTTTATTTTTTGTTTTTTTTTTCATATTTTTGTACGTATTATGATTTATATAAAAGGATTTTTCATCTGATATTCTTTTTTTTTGTACAACTAATAATGCTCATGTTTAATTAAGATGAGGCGTTCTTTTCTCTTTTTTCTTTATGTTAATAGATTCACTCTTTTGAAGAAACTATTTTGGTAAATAACATTTGACATTTTTTTACAATCTCTTATAATAATCAAATTGCTATATAATCCCATAAAATTAAATAAATAAATAAGAATATTTTTTTTCTATATTCTCATTTTGGTATTTACCATACGCCCAGCACAAGCATTTTTTTCTCAGCACAAGCATTTTATGCTTTTTGGGAAAGAGAAAAAAAAACAGTGTACAAATTCAAATAATTGTTAATTCTATTGTTTTATTGAATAAATAAATTTAAATAAAAATAACCTACGTCGTCAAATGGAAACGGTTGACAGGAAGATATTTTCACAAGGTAATAAATCCACCTCATAGCATGATGAATGTATTAATAAAATATATATTTATTTGATTATTTATAATATTTGGTGGCCTATATTTTTCTGCGCCCGGTGCATCTGCTGCATTTGCCCATACGGTGAAACCGGCACTGTCCAAAGACGTAGTATGACGACCTGCTCCTAGCACACGCACTTCCTGTAATAGATTGCATTAGGCTAAATTTGCCACTTGGCGATATTTCATACTCTTTTAGAGTTTTTTTTTCTCAGCTCTTACTCTCTCGTCTATAAGGATCGTCAATTTGTTATCATAATTCATGTTTAAACTAACATTCATGGAAAAATATATTAAAAATTTTGACATTAGGTTAAAGTAATTTTTATTTTTGAAAAGGTGAATACACGTAGGTACCCGCTTCAATTTAAAAATATAGCTAGAACCTCTGACTGTCAGACAGACGTCATAGTGCAAAGGCAGTTTTTTTTTCTGTGTAAAGATACCACAGCAGGTGAAAACGATTGGATAATATGAACCCTGTGTAATACTACTACCACTAACCCAACAAGGGTATATAGTGGGGAGTTATGATTTCGCAATTTTTAAGACTATTTTTTATTGCAGATTATCAACTAGTATCATGCTGAGATTGTATTCTGAAAGTTTCATCACAATGTATCTGTGTGTGTGTGTATGCTATGTACGGCGTGTTCATTTTACTTTATCGATTATATACTAAATTACCTACTCATTCGATTCAAATTTTGCAAATTTGTATATTTAATACTTACTGAGACCCCATTAAATTTTGAAGGATATCTGAATAGTGCTTCTCAATTTATTTAACTGTCAAATTTGAAAAATTTATTTTCAAATTGGTAAAAAGGCACATCGCATTCTTAAAATGGCATTGAAGAATTATCAAGTTTTCATAATAAAATATTTGAATAAAAAATAATGTAACAAACTCATTTCATGAAAATTTCATGCACTTGCTGTTCATGAAGATTAATAAATAAATATACTGAACGCACTATATAACATTTTATAATATTTGATATAATGTGCGCAATAATCTATTATTTATGTATATTATTATTGTTTTTTTACCTGATTTA
This sequence comes from Molanna angustata, assembly GCA_963576475.1. NCBI lineage: Eukaryota > Metazoa > Arthropoda > Insecta > Trichoptera > Molannidae > Molanna > Molanna angustata. Next base: position 21,511,935 of record OY754989.1, read on the forward strand.
TTCATTTTTGTGTTATTCATAACAATATTTTAACAGGAATGCCTGGCTTTTTGGTTTCTATAATGAAACTCGCTACTGCTTTGTATTATAATTTACTCCTAACTCATAATTCTATAGATATACAAAATATATGAACAGATAATATAAGAATATAATATAATATGTAAAAAAATGTAAGTTTTCTTCATTAATTTCACGTAAAATAATACATGGCAAATTAATTCAGGTTTATTTTATTATAATTTTTTTTCCCTTATTACAAATTCACCGTATCTTTAGTCGGGTCAACAGCGTTAATTAATTCTGTTATGATTCCGAATACAACAGAAAAGAAAGAGGAAAAATGTTTATATTTTGTTAATATTCCGGCATATTTTTTAATTCCCTTTTTTTTATTTTATTTTGGCTAATTTAATGAAACCATTTTTAACATGACAAAAAAATACGCTTACAATATGAAGAATTAAAAAAAATGTGGGAGAACAATTTGTGCAGGGGTGAAAATAAACATAAATTATCCTAATAATTTTATAATTTATTACACACTAGCTGGCTCTGTCGAAATTTTTGTTTTTTTTTTCATAAAAAAACATTTCTCATTACCATAATAGCTTCTTCTTTAGCCTGCTAAAGCACTTAAGATCACGACTCATATCTCTTCTTCTTCTTCTTCTGCTTCTGCTTTAGTTAGGACTGTGTCCTGTTATTTTCGGAGCCTGCTCTTGTGAAGCGGACGTCCAGCTATCCTTCCATCGTTTGGGTGGTCTTCCAGAACAAAAAACCTCCTAAGAACCACTGAGATGAAGACTCTACGACCCATCCCAGGCGTAACACTTCTTGACAGAGTAAGGAACTCGGAGATAAGAATAATCTGTGATGTCGAAGATGTTGTGCAATGGGGAAGAACACAAAGACGATTCTGGAGAGATCATGTGGGGAGAGCGGGTTCGGATCGAGTGGTGAGGATGGCAGCGGATGGGGAGATAACAAATGACTCATCTCTCATAAAACAAAAACCCTTATTTACAAAACTCTTCTTAAGAGCACATTACACGGACACTATTTGTAACGCGACCCGGTTTCCAACGCTTAAAATAGTATCCAAAATACAGGTTACTACAAACATCGCTTTACACGCAACGCTTAAAACAGCATCCAAAATACAGGTTACTCCGAGCATCGCTTTACAGTACTTTACACAGTTTACACAATTATATGTGCAAAATTTTAATATAATATAAATAAATGTATATCGAAAAATTATATAATAATTAATATAGTATATCGAAAGTTTCGACACTTTCCGAATAAACAAAATACATCGCGAGAGAATGTCACACGTAAAAGTCAACGAAAACGGCAGCCGTTTCGTCTCGTCGGTAACGACGACAGCGAATAATTTTACAGATTTCTGTTTTACCAAAAAGGATGAAAATCGCGTTGAAAATAGAACACGTTCTATTTTTTTGCCCATCGCGTTGAAAATCCCGTCGAAAACCTGAAACCCGTTGAAAAAAGTGTTCGTGTAAAGTGCACTTTAGACCGGCCATGACATATGCATCTGAATGCTGGACAAAAAAAAATGCCTCCTGTCCAATAAATCAAAATAAAACGTCTATATTGGCTCGGACACGTTTGTAGAATGGAGGATAGCCGGGTCCCAAAGAAAGTATTGCACACCTGTCCTGAAGGAAGAAGAAGCAGAGGGAGACCTAGGATGAGATGGCTGGACGACATCGAGGGAGATATTAGAGCGATCGGACAGACAAATTGGAGGAGACTTGCTGTCGACAGGGCGGGATGGAGACAGTTTCTTGAGGAGGTCAAGACCCACACCGGGCTGTAGCGCCATTGCTGATGATAATCTTCTTCATAGGCCCAAGATACTACAACGACGTAATATAGGTACATATCCTGTCTTTGTTATACACAGACTTACTAATAAACATGTTGTAAAAGTTACACGACCGTTCAACACCCGTGTAGGTAAAAACGTTACCAATAATCGCTGTGTAGCAGATCAGTTGATCAACGACTGTGTATCTCTCATACAAATTTTACACAACGCTTGCACGCCTGTCCAAGGTAGTTTAGCGGTGTTAAAGACAAATTTCATCTATCACAAATCAAATTTGATTTTGATATGCGTGTTTATATTGTTATATCTTGGAATAATATGAAGAAACCTCTAAAAATTATTATATTATCGATAGTTGTGCATTTTTGGAGCGAAAATTTGTCAAAAATTTTGCTCTTTTGTAATATAAAAATGGTGTTACCATGGATTTTCGTATGATAAAATTATTCGTTATATTTTCCATATTCTTATTTCGAAATGTGAAAAAAATATGAAAATATTCACAATGAAATACGTCAAAATTATAATGGCGGCTCTGCTCATACGCGAGTGCGAAATTATAACGTTGTCGGATTATTTTTTGTTGTACGCTTGTTGCATGGCGTTTTTCACTGGTCCACTTATAAAGCAATGTACATTGTCTATTTTATAAATTGTGTAGACTGTATAACTCTCCATCAACCAATAAATAAATATTATCCTATTGAATAATGCATGGAGTTTTCACTGGTCCACTAATAAAGCAATGTACATTGTCTGTTTTATAACATTGTGTAGACTGTATAACTCTCTATCAACCAATAAATAAATATTATCCTATTGAAAAATGCATGGAGTTTTCACTGGTCCACTAATAAAGCAATGTACATTGTCTGTTTTATAAATTGTGTAGACTGTATAACTCTCTATCAACCAATAAATAAATATTATCCTATTGAATAATGCATGGAGTTTTCACTGGTCCACTAATAAAGCAATGTACATTGTCTGTTTTATAACATTGTGTAGACTGTATAACTCTCTATCAACCAATAAATAAATATTATCCTATTGAATAATGCATGGAGTTTTCACTGGTCCACTAATAAAGCAATGTACATTGTCTGTTTTATAACATTGTGTAGACTGTATAACTCTCTATCAACCAATAAATAAATATTATCCTATTTAATAATGCATGGATTTTTCACTGGTCCACTAATAAAGCAATGTACATTGTCTGTTTTATAACATTGTGTAGACTGTATAACTCTCTATTAACCAATAAATAAATATTATCCTATTGAATAATGCATGGAGTTTTCACTGGTCCACTAATAAAGCAATGTACAGTGTCTGTTTTATAACATTGTGTAGACTGTATAACTCTCTATTAACCAATAAATAAATATTATCCTATTGAATAATGCATGGAGTTTTCACTGGTCCACTAATAAAGCAATGTACATTGTCTGTTTTATAACATTGTGTAGACTGTATAACTCTCTATCAACCAATAAATAAATATTATCCTATTGAATAATGCATGGAGTTTTCACTGGTCCACTAATAAAGCAATGTACACTGTCTGTTTTATAACATTGTGTAGACTGTATAACTCTCTATTAACCAATAAATAAATATTATCCTATTGAATAATGCATGGAGTTTTCACTGGTCCACTAATAAAGCAATGTACATTGTCTGTTTTATAACATTGTGTAGACTGTATAACTCTCTATTAACCAATAAATAAATATTATCCTATTGAATAATGCATGGAGTTTTCACTGGTCCACTAATAAAGCAATGTACATTGTCTATTTTATTAATTGTATAGACTGTATAACTGTCTATCAACCAATAAAATAAAATACTAAATAAATAATTGGAATAAATTGCCATATATCTGTTACGGTTAACTGCAAATGTGAGTTTAATATATATCTTTTTAAATTAAATAATGCGCAAACCCTAGACATTTTTCATGATAACTTTGGTAAATTTAGGTCCCGGGTGGGGCTGTTGTTGGTGTGATCTATTGGGGCGAAATTGAAAATCTTCGAGGTTATTCATATCCCTCTATTGTGTCTCTATTCCTGTTCTATAGAGGTTCGTACGCCAATTTCTTAATGAATAAGTATTTTTTCTATATTTTATATTGTATAGATCACTTGTATTATCTAGCCATTATTTTTATTGTATGTTGGTCACTGTCTAATTGCAAGTCATTTAAATAAAATTAAAATAGTCGATAGTGATGTATGTGAATGCAATACCGACATAGAAACGTTGGATCATCTGTTCTTTTCGTGCCCAATCCAGTCTTTTGGTAATCTTTACAACGAATTTAGTGAAATCTCTAGACCTTTTAATGTTGCTCACCTCCTAGCTCTAAAAAAAAATAATGTGTATCGTAAGCTAATAAAATTTATTCTTAAAAATAATATCCTTCTGTAATGTACTTTTTGATATTTTATTTTTATTTTCAGTGTTAAGTGACTTTCTTTTATTTGATACTGTTCATAGTGTATGTCTTGTTTATATTTAAGTTTGAGTGTTCTGTGAATACAATTATGGCACAAATCATACAATATTGTGTGAATTGCCTAATAAATAAAAAAAAAAAAGCATTATGGAACTTTACTGGTTTTGTTTATATATTGTTTTTTTTTGTTTTCCCACAACCTGTATATAACTGTCTGTTCCTAGAGTAAAATAAAATTAAATATAATAAATTTTATTTTGTCATGTATTAATTTATGATCTAATCAATTATTGCATATTCATTCGTTTAAATTGAGAAAGCATTTTAGGCTCGACTTTAATTTTTTTATTTATTTCTGAGATGAAATAAATAAATAAATATGGCAAAAAAAACGTCGCTTGCGCAGGGTGTAAAGATGTGTTTATTATTATTATTTAATTAAACGTTATTGGCAACCCTGCGTCTTATTTTGCCGTGGGCTAAGTCGAAAGGTGGAAGGCGAGGGTGAGATTCCTGTTTATCTGGTTTCATAATATTTCGTTTAATTAATGAAACATGGCCACAGATAACAATATAAAGTTTGCTGGAACATCTCTTGTTTATTACAGACTTTGGACTTGAACAGAACACGAATCCAACCTTAAACAACTCAATAATCAACGTACCCTATATTTATTATTAGGTACATGACGCCTATGGAAGGTATAAAAATAAAAAAAATGCTAAAAACATCGTTGCACTCTGCGAAAGTGGCGAGCTTACTTCCATATGGAGATTCTTCCATCTAGCCACTGTTTCCAGCCCAGAGAACCAATATTTGCAGGAGAAATGAATTTAAATAAATTTATCCTCTGCAGGCGATCGAAGCCGGGACGACGCTCAAGTAAAATTATACAAACGATTTCACAAATTTACATACTCACTATTTTCATATTTCCCATTTTGTGTCTTGGAACAATTTTTAAGTATGACGCCGTAGAGATAGTTCAACGAAATTTTTGAGTATGACGCCGTAGAGATAGCTCAGCGAAATTTTCAAGTATGACGCCGTAGAGATAGCTCAGCGAAATTTTCAAGTATGATGCCGTAGAGATAGTTCAACGAAATTTTTAAGTATGACGCCGTAGAGATAGCTCAGCGAAATTTTCAAGTATGAAGCCGTAGAGATAGTGAGAAGGTGTGTGATAATGGAACAGATTTTGATATGCTTCAACACTTCCTTCCACCAACAGTCAGCGATAGAGGCAATGAGACTCATGAAAATTTTACTCTCAGGGTCATGTTTTTAATCGTGAACCTATATGAAGACAAAATGAATTCAAACAATTGAATTAAATTAAATAAAAATATCAACTGAATATGAGAGATAATGATGTACTGCATTAGGAAGACAGAGAGATAACGCACTTTGAGATATTTACATTTTTATTGTAGAAATAAATTATAATACATGACTCTAAAATATCAAACTTTGTTTGTATAGTACCAACTATTTCCTATAAGAGGAAAATGAAAATTGAATATAAAAGTGAAATTTTTAAATATTTGTTATAAAAATAATGTTAAAGATTGAAACTTATATATAACATGAATTTACATCAAAATCAAATCAAACAAAATCTCTTTCATATCATACTCAAAATCATGATTTCAATCTATATTAGGTTCAAACATAATGGATTCACATTCATATATTCAGACAATAATCTCATAAAGGTATAACTCATCATACAGCTATGGAGTAAACATTATAAAACAATATCGACTCGCAGCATGAATAAGGAGATCCCCTCGATGACCAATATCTTCAAATGAATCCGGTTGTAGAAGATGTATTTAGATTTTAAAATTCTCGTGACTATTTGTATCTTGATCCCTCCATGTTACAATAAAATCCAAGTGAAGAAATTTGTTTGTGTCCAAGTAAAAATCCAAATGAAGAAATTGTCTCCGACAATTTCCTATATGTGACTCCTTTGTCGTCAGTTATAAAATTTTAGGTTAGGCAGAATTAAATGTCGTACATTTCATCGTCGTGTATATGCAAGCATGGTAATTGCAAAATAATATCCAAATAAAATATATTTCCAATGGAAAACTAAATGGAATAACATTCGAATAATCCATTTGTAGAATTAAATAAAAATTATTTTCGTCAGAATGGGTGCGCAATATCAGGGTAGGATTGAATTTGGGATGACTGACATTTATATCAGCATCTAGATTATAGAAAAGAAAACAGGATTATTGGTTTGAAAAATGATCTCTCGCCAAACTATCTTGACATACGAACACATAAAACAAACTTACCCCAAATTCAGAAATTCAAATCGACGTCGGCCGCCATTTTCCTACACTGGCCGTACCGCTTCGATAGGTGTATGCAAAAAGAAAGAATTTGACATAAGCTTTGCTAATCATAAAAAATATTGCCACCTGACAAAAATCAATTTAGTGTGTTCGCACAAAAAAAACTATAAATTCCCAATTATTAATTTTTCCCTATACATAATTTTCTATAACATGACATACCCGCAACCCCACATAAAAAAAATTTAATAGAAATTTTTTTTTTTAAAAAAAAACTGAAAATTGCAAATTATGAAACCAACCCAGAGATCATAAATCAAACCGAAGGATATGAAAAGAAAAAAGGAAATCATTTGCATCATAAATCATCATCCTGAAACAGTTACACAATAGACATGGTAAAACAACGATATACTTATCTACCATTCAAAAAAATATAACCTGAAACATACAAAATCATGTTAACGGATTAAAAAATATTGACCTGTAAAACGAATACTGTTTGAAATATAAAATATTATTCCTTCAGAACATAACCTTCTAATATGTATCCCCAATTCCTAAATACAAATATCTCAAAAAATTTAACTTTAAAATATTTAAGTACAATTTGACATAACAGAGTTCCGCTTGTAAGAAAAGAAAACTCCTAACAAAAACAAAAAAAATGATCCCAATTAATGAAATAACATAACACCCAATTAAATGATAAAATAAAATTAAAACGACTCATTTAGAGTTACTTTATGATCTTTTATTACATCAATTTTTACAAGTATCACTTTATAACAAGTGAAACTTACACCCTAAATCCCAAAAATAATTGAAGGCTCACAAGAAGACTACAATTTTTAAATTTAAAACTTTTCCCCTAACAAATTTTTAATTATTAGTAGAAAATTTGACTAAAAATACTCTCATATATCGCTCATTTTCATTTTTTTAGCTAAAACGACCGAAAAGGCTTTAGCATAAAGAATAATCTCTCAAGTCGCAAAGTACTTTCAAGCGAGATATAAAAAAAAAATGATCTCTTGGGAAATCAGATGTCCTCAAGCGAAATACAAAGATTTCTTGGCTCATCGGATACCCTCAAGCGAGATACAAAATGCAAAATCCAATTATAAGCCGGAAAAATGCAGGAGCTATCATATGGGATGGAAAGTCTTAATATAAATATTATATAATTCCTAAAAAAAAAATATAACATTTAACACAAAAACTGGTTAAACATTATTTAATACTATTCCTAACATCAATTATAAAAATTAAAAACCCCAAATCTTCAAAATAAATTTTAAAACATTTAATAAATTATGACAAAATGTCAATTATCACATCTATGAGATTCCATAGAATGAAATTCAGTTCAAGACCAAACAACCACACCTTCATATCTTGTATATAAAAGAAAATAAATAAATAAATTATTAATTAGCAGTGACATCACATACAAGATCCCTTCTCAATTGAAACTATTTAAACAAATAAATTCTGGAACCTATATATTTTATGTTTTCACACAGATTACTACAAATTAATATTAAAATTATTCATTATTAAAAATTAATTTTAAACCCTTCTCATGTTTCCTGTGATTTGATGTCTATCACTCAATGATTAAAGAAATTTGTATTTCTTTTACCCACAAAACGATGTAACCCATCACAATAAAATCTCAAATTCAATATTAAAATTTAATCTATCAGAATCAAATTCATAAAACTGATTTATACAAAAAAAAATATACAATACCACAGAAATTTAAAACAAATTCACAATTTGTTTCTACTATTTGATCTCCATTACCAGATTTTTAAATTGTTTTGTATTCAAGCGCTGTACAATGTTGTAATACTCCACAATAAAATTTCAAATTCAATATTAAAATTTAATATATCAGAATCAAATTCTTAAAAACTGATTTATACAAAAAAAATATACAATACCACAGAAATTTAAAACAAATTCACAATTTGTTTCTGCTATTCAATCTCCATTACCAGATTCTTTAAATTGTTCTGTAACAAGATTATATTATATTATGGTCGCACAACCATAACACCATATAACTAACAATAACGATGTAATGTGCGAATTTACATCATTATCTAAGAAACAAAGTAATTCTGACGACAGATATCCAATAATATTTACGAATAAAATTAATCATATATAAATTGTGAAGTAATGTAACTAATTGATGACAGTAAAAAAAATCATAATAAAATGTAAAATATTCATTTGTAAATCCCCAGTCTACATTATAAAAAAAAATAAGATTTGTACCTAAAATAATCTTGTATGTTATGTCGATACCAATATTAACACATCACATCAAAATAAACATTCAAAAATAAAAAAAAAATAAAATGTTTAAAACAAATCTATCTACAATAAATATTTCACCCCCACTCTGACAATCACCATTCATCATAATAAAAGATTCTAAAAATCTCTAAATAAAAAAAATTCTAAAAATCTCTAAATAAAAAAAAACTATTTACTTTTAATTAAATCTTTAAATTTGAATAAAGTGAAACAATTATCACTAAATACTAGTTGGATGATATTGAAATGCAAAATATTATGCTTAAAATGGTTTGAATCTAAAATAAATAATCAACGTTAACTTTGTTTGTGTTCATTATGCATTTCTCTCATTATTATACTGAATGTAAATAAAAAAAAATTCCTTAATCAATATAAATAAGTAAACAAAAATAAAAAATTAAATGAATCCATTATTAATGATTCATCAATACTTTACTCAAATAAAATAATATTAGAAATTGAGACAGTCCATCCACCTCAAAGTGAAATTCTGAAAAAAATAAATACTTAATTATATCATAACGAAAAACAACAAAACGATTAACAATTAACATCCAATCGTTAACCCTGCATAACAATGTCTTTACTATGGAATTTAATACTCTATTCTTATCCAAATTAGAAAAAATATAAACCAGAAATGAACTTCTATTTATTATTTTATTTTTTAAATAACTCAGAGACCCTTTATTGGAAAAACAATTCATATTCTTTGATAGAGGAAAATTATTTTCATAAAAATAATCCCCTATATTATATTCTTCCTCAATTCCAGCCTTTTCACAATCATTAGTATCATTTAAATATGACTCGAATGCATTATTTTGAACTTTCATGAAAGCATCTTTAAAATAAGAAACATGATTCATATAAATGTTTGTGGACGTAACCGTAACTTCATTAAACGAGGAGCAAACAGGATTATATTTATTATGGTATTCCATTTTTATTATGTATTCTTTTTTAGACAACGTAAAATATGGGATGTACCCAGTTGACATCTTAATTAAAGAATTCATCGCTGAGCGAATAGGGACAACATGGTTATACTCATCTCGTTGATTATCATCAACCAATGTGGTAAGTGCCGTAATGGATTTTCTATGTTGAACTTCAACAACGTTGGCCTGAGGTGAATAAAGATACGAACAATATAAATAAGGAGTGTCATTTTTCTTAATTAAGTCCACTGATTCATTCATTGTGTAATTAACTTCGCTATCAGAGATCGAATACGTCTGCTCAATATTTACAGGATCGACTAAAGGATCATGGATATCTGAGTTATTATTATCATTGAGCAAATTCGAATCACTAAATTCATTCATTTCCACCTCACGTACACACTGTGTAGTTTCGGACTCCGTATTTGACAAAATTATGGAAGTATTATCCGTTAGTTTCAAATTTTCATCATTCGTAATTATTGATAAGTCTATATCATCGTTACCATTAGACAACTGAGGTGGGGAATCATCCACTAAAATTTCTTTATCCTTATTATCAACATCAATATCAACATATGGTATACCATAGAATTTTTTCAAGCTTCTAATTGAATCATCGTCAACCTCTGATTTTTTCAATTCTTCTATTATTTGTCTAATTGCCCCATTACATGCTTCTGCCTGTAATCTCAAATCCCTCCATGTGTTTGCTGATGGTAAACCACGCATTTTTAATTGTATTTTTAATTCCTCGATTGATTTAAAAGCATATTTTGGAATTAGATCCATAATTATTCGTTTTAAAAATAAAAAAATTGAACTAGATTAAAACTGATAATCAAACAATAAAATACTTCACAAATAATAAAAAAAATGTTGAACTTTTGACACTTCGGTTCTTATAAAAAAAAACTGATTTCGGAATAATAATTTATGGTTTACATAAATGGACTACTCGAAAATAATATAAATGAATATAAAAATCAACGATTACCCAACTATTGTTCAATATTCTTTAGATATAATGAGATCTTAAAGATGTAACCAAAACTTTATTTTGAATTTGACAAGATGATTTCTGCATCAAACAAGTATATGAAAATTACGATTAACTTTATAGTATGTTGTATTAAACGTTCAAAAACCATAAATAACATAAGACTGACCTTAAAACGATTCTGAATAACAGTAATTTGATAATATTCATCCTATTAAACCATATTTAACGTTTATTATTAACGCATTATATTTACAATGTCAGAATGACAACTCGTATTTATGTCGGTAAGAAGATTTCTATAATATATAACAATTAATCGCTCGTGATATTCGAAATACAGAAAATATTGAATAGATAACTGAATCACATAAAAGTATGACCGTTTATTCACAGGTGGCGTTAATTCGTTTCTATAAAATTCATTGAACAAATAATTATTGATTCCCTTTAAAATAACAAATAATGACCTCTTTTTAAAAATAAAACACTATATTTAATGATAAACAAAATCACACCTCAATATGGGATATTAATCTTCCTAAAAATAACTGGAAAAATGCATAATAAACTCAAAAAATATATAAAAAAAACTGTAGTAGTGAAAAATTCAATATAATAAATAATAACTTTTTACCTCCACTTATTTGTATTAAATGTGAGATTTTCCCTTTAAAATCATCTGAATATTATGGTATTAATATAAAAGCTTCCAGAAGTGAATCTCGAATAAAACAAAATCCAAAATCTGAAAATTGTAAAAAGAATTAATCACACCTGTTAAACAACGATGAAAATTTTTCACACTTCCCCCTTTAACAAATAAATCCCCCTAGAATACTAATTGAAAATTATTTAACAATTCCTTTCCACACTATAATGAAGTCAAAAAATAAATTTTGATAAAACACCAAAACTAAATTGTTTATATTTAAGAAGAAAAGAAAAAAAATTAAAATGAATATGTTGAAATATTCTCTAAAAAAAAATCACTAAGTTATTCTTCCAATTAATAATCAACTTTTCAAACAAGAACTTTCTTTTCAAAAAAATAATTAAAATTGAATTTGTAAATATGACTGTTCACTTCCAAAGTTGGAAAAGATCTCTCTCCCCACAGAATGCAATTACAATAATACAATAATTATAATTTCCCTCAAAAAAAAAATACACTCAACAATAATTCTTGTCACTAGGTAATTAATAATTTTTTACTGAAACAATACATTCTGTACAACATTCTGCATATATAAAAAAATTCAAATTATGTAGGTAATGAAATTTCTTTTGACATTGAAAATTTGTCAAATATAAAAAAAAATCTTCAAATAAATGCTTCTGTATGCTGGAATAAAAAGAGACATAATAAAATTCAGATTCTTTCAACGATCAGTTATAAAATGATAGAAAAAAACACAAAACAATCACTTAACTTTTGACGATGTGAGATATGCTCAAAGCCAAATTGTATTGATGTTGTACATAACTGAGCATCAGATCTTTCCTGGTCATCCTCCAAGCCATGTTGATCATCTTAGTGTCCTTGTCAGTTTTAAGGAAGGTTAAAAGGTGGGATTTATATGGAATATAGGAGTTCCTACCTAACGTAAACTTTCTATAGATTCTACCTATTAATCTCTCCCCTCCAAACACAGTACAACAAAATAAAGGTATAAAATTTAAAATCTGGGCGCCAGTCCTCACATAAATTCACGATCCATGAACGCCTAATAGTCCACGCCAAAGAATTTTTAAAAATTAAGCTCCTCGATGTGACTTTAATGAGAAGGGGTTCCACGTTGGGCCGCCAATGAGAAGGTGTGTGATAATGGAACAGATTTTGATATGCTTCAACACTTCCTTCCACCAACAGTCAGCGATAGAGGCAATGAGACTCATGAAAATTTTACTCTCAGGGTCATGTTTTTAATCGTGAACCTATATGAAGACAAAATGAATTCAAACAATTGAATTAAATTAAATAAAAATATCAACTGAATATGAGAGATAATGATGTACTGCATTAGGAAGACAGAGAGATAACGCACTTTGAGATATTTACATTTTTATTGTAGAAATAAATTATAATACATGACTCTAAAATATCAAACTTTGTTTGTATAGTACCAACTATTTCCTATAAGAGGAAAATGAAAATTGAATATAAAAGTGAAATTTTTAAATATTTGTTATAAAAATAATGTTAAAGATTGAAACTTATATATAACATGAATTTACATCAAAATCAAATCAAACAAAATCTCTTTCATATCATACTCAAAATCATGATTTCAATCTATATTAGGTTCAAACATAATGGATTCACATTCATATATTCAGACAATAATCTCATAAAGGTATAACTCATCATACAGCTATGGAGTAAACATTATAAAACAATATCGACTCGCAGCATGAATAAGGAGATCCCCTCGATGACCAATATCTTCAAATGAATCCGGTTGTAGAAGATGTATTTAGATTTTAAAATTCTCGTGACTATTTGTATCTTGATCCCTCCATGTTACAATAAAATCCAAGTGAAGAAATTTGTTTGTGTCCAAGTAAAAATCCAAATGAAGAAATTGTCTCCGACAATTTCCTATATGTGACTCCTTTGTCGTCAGTTATAAAATTTTAGGTTAGGCAGAATTAAATGTCGTACATTTCATCGTCGTGTATATGCAAGCATGGTAATTGCAAAATAATATCCAAATAAAATATATTTCCAATGGAAAACTAAATGGAATAACATTCGAATAATCCATTTGTAGAATTAAATAAAAATTATTTTCGTCAGAATGGGTGCGCAATATCAGGGTAGGATTGAATTTGGGATGACTGACATTTATATCAGCATCTAGATTATAGAAAAGAAAACAGGATTATTGGTTTGAAAAATGATCTCTCGCCAAACTATCTTGACATACGAACACATAAAACAAACTTACCCCAAATTCAGAAATTCAAATCGACGTCGGCCGCCATTTTCCTACACTGGCCGTACCGCTTCGATAGGTGTATGCAAAAAGAAAGAATTTGACATAAGCTTTGCTAATCATAAAAAATATTGCCACCTGACAAAAATCAATTTAGTGTGTTCGCACAAAAAAAACTATAAATTCCCAATTATTAATTTTTCCCTATACATAATTTTCTATAACATGACAATAGTTCAACGAAATTTTTAAGTATGACACCGTAGAGACGGTTCAACGAAATTTTTAAGTATGACGCCGAAGAGATAGTTCAACGAAATTTTTAAGTATGACGCCGTAGAGATAGTTCTACGAAATTTACAATAAAATAGTTGTGAGGAATCGGTAAGTATTTGAAAAAAAAATGGATGAATTTTTAAAGAAAATGTTTTCGTTAAAACGTCTTAAAAAATTTAAAAAAAATGTAATTGTAATTGTAACTACTTCACACGGCGCGATAGTATCAACCATATCGGCCCACAATTGTATTTGTGTTTGCAAGGTATATTATTAACCTATTTAAAAAATAATCTAGCATGAATCTCGATAATTCATGCCTCTGTGACCAATAATGTACTGTTAGACAAGGTTTGACAAAAAAATACGAAAATAATCAAAACTCGAAATCACCGAACATATATTCTAGTACCCGAATGCAGTCCTAGGTAACTAAAATACTAACTCCTAAACTCACTGAAATATTTAGTATTCTTAAGTTAGCAATAATTGTGATGCAGAGTCATTACAAACTAAATACCACGCCAAACTTAAGGTCGATGGCGTAGCATTTCACATTATAGTGTATGAAGAAAAGAGATAGATAGTTTTATATGGGTTTAGACTGACGTTTAAAATGTTTTTTTTTTGTCATAACAACACAAACATAATATGTAACCAAGCTCATACTGACAGCTCGATATCACGATTTTTTTGAAATTCCACTGTATTTTCGGCATCTCGTATAGGTCGCCGAATACTCTGTTTTTTATTTGATTTGACAAAATTACCAAATACATTTAGACGAAGTCGCTAAAATCATCGTCCACCGAAAATATCTCGTATTTTAGTATTAAACCACTCGTAAGGTTCCTCGCTATCAACTTTACTTTTTGACAGTTCACAAATGTAACGCATGCGCTAAGTATTTAGATAGATGGATCGATGGCAGAGCGGTTAGCGCGCTGGGCTAGTAATCCAGTGGTCGCGAGTTCGAATCTTGCCTTGACCGATTTCGTTCACCTATAGCACAAGCATTTATACTTATTTTAGGGAACGTAGGAAGATGTATATGTACTTGTTTAACAAGGACATATTCATTTAAAAAAATGTCTCTGTAATCCAATTCTCATACAAAAACTTGGTAGCATCCTCCAGTTAGGACTGTGCAATGAAAACATGGTTAGTATTTAGTATTTAGGTAGGACTCTGCATTCGGACCTAGGACATGCATTTACTACTGTATTAACTTATATTGTACCTGCACCCTGTATAAATTTGTCATTAATATCCTATTTATATACATATAACTAATTGCATGTAACAAATGAGATCCAACTGTAGATGGCAATAGAATGTATAAATGAAGAATACGTACTAAACTGTTAACACATAAACACAAATAAATAAATATTTTAAGATATTTTGTTTTCTATATATAACATGTATGTTATATATATATATGTCAAGATAGGATAATATAGAGGTCAGTCTGTTTTTTCTACCCAGAATATGAAAACAGCATGATGGTATGTATGTAAAGGGTGTCTCAATAAGAGTGCACTTTTTAAATATTGTCATTTTTTTTTGTGCAAGTGGCAACTCTGAAATTTGACAGCTGTCACCTATGATTGTTCCGATTATTGAAAATGGAGGGCTACACAAAAGAAAAATACATTAGAATTATGAAAACAAATTACAAAAATGGAGATATTTTTCGACAAAAATTATCTTCATTGATGAAGCGCATTTCCATCAGAATGACATAGTGAATAAAGAAAACTGTCAAATTTGGGGCTCAGATAATCCTCTCGTGATCCAGGCCGAGAAACAATGCAACCACAACGAGTAACTGTCTGGTGGGGATTTTTGTCACACCGCGCACATTTCCAGAAATCATCTCACGAAATTCTGATGTCGACTGGACACAAAGATCACGCGATTTAACCCTGTGTGATTTCTTTCTTTTGGGTTTTGTTAAATCCTGTGTATATGCAAATAAACCAAAAACAATTCCTGAGCTCAAGGCCGAGATCTAACGCGTCATCGATGAGATACAGCCACGTCTTTGTCAAAAAGTCATCGAAAATTTCACGAAAAGAGTAAAGCCTGTTATCAGAGCTACGGGGGACATTTGCTGGATATTTTATTCCATAGTTAATCGCAACATGTCTTCTTCACAATGCAATAAAAATATCACAACTTACTCAATGAATACGTGTTTTTATTTTGAAATTAAATAGTGCACTCTTATTGAGACACCCTATACATATGTTTGGAGATTAAGAATCAAACTATTAAGTCTTCTTAGATATAATGTATAAGCCACTGCCATATAAATTGTATGAGGCAATGTCGTCAGTAAATTCAATTTTTATAAAAATTGTTGAGAAAAATTTGAGATGTACTACTATAATGTAAATATTTTTTATAGAAATTTTGAGATGTACTACTACAATGTAAATATTTTTTATAGAAATTTTGAGATGTACTACTATAATGTAAATATTTTTTATAGAAAATTTGAGATATACTACTATAATGTAAATATTTTTTATAGAAAATTTGAGATATACTACTATAATGTAAATATTTTTTATAGAAATTTTGAGATGTACTACTATAATGTAAATATTTTTTATAGAAAATTTGAGATATACTACTATAATTTAAATATTTTTTATAGAAATTTTGAGATGTACTACTATAATGTAAATATTTTTTATAGAAAATTTGAGATGTACTACTACAATGTAAATATTTTTTATAGAAAATTTGAGATGTACTACTACAGTGTAAATATTTTGTATAGAAAATTTGAGATGTACTACAACAATGTAAATATTTTTTATAGAAAATTTGAGATGTACTACTACAATGTAAATATTTTTTAAAGAAAATTTGAGATGTACTACTACAATGAAAATATTTTGTATAGAAAATTTGAGATGTACTACAACAATGTAAATATTTTTTATAGAAAATTTGAGATGTACTACTACAATGTAAATATTTTTTATAGAAAATTTGAGATGTACTACTACAATGTAAATATTTTTTATAGAAAATTTGAGATGTACTACTACAATGTAAATATTTTTTATAGAAAATTTGAGATGTACTACTACAATGTAAATATTTTTTTATAGAAAATTTGAGATGTACTACTACAATGTAAATATTTTTTATAGAAAATTTGAGATGTACTACTACAATGTAAATATTTTTTATAGAAAATTTGAGATGTACTACTACAGTGTAAATATTTTTTATAGAAAATTTGAGATGTACTACTACAATGTAAATATTTTTTATAGAAAATTTGAGATGTACTACTACAATGTAAATATTTTTTAAAGCAAATCAAATTATCTAGTTGGGGTGTTTCGCTTTTTTCGATATTTTAAAAACTTTTTCGATATTGTTAGACCCTGCATACAAATCTCGATTATCTTGGCTTGATATTTTGTCGATATGTTAAGAGAACGAAGTTCTCTTGAATAAATCAACAGTTGGAACATTGAGTGTGTTTGGTATACCCCCGTTCCAATTAACTCTATGTGCCAATCCCCTGGGTCAAAGTCTTAGCTTTTGTCAGCTATGTATATTATGTATCTTCCACTATTCAAAAGTCAATAGTGGAAAGTGAAATGTTTGTCGACCCCTGCTTTATAACGTCAAAGCTTCCTCTAGTCACGAGTAGAAACATTCATTGTTACCATATAGCATTTCTGCTGTCAAGTAACAAGAACTGACATACATGTATACCTATGACAATAATAAAATATCGAATATTATGTGTTTTGCCACTTTGTATTCAGTGTGTGTATGTTGTCGCCGCTGCGTCAGGTGTTGCCATGCGCAGGCCGGGAGCCGTGACGGGCCTGTGGGTACGTACGAACGAATCAACCATAAAATAAAAATGATACATAAGCGGAAAAATAAAACGATTGGATTGTGACCACCATTATAATGTTAGATATAAGTAAATTTTATTTATTATTGAATGTTTGACAATCCCTGCGTGTTTTTTTATGTACCAAACTATTGTCATTTGTCATTTTTAGACAGGAATGCTTTTTAACCAAAATTGTGGGTTGTGGCCAACACTTAACTCTCCATTACTCGGTAAGAGTAAAAAGGTACACTATCTTTCTTATATTAAAAATATGACAATCCCCAATGCCATTTTTCATATGTATGCTCCCTCTTCCTCATGTCATTTTTGTCAATGTCCGGACCAAACTTTGGGTCACATCATTTGTGAGTGTTCCCACCTAATTGTGTCCTCTTACAGATCGAAGCTCCTCGTTGCTGTCCGTGGGCCTCTTCAAGGTCCCATTGGACATGCGGATTTAGTGATCTCGAAGAACAATTACACTAAAGATTTTTTTAATTATCTCAATAGAGACGAAGTTGGAATATTTATTGTAGGAGAACCGGGAAATCAAGGCACCCACAGGGCTTACGACCTGTCATCGGCTGGTTTACGTGATCACTTTATGCGCTTGCGCAACGTTCACCAATTATGCCTTTTTAATGAGATCCCTATCAATTAAATTTTTGAAAGTTCTATATATTGTAATACTGAAATACTGAAATCAAACAATTGACACCAGCATGAAGGCTGATGTTATTCCTCCATCTCCTTACAAGTCACTTTATCTTGTGCTATAAGCAAACAATTGACACCAGCATGAAGGCTGATGTTATTCCTCCATCTCCTTACAAGTCACTTTATCTTGTGCTATAAGCAAACAATTGACACCAGCATGAAGGCTGATGTTATTCCTCCATCTCCTTACAAGCCACTCTATATTGTGCTCTGAGCAAACAATTGACACCAGCATGAAGGCTGATGTTATTCCTCCATCTCCTTACAAGTCACTTTATCTTGTGCTATAAGCAAACAATTGACACCAGCATGAAGGCTGATGTTATTCCTCCATCTCCTTACAAGCCACTTTATCTTGTGCTATAAGCAAACAATTGACACCAGCATGAAGACTGATGTTATTCCTCCATATCCTTACAAGCCACTCTATATTGTGCTCTGACCAAACAATTGACACCAGCATGAAGGCTGATGTTATTCCTCCATCTCCTTCCAAGCCACTTTATCTTGTGCTATAAGCAAACAATTGACACCAGCATGAAGGCTGATGTTATTCCTCCATCTCCTTACAAGTCACTTTATCTTGTGCTATAAGCAAACAATTGACACCAGCATGAAGGCTGATGTTATTCCTCCATCTCCTTACAAGCCACTCTATATTGTGCTCTGAGCAAACAATTGACACCAGCATGAAGGCTGATGTTATTCCTCCATCTCCTTACAAGTCACTTTATCTTGTGCTATAAGCAAACAATTGACACCAGCATGAAGGCTGATGTTATTCCTCCATCTCCTTACAAGCCACTTTATCTTGTGCTATAAGCAAACAATTGACACCAGCATGAAGACTGATGTTATTCCTCCATATCCTTACAAGCCACTCTATATTGTGCTCTGACCAAACAATTGACACCAGCATGAAGGCTGATGTTATTCCTCCATCTCCTTCCAAGCCACTTTATCTTGTGCTATAAGCAAACAATTGACACCAGCATGAAGGCTGATGTTATTCCTCCATCTCCTTACAAGTCACTTTATCTTGTGCTATAAGCAAACAATTGACACCAGCATGAAGGCTGATGTTATTCCTCCATCTCCTTACAAGTCACTTTATCTTGTGCTCTGAGCAAACAATTGACACCAGCATGAAGGCTGATGTTATTCCTCCATCTCCTTACAAGTCACTTTATCTTGTGCTATAAGCAAACAATTGACACCAGCATGAAGGCTGATGTTATTCCTCCATCTCCTTCCAAGCCACTTTATCTTGTGCTATAAGCAAACAATTGACACCAGCATGAAGGCTGATGTTATTCCTCCATCTCCTTACAAGTCACTTTATCTTGTGCTCTGAGCAAACAATTGACACCAGCATGAAGGCTGATGTTATTCCTCCATCTCCTTACAAGTCACTTTATCTTGTGCTATAAGCAAACAATTGACACCAGCATGAAGGCTGATGTTATTCCTCCATCTCCTTACAAGCCACTTTATCTTGTGCTATAAGCAAACAATTGACACCAGCATGAAGACTGATGTTATTCCTCCATATCCTTACAAGCCACTCTATATTGTGCTCTGACCAAACAATTGACACCAGCATGAAGGCTGATGTTATTCCTCCATCTCCTTACAAGTCACTTTATCTTGTGCTATAAGCAAACAATTGACACCAGCATGAAGGCTGATGTTATTCCTCCATCTCCTTACAAGTCACTTTATCTTGTGCTATAAGCAAACAATTGACACCAGCATGAAGGCTGATGTTATTCCTCCATCTCCTTACAAGCCACTTTATCTTGTGCTATAAGCAAACAATTGACACCAGCATGAAGACTGATGTTATTCCTCCATATCCTTACAAGCCACTCTATATTGTGCTCTGACCAAACAATTGACACCAGCATGAAGGCTGATGTTATTCCTCCATCTCCTTCCAAGCCACTTTATCTTGTGCTATAAGCAAACAATTGACACCAGCATGAAGGCTGATGTTATTCCTCCATCTCCTTACAAGTCACTTTATCTTGTGCTATAAGCAAACAATTGACACCAGCATGAAGGCTGATGTTATTCCTCCATCTCCTTCCAAGCCACTTTATCTTGTGCTATAAGCAAACAATTGACACCAGCATGACGGTTGGTGTTATTCCTCCATATCCTTCCAAGCCACTCTATCTTGTGCTCTGAGATTATTTTAATGTTATACTTATTTATAAAATGTAAAAATTTTATAAGGAAATTTGTCATTTTAAATATGAACAAATAAATCGAACTAGCAGAACCTATCGTGAACAAAATGTACTAAAATATTCGACGTACCTATTATTATATTTTAACATCTGTGTACCTTATATATTATATTCTTTATCCTCTATTTGTAAATAATTTTTATACCCTATTGTGTAAAATTAACTGCCCCAGAACAGGTTTAGCCTAGTGGGGCGTTACTCACTTAACCTGAATATGTACAAATGTTTGTGTATTTTTTTTTATTCAGCCCAATGTCTTCCACGGCTGGATATAGGCCTCTTCCATATTCTTCCACTTCCTTCTATCGGTTGCTGCTTGCAGCCAATTTCTACCCCCCACAGCGGCTATGTCGTCAGAACATCTTTTTTGAAGTCTTCCGACGCCTCTCTTACTTTCCCAAGGTCTTCATCTCAATATTTTAGGGGTCCATCTTGCGGGTTCCTGTCTAGCAATATGTCCCGCCCATTGCCATTTCAATGTAGCTACGCAATCCATGACGTCCGCTACTCTGGTCCTTTTCCTAATTTCCTCAGTTTGTTAAGTTTGTGTATTATCAATAAATAAATAAAGCAATTAAATGCTTAGAAACTATAATATATGCAATCATGAAATATTCAAAAAGTTAGTTGGCAAAGCCAAATTAAAATCAGGCTATATACTATGACGTCGCTTATTGAACTTTGCGGTTCTGCAAGTTTTTTAAATGTGCGTCAAAACTGATGTATGTATGAAAGTGGGGACTAATAGCGATGTATATTATAACGGATCATAATAATATATCTTTGTTGGTTATTCATTGTAGCATTCCCTGAGGAAGGTACTGATCAAAATTCCACCAGCGTTTGGATTACGGTCGTGAAGGACCTCACTGACGTATATGGTAACACAGCTGTAGTTTCTTGCACCGCACAACCACCAAAGAGCTACTAGAGTGCGTTTAATTTAAAAGTGCACTTTGTGGTTGTATAGATATGGTTGCATTTAGTGTTGTACATACATATGTGTCAACAATGATAACTTAACTTCTTTAGGTTAAGTTATTATTGTTGTCTGCATATTGAATATTTGGCTATCACCTTTTTTGTGTATTATTAATACTTTTACTCTAATTTTTTTTTTATTGTTAAGGTTGATATATATATATATATATATATATATATTTTTATTGTTAATTGTTTGTATAATATGTATACCTACAGTGTTAAATTATGTAGTTTTGTAAAATGTAATAACTTTACAAACTTTACTGATAGTTGCTTCGGAACAGACTCTGTCTAGTGAAGCAGTTATCTTTAGTATATTTTCTTTTTAATATTGTTGCACTTAATAAATAAAATAAATAAATAAAATAAATAAATAAATATATACATACCGTCACGCCATGTCCCTTGCGGGGTAGGCAGAGAGAACCGAACGCCACTTATTTCTATCTTGACACACATTCATCGCCTCTTCGAAATGTATACATCGTCTTATACGTCTTATTCGTCTATTGTTCACGCTTCTAACATTTCCGACTTTCAAAATACCGTTCACATGGAACACCGTGTTGTCAAGTGTTAATTATAAATATGTATTTATTGGTTAATACACCGCAATTTGTAAACATGTTCGTTTGAAAATAAGCTGAAACAACACCATCGCTATCTATGATGTAACGAAGAAACCTTTTTGCTACGCCATCTATTGAGAAATCTGTTTGTAAATATTGGATGTTTAAAATTTGTCATAAAATATCATCGACTCCCTACAGGAAAAAATGCAATGCTTGCGTTTAAGAGGGTGACTGCTGCCAACGTACCTATTTTTCAATTTGATATACCATCATCATTTCTAATCAAATCGTTTTGAAAAAAATCATTTCGATAGTTTAGGTATTAATAAAGAAAAATATACCTTAACTTTTTGATAATGTTCTGAATAAATTCTTGTAGAAAAATAATGGCATACCTCATTTTCAACGTAAAATCTTATATATTTAATAAACTCTAAGGCGTAGTTCAATATATTTTTTTTTAATTAAAAAAGACAAAAATATCTAGAAAAATATGATGTGACGTTGCATTAATGCTTCAGGTTTAGTAAATAAACCTAAAAATATTTATTTTCCATTAAGCACCATTGCGAAATAAAAGTTTTTATTCAGATAATTTATTTCTCTTTAATTTATAAAAAAAAATTATTGCTCAATACCTTATATTTTTTTATAAATTTAAGATAAATGTCAAAAATCGGGGTATGCTTATTATTTTCCTACAAGAATAGATACAGATAATAATTAAAAAGTTAAGGTATATTTTTCTTTATTAATATCCAAACTAACTAGGTTTTTTTTTTTAAATGATTCGTTTTGTACGTTGGCAGCAGTCGCCCTCTTAAGCAACTATAAAGACATTCGATCGTATTAATTAGTTTCGTATTAGTTTGAATATAAGATTAGATTAACTTAATTTGGCGATATGAGAAAATTATTTAGTTTATTCGACTGACAGATAGTCGTGCCAACATTACGACGAAGTGCAATTTTAAGTTAAACGCAGTATACCTATGTAGGTGTCTGTCGTATGAAGGAATCCATTATAAGGAACCGTTAGTTCGCAGGCCACAAAAAATGTTCACGTAAGAAGGAAGTATCAAATTGGGCCAATTTTATCTATTGAAAAGTTTATGTGTGGTATGACAATAGATTACTAGTTACATGTAACACATGAAATACAACTGTCGATGGTGATAGTATGTATATTTGAACAATACGTACCAAACTATAAACACAAATTTATAAACATTTTAAGATATTTTGATTTCATTATAAAACATGTAGGTATGTATGTCAGGATAGGATTGTATGGAGGTCAGTCTTTTTTTTCCTACCCAGAATATGAAAATAGCATGATGGTATGTTTGGAGAAAGTATGTATCAAACTATTGAGTGAGATATTGTGTAGTGTATACTGCCTTACAAATTGTATGAAACGATGCCGTCACTAAATTCAATTTTTATAAAAATTGTTAAACAAAATTTGAGTTGTACTACCATAATGATCATAGTTTTTATAGAAAATTAAATTATCTAGTTGGGGTGTTTCGGCTTTTTTCGTTATTTTTAAAAATTTTGGTAATATAGGCAGTTAAACACATAAATTTACCATAAATATGTTTTTCTTAGTAAAAATTTTTGAGAAACTCAGAAACTTTTTTAATAAATAAATTTGAGATTTTGTATTTGTGAATATTTATACCAATTTTCAGCGTTCTAGCTTTAATGGTTTTTCAGATTTATGGAAAAATAAACAAAAAATTCAAAAGTTCAATATTCTGAATAGAAAAGTTTTGCAGGCTTTTAAATATCTATATATTCTGAAATTTTGGGCTTTGTGAATTGAGCGGATCAAAAGTTATAAATAAAAGTTATACCGTACATTTTTCCTTTTAAATATGCGTACATATGTTTTATTTTATTTATTTTATGTTGTTTAAAAACCCTTTTCATGTCCAAATATAATATTTTTATTGATTTGTATTGTTTAAGAAGTGTACATCAAAATATAATCAGTTTTAGTGAATAAAAGGGTGTTGAGTTATAACAGAATAATCTGAAAATAGATACGTAGAAAATACAATAGCATGTTCTAAATAACCAATATGTGTACTATTGGATGACAATTGATTTTGCAAACAATTACAGCTGTTGTTATTTGATTCATTTCAATAGGTACAATCATAGAAATTTCAGAATAACCACCATTATAATTATACATCACACAATCATTAATGGTTTCTGTTTTCTTCAATATTTATTATGTATACCTACATACATACATACCATCACGCCATGTCCCTCGCGGGGTAGGCAGAGAGAACAGAACGCCACACTATTCTATCTTGACCTACATTCACCGCCTCGTCAACATTCATGCTACGTCTCATGCATGTTCTTCTATTGTTCAGACTTCTAACATTTCCTTCTTTCAGAATATCGTTCACATGGTCGTGCCATCCTTTTCTTGGGCGTCCCCGACCTCTTTTTCCATTCCTGTCAGCCTTATATATTTTTTTCGTCAAGCGTTCTTCATTCATTCTTTCCACGTGACCAAACCATCTAAGTGTGTTAACTTTCATTCTAGTTACTACATCTTTCTTCATCTTACATTCTTTCCTAGTGACCTCATTTCTAACTTTATCATACATCGTTCTATTACAAATTCTTCTTAACGATCTCATTTCCACTGCATTTATTCTACTTTCATGCGACTTCTGCCATGTCCAGGTTTCACTTGCATACATCAAGGTTGGCACTACAATTGCGTTATGAATGGCAACTTTAGCTTCCTTTGATACGTTACGATCATTCATAACTGGTTTAAGTGCTCCATTCACTCTGTTTCCTGCCATAACTCTTCTTTCAATATCCTTATCAGGCCGTCCATTCCTTTGGAACATGCTTCCCAGATAAACATATTCGTCGACTTGTTCAAGCCATTCATTCTCTACTTTTATTTGACACGATGTTCTGCTTTCACACTTTTCAAAGACCATTACCTTTGATTTGCTAGCATTCATCCTCAGTCCGTACTCTATGCATCCTTCATATACCATGCTTACTAGATACTGTAACTCTTCCACGCTTTCTGCTAACAGGACTTTATCGTCTGCATAAATCAAATCACGCACTGTTACAGTACTCAGTTTCAGACCCTTATTTTCATCCCTAAGGGCTCTTATGCAGAAATCAATGTACAGATTGAAGAGCCATGGTGACAACACGCACCCCTGTCTTGCGCCACTATTTATAGAGAACCACGACGTTACTGTGTCGTTGACACGAACACATGCCTCGCTATTCTCATACAATGACGCGATTGCGCGTATGTATACCTCTATTTTATATTTTATTTTATTGATTTTATAGAACCAACAGTTTACAATATATAATTACAATATGTATAATTATATTGACAGGTTATAAACCTTTTAAATGTTCTTTTAAATAGTTTAAACTAAGTATGTAAATTATTTAACAATTGCAAAAATATATTTTTAACACAGTTATCTGCATATAATATTAAAATATAAAAAAGTAAAGAGTTAGGAAGAGTAGGTATAAGGAGTAGGTAAGTAGGAAGAGTATTAACTATTAAGCCATCTGCATCCGCAACAAAAACAAGCCTATACACCAGTCAGTATTGTGTTCACTAGTCAGTATATACTATACAGTATACGTATACAGAGTACAATGCCTATGTAGGTAATTTATAATATTGTTACAAGTAGTATGCACCGAAGTTTAGCACCACAAACCATTGTAGAATACACAACAAAATCATGTAACGGTATGAGAGGTCTACGTACATTTTTATTAATTTTATATGTTGCA
Organism: Molanna angustata; assembly: GCA_963576475.1. Lineage (NCBI taxonomy): Eukaryota > Metazoa > Arthropoda > Insecta > Trichoptera > Molannidae > Molanna > Molanna angustata. Next base: position 21,538,284 of record OY754989.1, read on the forward strand.
TTAAAATAAAAATAAAATTTATATTATTGTATATTATGAATGTAAAGTAATAATTAAAATGTATTTTTATATCGTAGGATGTAAGTGAAATTTTTGTGCGAGATATTAAATATGTCAACGTCATTAAGTTTAGAATTAAAAATATAGCATGATCTATCAATGAAGTTATTTTTTCTTATATAAGTGTTACACTTTGTGATTTCGAACGTATTATTGGTTCTGATATTTCTCGGGGGGAACATGAATATGTATTTATAATTTCTAGTAGATAAGAGCAGTATATCATATTGTTTAAGATTTTATATAAAAAAATTGTGTCGTTGATTGTTCCAGTGGTGGAATTTTTAGATGATTTTGCACATCAGAAATAGAATTTAAGTTTCCAATAGTATATAAATATATAAACAATTTATTTTTGTCGAGAGTGAGTTGCATTATATTAAAGATTTAATATGTTTTCTTTATTTGTAAATTTACGGTTGATTATCGTGCGCCATCAACATCAACAAAACATGCAAACATTTTTACGCACCTTGGTCTGCCGTTACGCGCAACCGCAGATGCCCAATTATTTTAAACACAAGAGAAAATATTTGGATGCAGTGAGTTGAGCCACTATAATAAATAAATTAACAACTGTCGTTTATTGAATTTCTTCTTCGTCTCTGTTGAGATGAATCCAGATCCATTTGATATAATTCATGAATCTGACCCACATTTCTTCTCCCTGGCTTTATTTCAACTCTTTGTCTCTACACAATTAATAAAACAGACAATGTATGTACATTGGTTTATTAGTGGACAAGTGAAAACTCCATACATTATTCAATAGGATTATTAATCTTCTTCCTCTGGTTTTAGGCCGAGGGCCTGTTTTTTTCAGTCGGGGACTGCCTCTTGTGATCTGGATGTCCAACTGTCACTCCATCTTTTCGCTGGTCTCCCCCTTGCTCTACGACCCTTTCGGGACCTCCTTGGAGACACTTTTGGGTAGTCGCGTGTCTCCCATTCTCTCGACGCGGTCTCTCTATTGACGTCTTCGCCCTCTACCCCAGCGGATGATGTCGTCTACATCGCATCTCCTTCTTATATCCTCGTTCCGGACTCTATCCACAAGTGTAACGCCCACTACGGAGCGCAGTGTCCTCATTTCAGTAGTCCGGAGAAGATTTTTTGTTCTGACGGTATCGGCTCTGGCTTCGATGGCATAGGTCATTATGGGTCTTACGCAAATTTTGTAAATTCTGGTTTTACTTTCTAGGATTATTAATATTAATCATAAAAAAATACAAATAATAGATAATTAATTTACTAGTAAATAAAAAAAAACACTAAAATAAGACAGCTGAAATAAAATTGGTCCTATGTTCATCATCATCAGTGACTCCACAGCCCAGGATGGGCCTTGGCCTCCTCAAGGAATCGTCTCCATTGCACCCTATCCATGGCCTTTTCTCTCCAATTCCGCACACCGGCTATCCTAAGGTCCTTCTCGACTCCATCCATCCATCGTAGTTTTGGCCTTACCACACCTCTTCTCCCTCCGGACGTGATGCGAGTATTCTTTTTGGTGTCTGGTCATCTTCCAAACGAAGCACGTGTCCTAACCAGCGGAGCCTCCCTATTTTTATCGTTTGGACGATATTTGGTTTCTTGAATAGGCTCTGTAGTTAGTGGTTGCACCTGATACTCCACGTGCCTTGATCGCAGAGGGGACGGAAAATTTTTCTCAAAATGTAATTATACGTGACCAAGGGCAATTTAACAACTTCACATCAAATATTGATAGTGAAAACATGATGCTTGCCAAAGAAAATCAAGAGGCAGAAATAAAGAGAAGACGTGGCCTTGCCTGGGCAGTTTTTGGAAAATTATCATACATTCTGTAATCCCGTAAATACTCCCATTATTTGAAAAATAAGCATGTATTCTCCCAGTGCTTACTTGTGGAATAACATCGGTCCTAACAAAACGAATAATGCACAAGCTGTTAGTGGCACAGAGAGCTATGGAGAGAAAGTTGCTGGGTATTTCAATTAGGGACAGAATTCAGAATGTCATGATAAGAGAAAGAACAAAAGTAGCCAAAAGGGTCGCTGGCCTTAAGTGGAGCTAGGCTGGGCATATTGCCAGATGCCAAGATTCACGATGGACCAAAAAGATCGTAGAATGGCGACCGAGAACAAGCCGAAGAGGTATCGGCAGACGCCAGGCAAGGTGGTTTGATGACATCAAGAAATTTGCCGGGGGGAGATGGATGCAGTGTGCCCAAGACAGGGAGTTGTGGAAGATCAAGGGGGAGGCTTATGTCCAAGAATGGAAAAAAAAACAGGCTGAAGAAGAAGAAGAATGAAAACATGCCAAGTTTGACAGTTCGTTCGATCTTTTGTTTGAAATGAGCCGTATTCTAAGGTCTAGTTGATAATTGCTAAGATGATCTTTTTGTGGCTAATACTATTTTTTGCCATAAAAAGATCCACCAGTATACGTGGGAAAGAGGCTGTGAAAGATCAATTATAGATTTTGTATGTGTGGACTCCACTTTGAGGAAGGCAACGATGGACACTAGGGTATATAGGGGCGCAGAGCTGGAGACAGATCACTATTTGCTTGTTACTAAACTGCATCTGTTCATCGGCTGGCGCTCTAAAACAATCAAAAGTGCACCACCAATGCGCGTCAAAGTGGAAAAATTACAAGAAGAAGAAGTAAGACATGAATATGAAAGGAATGTTGATTATGAACTAAATTCTCAAACACATAGTGAAAGAAGTGTAGATGAAGTATGGAAAGACTTGAAAAGTGTTGTGTGCAAGGCTGCCAAGAATGCGTGCGGTGAAAGTAAAAGAGGAATGCAGAAAGGTGATGCTTGGTGGAATGAATCGGTAAAAAATGCAGTTGATGCGAAAAAGGAAGCATGGAAGTTTTGGATATCTGTAAAAGGTACTGACAAAGAAAATAGAGCAAAAGAAGAGTACAAAGAATGCAAGAGGAGAGTAAAAGCTACAGTGAGAAATGAAAAAGATTGTATAAAAGAAAAAGAAAGTCAGAAAATAGTGAAAGACTTTACGGGTAACATGAAAATGTTCTGGAAAGGCATAGCTAAACGAAAGCAAGGGGAAGTAAAAGGTTCAAAGTGTATAAATGATAAAGATGGAAATATGCTGATAGATAACGAAAGTGTGAAAGAGAGGTGGTGTGAATATTTCAAAGAATTGTATGAAAGCGCACAAGGTGACACAGTAAGACAGAGGACATGGATTATTGATGAGAATGAGAGAGATGAAATAACGGAAGAAGAGGTAAAAGAAGCGGTTAATCACGCGAAAACGGGTAAAGCCGCTGGTGTGGACTGTGTGGCAGCCGAATTTATCAAGTATGGCGGTAAAATATCTATGGAGTGGTGTCTATCGCTTTTCAATAAATGTTGGGAAGCTGGGTACACTCCGTCGGATTGGAGAAACGCAGTTGTAGTTCCTCTTTTCAAAGGGAAGGGATCAAAACTCGACTGCAAAAACTATAGAGCTATCAGCTTGTTAAGTTCGGTTGGCAAGATGTATGCAAGAATTATTGATAAGAGAATACGCAAGATTACGGAATGCAAGATATGGGATGCGCAAGGTGCCTTTGTAGGAGGCAGAGGATGTATCGATCAAATTTTCTCTTTACGTATGGCTACAGAAAAGGTTCTGCATAAAAACCAGAAACTTTTCTGTGCGTTCATAGACCTAGAGAAGGCATATGATAAAGTGGATAGAGAAAAATTGTGGGATATCCTATCGATATATGGAGTGAAGAGCAAACTAATACGTGCCGTTGCGTCTCTGTATGAAAATAGTGGAGCCTGTGTCCGTGTCAACGATGCGTTGACAACATGGTTCCCTATTAATAAAGGGGTGAAGCAAGGCTGCGTATTATCTCCATGGCTGTTCAATCTGTATATTGATCACTGCGTTAGGACATTGAAGAATGAAAATAAAGGTCTGAAACTAAGTACTGTAAACGTACGTGATTTGATGTATGCAGACGACAAAGTGGTGATTGCTGAATGTGCGGATGAGTTACAGTATTTAGTGAATAAAGTGTATGAAGGATGCCTGCAAAATGGACTGAGAATGAATGTTAGTAAATCTAAGATATTGGTATTTGAAAAGACTGAAAGTATAACTGCATGTATGATAAAAGTAGAGAACGAATGGCTAGAACAAGTTGAGGAATATTTATATTTGGGGAGTATGTTTGAACGGAATGGAAGACCCGATAAAGATATCGAAAGAAGAGTTATGGCAGGGAATAGAATAAACGGAGCACTTAGACCAGTAATGTCCGACCCAAGCATCTCAAAGGAAGCCAAAATTGTAGTACACAATGCAATTGTGGTGCCTACTTTGACGTATGCTAGTGAAACATGGACCTGGCAAAGAACACATGAAAGTAGAATAAATGCTGTAGAAATGAGATCACTAAGAAGAGTATGTAATAGAACGATATATGATAGAATAAAAAATGAGGACATAAGGAGAGAATGCAAGTTAAAGAAGGATATTATATGTAAAATGAAAGTGAATGCTTTAAGGTGGTTTGGACATATAGAAAGAATGAACGATGAACGACTGACCAAAAAAATATACATGGGTGCAAGAGATGGAGTGAATAGCAGAGGTCGCTCCAGAAAGGGATGGCATGACCATGTAAATGATATTTTGAAAGAAGGAAACATAAAAAGTTTGAACAATCGACGAGCATGTATGAGACGATGCATGGATGTAAAGGAAGCCAGAAATGTGTGCAAAAATAGAGAAGTATGGCGCTCAATTCTCTCTGCTTACCCCGTAAGGGACATGGCGTGATGGTATGTAATGATTCACTGATTGGAGGAGTCTCCGTAAAGTCTGATGATCGTTTTGCGTCTTAGAATCACATCGCATACCTTTTGACTCAAACATCATTGGTATGTAATGAAAGTGATACACATCTATTATAATTTCCTGTTTTGGCGTATGTACATAATATATTATGTGCCGCAGACGAGAACGCCATACACACATCCAACATGGCGGGACTTAGCGGCCGAATGGATGTGAAAGTTGTTATTGTAAGATAGATCTACTTACATACATTGCCAGTTGCGATCTGCAACTAAACGTTGTTTAGCACTGTGCCTCCATCGTTCCTCAGCAGTTCGGGCATGCGCAGTAGGTAAATTATTCAACAAATATAAATTGTTCATTTTTATTTTTTATTTTTTACTCTCCATTACTATGAAATAGTGGAAAAGTCATGATTTTACAATTTTTAAGCGTATTTTTTACACCAATTTCTCAATGGGTATCATGTAGAGAGTTTATATTTTGAGATTCGTCGTGATGTTTTTTGTGTGTATGCCGTAATCCATATGCCGTACACAAATATATGAATATTTGTGTCCTCTGTACTGCCCAAACTATAATGCCGATGAACTTCATATTGATATCATATGTGTAAAGTACATAAACTTAAAGTTGATTAGTTTTCCACAGACAACGGTTCATTTTTTCTCTTATTTCATCTGTTAAAAACTTTAAAAAAGCTCTCACGGGCTGGAAAATCGGGATTTTCTTATTTTGTTTAAATTTTCTATACAGTAGAAATACAATCTTCAAAAGTGCATTCAGGAATTGTAAAATTTTAAAGAAAACAATAGGTATATTAAGTGTGATATTGCATATTCCAACTGTCGATTCGTACAAAAGAATTTATTTCTCTTAATGAATCCTTTTCATAACTATATCTTACTCATGTTTTGAAATGACGGATATCACTCATGTCCTAATATTAACCAACACATGTACAAACAATACGCATGGACTAAATTTTGACTGACTAAATACTTGCACAGCTAATCATTTTGAATAGGTATTGCCTCGGAACAGGCCAGAAGGAATTTAATTTGCTGCTATATTTGCAACCCTATCACTGTCCATCCTGCCCCCCTAGACAACATGCCATTTAAGCTAAGCGTTATATCGCTAACCGATAGTAAATGTATGGAATTGGTGGCTATGACATCGCGTGACAGCCACCAATTTCATAAATTTCTATCGCTTAGCGATATAACGCTTAGCTTTTATGACATGTTGTCTAGGGGGGCTGGCTAGGTGGTCCCTCCAATGCCTTCTTCTGGATCTACTCCATCGAACGATGTCCTCTATTCCACATGTTTTCCTTATTTGTACATTGCGAACACGATCTCGGAGAGTTTTACCAGTGATTGACCTTAGGACCTTCAACTCCGTTGTCCTTAGGAGCCCCTTGGTTCGTACAGTATCTGCACGCGTTTCCACAGCATACGTCATGATCGGTCGCACACATGTCTTATATATTCTGACCTTACTGTCAATACGCATGTGTTTATTTTTCCAGATCATATTTTTCAAACATCCAGACACGACAGATGCTTTATTAACTTCAGTATATAGGTCGTTATGGCTGCAGATCTCTACTCCTAAATATTTGAAACTCATTACTCAAAAAACCAGCCATTTAAAAAAAGTTTTTGACGTTGCTATCTTTTAGACAATTTTAGTTATAACTATTACATTAGGTCTAACCGGTATATGGATAATAAATGAGGAACAGTGCTAAACAACGTCTAGTATACCTTCTTAATAACAGTGTTCATACATCTGGAGTGGAGGTCTTCTAGCCTACACGACCTTGAAGGCTCTGGTACTAGACCAATTATATGTTAATAATATTGCTTGCTGGCTTTTGCGGTTTGTTAAATAGAGGCGAGGTCGTACAAAACGCGGTAGTCTCGATAAAAAACATCAGAGAATCGTGACACAATGGATCGATCATTGATCACATTGATTTTGTACAAAGTACCTATTTAAATGATTCATAGGTAAACGTTAAATTATAGTATCTATCTGTCTCCTTGTTCTGTTTGAGTTTAAAAGCTGATTTTTGTTGCGTCGTTGTCGCGGAAACCCAAACTTTACGGAAAATAAATCTATATTAGCAATTTCGATTTTCATCGAATATTTTTTTCAATTGCATATACGCAAACATCTCTGCGGGACACCGTCACCTCATTTATAAGGACTGTTTTTTTTTATTTATTTATTGAAAATCCTTTTTTACAAGTATGTATAATAATATCTGACATAGTTCAGCAATGAGGTTCACCACCCATTCTGAATGTAGTGCCTTTTTAGGTGAGACGAGACTGGTGTGTGGGTATACACATATGTGTTGTGCTCCCTTTTATAAGGCAATGCACACCCGCACACCTTTCGCTGGTTACCCCACATTGTGGGATATGCCGTGATGGTATGAATGAATGAATGAATATAATAATATCAGAATAAGTACAATATCAGAATAAGTATAATAAAAGTGTATTCAAAAAACAGTTAATAACTTAGATGGGTCGATGGCAGAGCGGTTAGCGCGCTGGGTTAGTAATCCAGTGGTTGCGAGTTCGAAAAAAAAAATGGCGCTATATAAATTATCCATTTATTATTATTATAATTAATATAACTTTATGCAGTAGTAAATAAAATTTATAGGTTATACTATAATTAAGTTAAAGTTTAAGTCATAAGTGTATACATATATATTAATTTTAATTTGTGGATTAGGCTACTCTACTAGGCTATGCCTGTCCCAGAGTAGCGTTATATTAATCAGTTCTATTATTTTTATTCGTCATAGTGTTAATTATTTTTTATAAGGTTTATTGGTAGATTGAAGTAATATAGATGTGCAAGTATATGTTTTAGTGTAGTATGAAAATATTGCTTGATGTAAAAAGGGCTAATGCTAATATAATTTTGATTTTTTTTTTAAGTCAATTAAGTAGTTATATTAAATAATTCTTCTGTTACTTTTCTTCCTTTGATAATTAACCAGTTGTTTGCTATAGCTTTCAATTTGATATGTAAGCAGGTTCTTATTAGTGGAAAGTCAGTTTTAAAAAGGTTGCTTTCATTGTTTAGAAATAAACTAATTTCTCAATAGATGGCGTTACAAAATGGTTTCTTCGTTACTGCATAGATGGCAATAGTATGATTCCTTATTTTCATGTGAATTGTTACACATTATTCAAATATATAGAACTTTCAAAAATTACATTGATAAAGGAACTCAATAAGAAGGTATAATTGGTGAACGTTGCGCAAGCGCATAAAGTGATCACGCAAACCAGCCGAAGGTGCCTTGATTTCCTGGTTCTTCTATAGTATCCCAACTTCGTCTCTATCGAGATGTTAAAAAGTTTGTCAATAAGAATATCTAATTTTTATATTAACAAAATTTCATGTACCTAAATACAAAGAAAATTGTTAATTGACTTTTGTTCTAAGAAATGAAGTGCATCTCAATAAACTTGAACGTCTTCAGAATATATGTATCAGATTCATCTTTGGGTTGAAAAAATTTGATCACATATCATCTTACCGCAATTTTCTTTGTTGGCCCAGGATACGCCAGGGGCGCAATATACACATTTTGTCACTATTGTACAATATTCTATCGAATCCAAACCTGCCACAGTACCTCAAAAACAAATTCACTTATTTATCCAATCATGGACTTCCACTCCGATCTGCTAAACGTACAACACTATCCATACCTATCCATAATACAGAATTTCTCAGCTCTTCGTTCGAAGTACAATCAGCAAGATTATGGAATAGCCTTAGTCCGGATATTGCGTCGTCTAACTTACTTTGTATTTTCAAGAAAAAACTAAAGAAGGAATATTTATCCTTGAACACGTGATTCCGATTTCCTCTCCTGTCCTTACCCCTATCCTTTTTTACTCCTCACTAACCCAAGGGGATATGTACGGCGTGTTCATTTTACTTTATTAATTATAGACTATAGTACTCATTCGATTCTTTTCAAATTTTGCAAATATGTTTATCTTAAACTCGCTTAGACCCCATTAGATTTCGAAGGATATCCGAATAGTGCTTCTCAATTTTTTCAACTATCAAATATTTCAAAGTGACTCGAAGCTCAGGAAAATTAATATTTGAAATTTTTATTTTGTAATTGGTAAAAAGACTCATTTCATTCATAAAATGGCATTGAAGAATTATCAAGTTTTCATAATAAAATATTTAAATAAAAAATAATTGTACAAGCTACGCCCACCTCCACCCGCTCCGCATATGGGGACTGAAACGGCCACTTCACAGAACGCTAGTAAGAATGACAAAGAATGCATGGCACGAAGAGTAGCTCTAGAAGCTCCTACGTCCACCTCCACCCGCTCCGCATATGGGGACTGAAACGGCCCCTTCACAGAACGCTAGTAAGAATGACAAAGAATGCATGGCACGAAGAGTAGCTCTAGAAGCTCCTACGTCCACCTCCACCCGCTCCGCATATGGGGACTGAAACGGCCCCTTCACAGAACGCTAGTAAGAATGACAAAGAATGCATGGCACGAAGAGTAGCTCTAGAAGCTCCTCTAAACTCGTGGTCTCGGCACAATTGTGCAAAAAATAACAATCAACGTCGGTGAAGATAATATTCACAGACATGGATTGTCGCGAGAGTACTTCAAGCCTGTGACTGTAAAATTGGGCATCAGAGAGTTGACCTAGGACAATCTGGAATTTCATTTTTTTTATTCCGCAGATAGAAGGGCACTATAGCCAATAGCAATTGAACAAACTAATTTCATGAAAATGCTGAAAATTTTCCATTCAAAATTTTAATAACTTATGGAGTGACTTGTCAGTAAGGAGTTTAGCGTTGGCCACAAGCCGCTCGTTTTCCTATGAAGTAATTTATTTTTGTTTTGTTTTAGTATCTTAGTGTTATATACCTGTATTTTCTTTTGTTCTTTTGTTGTCATACATACATACACAATTTTGTCATACTTTGTAATCTAGTTGGTTGTAAGAAATACGACATTTTTTTCAGACGAAATCCTTCCACCATATTTTAAGCCTTCACAGACATTTTTATTATTCTCTGTTATCTTTTATCGGTTTGTGTACACCAGAGCAGCAAAATAAAATAAAAAAAAAACTGAAATAATTCTTTGAGTGGTCGTTTCTGTATTGTTGAAAGAGCAAACAAGGGAACCCTCGCCATAATCTTTTGCCAGAAATGAAAGAAAACATGATAACTACTTCAAGATAAGTGATTTATACGTATTTACCTTTTTCTTTTTAAAGAAATGTATAATACATTAAAAACATAAAAAAATATAAGTGTTTTATTGTATTTTTCCCTTTAATATTTTGCGCACACTTCTTCCCGTGAGACACAAACAATTCTCTCATCGAAGAGATAAGCGGTGCTGGCATAATGATAAATCTGGAGTTCTGTAGGTACTGAAGTTGGCACATTCGTGTCATGTGATTTTGTTACGTGATTGGTTGAAAGGAATTTTAACTAGTGCACGACATTTATTTGCATTTTGTACAAAAGGATTAATAAGTCAACAAATATAAAATTGTATTAACTTAAATTTAATTCATGTACAATTACCAATACACTAGCGACATGTGTGCGGGTGTAAATAACCTTAAAAATTAAGCACAACACATGCGTGTGTCTCTACACACCAGTCTCATCTCAGCTATAAAAGCAACATTCGGAATGGGTGGCGTACCACATTGCTGAACCATGAAATATGTTATTCTGCCTGTTGTATTTTCTATTACCCGGCTCTTACGGGGCACCTGAAAATGATTATAATTAAAAGTATGGAATCACTATTCTAAGCCTTCACTGCATAAAAATTTGCTATCGATATTCATTTAAAACATTCGCTCTAAATATTCACTATCGAAATTTGCTCTATATATTCGTGTATGAGTGTGTGTGTGTGTGAGGGTGTGTGTGTGTGAGGGTGTGTGTGCGTGTGTGAGGGTGTGTATGAGTGTGTGTGTGTGTGAGGGTGTGTATGAGTGTGTGTGTGTGTATGTGTGAGGGTGTGTGTGTGTGAGGGTGTGTATGAGTGTGTGTGTGTGTGAGGGTGTGTGTGTGTGTGAGGGTGTGTGTGTGTGTGTGAGGGTGTGTGTGTGTGTGAGGGTGTGTGTGTGTGTGAGGGTGTGTGTATGAATTATATTTGGCTTATACATTGTTATTTGTTTTTATATTATGTTGATGGAATGCTTTGTTTTGGCTCTAACATTGTAAAAATAATATTGTATCATTAAACTGTAAATGAGCTGTAGCTTCCCAAAGAAAATAAATAAACATTTGTTCATTCTTCCTGAACATTCGTTGTCAATATTCGCTCTAAACATTCGTTATTGACATATGCTCTAGAAACACGTTCTAAACATTGGGTCTAAATATTCGTTTTACGCTCTAGACATTCGCTCTGAACATGCATTTCTGCTTTGGTTTTTAGATATCGGCTATAGGCACGGTCTCTAACCCGCATCGTATATTTTATCGTATCGGTTATCCAGGGCTTATGTCTGTCCCTTATTATTTTCGTCTGAATTGGTGCAAAGGTGTCAAATAAATCTATAACATATGAATTGAAAATTTTAACCATGTCATCTACATTGTTTATTGATCTTATGTATTCTAACAGACCATTATTTATTTCGGCACTGAGATTATTTACATCAACATCTTTGATATTTCTAAATGTCATTGTTTTTGTTACTTTTCTGGGTTTAGGAAATTTTAAGTCGCAAACAATTCAACCATGATCACTCATATCCTTGCAATGATGCACGCTGAGATTTGTAACTCTCTCAGGTGCATTAGTGAATACCAAATCTATGATCTTTGATGAAGTATTTGTTACTCTCGTGGATTCATGAATAACTGAAGTCATATTAAAAATATTAAATGATTCCAAAAGTTTTCTTGCATTAGTTTCTTCGGTATCTGTAATATCAATATTAAGATCATCTAGCACAAAAATATTATCACAATGAAAAATGAAGTTAGATATATTATCACTAATACATTCAATTGATTCACCTACGCCCTTACTATGCGGTCTATATAATGTACTCAATATCATACTGATGTTTGGAGCCTTGATTTTTATCCACATCTGTTCTAAATATTTGTTTTCATATGATAGAATCGTACAAGAAAGTCCGCGACGAACATAAAAACCTACACCTCCACCTCGACTTGGTCGTGGTGCCAAATGTAAAGTGTAACCTGGTATAGCCCTATCCGTTGCACCTCTGACCTCATCAATCCACGTCTCGTTCAGGGCAAGCACATCAATTTCGTGTTCATCCATATAGACACACAGATCATTGAACCCTGTGCCTAGAGATTGAGCATTTAGTAAGCCTATGGTAAAGCTCCTTTTTTTATTCCTGAATAGACTCATTCTGAATAATTATTATCAATGAAAATATTTCACTACTAAAATCGCTCAACACGAGAATTACGTTCAAATACATACACATAAACACCACAATACGCACAAAGTCAATGGAGTGAAGCACCGCAACGCAACCAACAACAAAAATATACAGCAACCAAATAATAAATAATGCCGAAGGTACACGAAAACAATATAAATAAGAAAAGCAAGTACAGCACCAGATATCCATAAAAAAAACAGAAAATAGTAAAAAAAATAGAAAAAGAAGAAGTTGAGTAAATAAAAAAAAAAAAAATTTTTTTTTAATTGAACATGATTTTCAGTTTGTGAGAGAGAAGTCTTAAAAACATATATGATTGAAATAAGCTCTAGAAATTCTTTCTAAACATTAGGTCTAAATATTCATTCATTCGTTAATGACATTCTCTCTTAACATTCGTTATCGTCATTCTTTATTATTTCTAAACATTAATTCTAAATATTCGTCCATTCGCTATCGACATTCTCTCTAAACATTCGTTATAGACATTCTCTCTTAACATTCGTCATTCGGTTTAAACATTGGATATTGAAATCAGTTCTTGAAATTCGTTCTAAACATTGGGTCTTAATATTCGTTCTTTCGCTCTAAACATTCGCTCTTAATATTCGTTATCGACATTCTCCATTCGTTATTGAAATATGCTCTAATAATTCGTTCTATACATTGGGTCTAAATATTCTTTCTTTCGTTATTGACATTCCCTCTTAAAATTCGATATCGTCATTCGTTCAAAACATTTATTCTAAATATTCGTCCATTCGCTATCGACATTATCTCTAAACATTCGTTATCGACATTCTCTCTTAACATTCGTTTATCGTCATTCGGTCTAAACATTTGATATTGAAATCAGTTCTTGAAATTCGTTCTAAACATTTCGTTTAAATATTCGTTCATTCGCTCTAAACATTGGCTATCGTCATTCGCTTTTAACATTCGTTCTAAACTCGCTATTATCAAATACGTTAAAAATTAGTTTACGTACGGCGAACGGTTTTACACTTGCCATCTTACTCCTGAACGGTGTACATAAGAACCTCTTCCCGTATTTCATCCCTCTCTTGACACCAAATTCGGCGTGGATTTCACAATAAAGACTTTTCTTTCTTCGTCTATGGCCGACGCTCTCCATAGACAATGCGCTCTTTTGATACATCATTTCTTTTGTTGCTTTGTACACCATAGATTTCCGCTTTATCCTCCGCACCGCAATAAATACCACCCGCTCTTTTCATATCAGAATCGATGCACGCGAGGGAGATAACACTTTTGTCTCGTGAAAGAGTAAATCACCTATTTGTTATTGTGTATCGCTTGCGTGATAGGATACTTCAGTCTTTACACCAGACTTTGTTTTTGACACATCATGTACATACGTGATACGGTTTGTCTAGTATTCACACCAATTCAGTTATATTAATTGATCTTAATTTATTTATTTATTTATCACACCATATTTATAATGACAACAATAAGATCTTGGGGTGACATTTGATACAAAACTCTCGTTTATAAAACACATCAACAACATTCATGACAGAGCTCTACAGATGCTTGGATTTGTATTGCGAGTATCAAATGCTTTCACTAATATTTTTACTTTGTAATCGAATATTTTTATTATTGCATATGCGCAAACATTGGATTTTTTTCCCTGTCGGGAGTCAAAGATATTTTTTAACAGATTTTTAATTATCTCAATAGAGACGAAGTTGGAATATTTATTGTAGGAGAACCGGGAAATCAAGGCACCTACAGGGCTTACGACCTGTCCCGCAAGCGCATAAAGTGATCACGTAAACCAGCCGATGACAGGTCGTAAGCCCTGTAGGTGCCTTGATTTCCCGGTTCTCCTACAATAAATATTCCAACTTCGTCTCTATTGAGATAATTAAAAATCTGTTAAAAAATTTTTACTTTGTCTTTATTATTTATTTTATTTTTTTTTTATTTAATTTCAATTTACGGTTTGATAACCTTTTACACATACAAGTATACATAATATATTAAAAACAACAGAATTTAAAAAAAAAAAAAAAAAAAACAAATAAAAACAAACAAATATACAAAACGAAAATAAAAAATGAATAACAATATAAAAAAGGTGAAAACATGTAAAAATATGTAAAAAATAATGAAAAACATTTAAAAAAAAAAAAAAAAAAATATGTAAAAAAAAAAACATGCGAGAAACATTCAAAAATATGTAAAAAAATAAACAAAAAACATGTAAAAATATGTAAAAAAAATAAACAAAATACATGTAAAAAATAATGAAAATCATGTTACAAATATGTAAAAAATATGTAAAAAATAAACAAAAAGCATGCAAAAATATGTAAATAAACAATGAAGAACATGTTAAAAATATGAAAAAAAAGTAAACATACATGCAAAAATTAATACAGGAAAAAAGAAATGAGAAAAGTAGTTTAAAAACCGACAAAATAATCTAATGTTTGGTCTCATTAACAAGTGCAGTGTATAGGCAACTTCTATAGATGCCGATCGAGTCATTAAATATATCTGTGTATTGTGCATACTGGTTCCCCAAACTATGCAGTCTTTGCAAGGTTGAATTAGCCCGGTATACGCTAGTGTTAGTATGACAATAAAATGGCGCGGTACTGCGTGTGACCAGGGACGGCACCCGCAAATTTATAGCACTGAGCAAGTAAGGGGTGTCAGTATGCGAGTTTAATATTTTAAATAAAAATAACAGATCTGCTAAAATTCTTCTCTGTGACAGTGGCAATAAATTGGTTAGCTTCATAAGACTGTTATAATTTATATAATCAATCGGTATTCCAAGTTTAAAATTAATAAACCTAAGAAATTTTCTCTGAACTTTTTCCAAAGTATTAATATGAATAGAATAACAAGGAGACCAAACAGTGGAATTATATTCAAGGTGGCTTCTAACAAGAGTTTTATATAATAAAGACAAAGTAAAAATATTAGTGAAAGCATTTGATACTCGCAATACAAATCCAAGCATCTGTAGAGCTCTGTCATGAATGTTGTTGATGTGTTTTATAAACGAGAGTTTTGTATCAAATGTCACCCCAAGATCTTTCACTTCAGCTGTTCTAAGTAGAACATTGTTGTTCAATGTATATTTATTAAGAATCGGTGATTTAATTTTATAAAATGAAATAACTTGACATTTGTTAATATTCAGATTCAACTTATTAGAAAGGCACCAATCATACAAAGTATCCAGATTTCGCTGTAATATCAAACAGTCATTATATAAAACTCTTGTTAGAAGCCACCTTGAATATAATTCCACTGTTTGGTCTCCTTGTTATTCTATTCATATTAATACTTTGGAAAAAGTTCAGAGAAAATTTCTTAGGTTTATTAATTTTAAACTTGGAATACCGATTGATTATATAAATTATAACAGTCTTATGAAGCTAACCAATTTATTGCCACTGTCACAGAGAAGAATTTTAGCAGATCTGTTATTTTTATTTAAAATATTAAACTCGCATACTGACACCCCTTACTTGCTCAGTGCTATAAATTTGCGGGTGCCGTCCCTGGTCACACGCAGTACCGCGCCATTTTATTGTCACACTAACACTAGCGTATACCGGGCTAATTCAACCTTGCAAAGACTGCATAGTTTGGGGAACCAGTATGCACAATACACAGATATATTTAATGACTCGATCGGTATCTATAGAAGTTGCCTATACACTGCACTTGTTAATGAGACCAAACATTAGATTATTTTGTCGGTTTTTAAACTACTTTTCACATTTCTTTTTTCCTGTATTAATTTTTGCATGTATGTTTACTTTTTTTCATATTTTTAACATGTTCTTCATTGTTTATTTACATATTTTTGCATGCTTTTTGTTTATTTTTTTGCATATTTTTTTTTACATGTTTTATACATGTTTTTCACATATTTTTTTTTTTACATATTTTTTACATGATTTTTGTTTAGTTTTTTCATGTTTTTTGTTTTTTTTTACGTGTTTTTGCATTGTTTTTTTACATGTTTTTACATATTTTTTACATATATATTATATATTTATTTTTTTTTGTTTGCGTTTTTTGTTTATTTTTTACATATTTTTTACATATTTGTTACATGATTTTCATTATTTTTTACTTTTTTTTTGTTTATTTTTTCACATATTTTTACATGTTTTTTGTTTATTTTTTTTTTACATATTTTTGAATGTTTCTCGCATGTTTTTTTTTACATATTTTTTTTTAAATGTTTTTCATTATTTTTTACATATTTTTTTTTAAATGTTTTTCATTATTTTTTACATATTTTTACATGTTTTCACCTTTTTTATATTGTTATTCATTTTTTATTTTCATTTTGTATATTTGTTTGTTTTTATTTGTTTTTTTTTAATTCTGTTGTTTTTAATATATTATGTATACTTGTATGTGTAAAAGGTTATCAAACCGTAAATTGAAATAAAATAAAAAAAAAAAATTACTGCTGCCCAACTAGGAAATCCTGTTCTAGGGCTAGCAGTTTACAATTTATATTGACAATTATATGCAATTATGAACCAGGTGATTTTTCCCGTTCCACACTAAATATGTACACAATCTCAACTTTCTGCACTCACAATCATTACCTCAACAAACATATGGGCTCACACAAAACAGATCAACCAGGTCCCAATGTCCGCTATAATACCTGTCATAAATCCAATCTCTGACGCGATTTTTATTTCAGAGCCATAGAAAGAGACTAGTTAACTATGTTAATTAATATGAATCACATGGTTCCCAAATCAAATCAAATATTTTTATGTGTTACTCAAAGAGCATATGGCATAGTTACAAATGGCATAGTTAAAAATGTTGTTAATAATTTTTATTTTGAATTATTAAAGTAGTTGTTGTTGAATAATTTGTGTTTGTGATTAGTATAAACTAATATTTTTTTTCTTTTTGTTTCAGATCAAATTATGGTTTACAAGAAGCTGAACTTCCTTGTTCAATTATAATGAATTCAACCCCATGAATAATTTTTAAATTTGTTGCCAAATCTTTATAATCTGCAATTAAATGCTACATTTTATCATATTTAATATGATGTTTGTATTGAATTCGCGATTTAAATAACTATCGGAGAAATTGATTCGTTTCAAAATTATGTGAAGCTTTACATTGGCCATATAATGCCAATAACTTGAGTGTAATCAGTGTTAAACGTGCCAAATTTGTTCACTGTTTTTTTTTTTTAAATTATAATAGCCGTCAAAGTGCGGCCATTTTGTGCTAAACAGTGATATCGAAATGGCGGAGTCACGTAGTGCAGACAAGATGGCGGTCTCTATTCACAGACACAGTTTTTTCATAGCTGTTTTCGGAGTCCTGCTTGCGGTGCGACCTTCTGAATCACAAGGTAATAATTTTATTTAATATTCGTATTAAATTAACCACTTTCTCTTCGTTGGCGTCAAAATGATTGATTTATTAATCAAATTAAGTCAATGGAATATTGACTTTGGCAGACATAGTATCAATCGACTCTACATTCCTACATTGCACAAGCGTCTATACGACGCTCGTTCTTTCAATTATGTAGGTATTTTCGGTGGAGACAGATTTTTACTCCTCACTAACCCAAGGGGATATTTATTTATTTTATATTTGGGAATAATGATTACGCCATTTTGAAGGGTATATTTTTATTGCAGATTATCAACTAGTATCATGCTGAGATTGTATTCTGAAAGTTTCATCACAATGTATCTATGTGTGTGTGTGCTATGTGCTGTGTGCTGTGTGCTATGTGCTATGTACGGCGTGTTTATTTTACTTTATCGATTATAGACTAAAGTACTCATGACAGGTCGTAAGCCCTGTAGGTGCCTCGAGTTCCTGCTTCTTCTACAATATCCCAACTTCGTCTCTATTGAGATGTTAAAAAATTTTTTTTGTCAATAATAATATAATTTGACTCCCGAAAGGGAAAAAAATCCAATGTTTGCGTATATGCAAATAAAAAAATATTCGAAAAAAAATAACCTTAAAAAAATTATATTTATCTTAAATATATTTTACAATCGTTTCAGACCGGCCCTGAATCATATTTAACTAGGAAGTCAGTTAAATCTGCAATAATAAATAAATCTACCTAAATATTTGAGAGCGTTATAAAGCACTAGTTGAATAATAATTCCAAGGACGAAACATCTAAGTACATTTATGAATACACACACAATTAATATTATAATTTAATTGGTAACATATTTAAAAAAGAAGAATGTCTTAATAAGTCTTAATGGGTATCTATCTGGTTTGAGCGGATACGACCAATCAAATAACAGATATTTCCATGCCAAAGCAGAGCTGGAAATGAGATTGATGCCAATTTAAACATGATATACATTTAAAATCAATCTCAAAAATATATCCTACTGCTATAAGTGCATTCAGCATAACTTTTTTTCTTGTTTTTGTGTTGGTAAGCTTACATAATTGATGATCTGGCCAATTTGGTTTTTTTGTTTTTTAAACATTTCGCTACTCTATACATGAACGGAGACTTTGTTTTTATAAATAAATTTAAAACAATTTTTTTAATGTTTTTGGGGGTATGTAAAAAAACGAGAAGGTCGTGGTCAACATTAAACTCTCCACACCATATTAAGTGGTCATTTTTTTCTTCTTGAAAGGTTGACATTTCCTAAATGCATTTTTATGAAGTACATTTTTATTAGATTCTTAAACAAATATAAGATTCCCAGAGGACAAAAGTTTTCACAATACACCATACACACAAGAAAATTGTCACAAAACTCATAGTATGCATTTTCTACATATTACGCACAGAATAATTATTTTAACAGATGCTTAAACTATTACAACAGTCTTGACCCCCAACCTGATATATTTAACTCCACACAGACATCGATGAAACGCCAATTACGCGCGGTTATTGGTAATATTACTGGTTAAAAATTAAACCTACTTTCCTTAAACCTTCATCCCTTCCTTATTAACGCTTTCCTATATCCATTACCCTTCCCTTTCCCCCACATACACTCACCATCATAATACAATAACTACCCAACATCTGGAAACTTTATAATTGGCTATTTCTTTTGTATTCTTTTTTACGATTAAGCATTAAAAATGTATAGCTGTTAAGTTTCTAAACAAATAAAATTAAATAAAATACCTGTTGAGAAATTTTAATTAAAATTGCATTACTAGCAAGATGAGCATGTATGAGACAGTGTATCAATGTTGATGAGGCGATGTATGTGTCAAGATAGAAGAATGCGGTGTTCGGTTCTCACTGCCTACCCCTTGTGGAAGATAGAGGTAGAGAGTAAAAAATAAACTTGTCTATAGAGACACATACAATATCAATATGAAGTTCCTAAATAAATATTACTTTCTCTGGGGACATAAGTTTTCATAGTACATCTACATAACATAGTATGCACTCCCTACATGATACATGTTGAGCAATTGATGTAAATTTCTCACTCACCCGAGGCATAAGGTTTCATTCTTTTCGGGAAAAATTCAAATTTTTTAATTGTGATATCTTATTTACTTTTTACTGTCGCGTATTTATTGATCTATAGCCTTTTTCCTTCTAATAAATTCACTTTTCTTAGAACTCAAAACTCAATTACTTAAGAGGCTATATAGTATATTTTGAAAATAATTTCCCCATTACCCCCAAAGTATACGTCTGTGAAATAAAAAAAAGTTGATATATGCCCCTTTATTGTTTCGCATGAATTTTGGAAAATTTTAATTTGTTTAATACTTTTCTTGTAAAATTAGTTTTAGTAAAACCCTTTTTTAATTTTTACTCCTCACTAACCCAAGGGGATATAGTGGGGAGTTATGATTTCGCAATTTTTAAGGCTATTTTTTTTTGCAGATTATCAACTAGTATCATGCTGAGATTGTATTCTGAAAGTTTTATCATAATGTATCACTGTGTGTGTGTGCTATGTACGACGTGTTCATTTTTACTTTATCGATTATAGACTAAAGTACTCATTCGATTCTATTCAAATTTTGCAAATATATATATCTAATACTCACTTAGACCCCATTAGATTTTGAACGATATATGAATAGTGCTTCTCAATTTTTTTAACTGTCAAATATTTCAAAGTGACCCCAAACTCAGGAAACTTAAAAATTGAAATTTATATTATCAAATTGATAAAAAGGCACATCACTTTCATAAAATGGCATTGAAGAGTTATCAAGTTTTCATACTAAAATATTTAAATAAAAAATTATTTAACAAACTCATTTCATGAAAATGCTGAAAATTTTCCAAACAGAATTTGAATACTTTATAGAATGACTTGTTAGTGAGGAGGTTAGCGTTGGCCACAACCCACTCGTTATTCTATGTAAATAAAAAAAACTAAGAGACGTATGAAGTAGATTTTTACTTCAATCGAAAGAGAATATGAAATTTTACCGGCTGAGTTTTTTTATATTTTAATTACTATGGTTTGATTTAAAAATAATACATACATTTTTTTTTATTTATCTATTCATCTTTCTGTACATAATATAAACAAGTTTATTCTACATACATACCATCACGCTATTACCCTTACGGGGTAAGCAGAGAGAACCGAGCGCCATACTCCTCTATTTTTGCACACATTCCTAGCTGCCTTAAAATCTATGCGTCGTCTGAAGTTTTTTTTATATTTCTTTCTTTCAAAATATCATTCACAACAAAAAATACCTCTAAATTTTGCATTTTTTTCACGAAAACATAATTGTGTATCACAGATAAGTAATATACAATATTTTTTTGAATTTCATACATTAGAAGGTAATTTAGTGTATAAATTTGTGTATATCCGTATGCCCAGGGTATACAAGGGCCATGAAGACCAACTACATACTGGAGTTATGTAAAATTTGGTTACATTCGACATATTATCTTAGTTGATGTCTTTGATGTTTTCAATAAAAAGTTTATGATTTCGAAATATCAGAATAGCGACGCGACGCTCCATTGCAGAATGATAAAAATACCGGCATTCTGGCAGACCGTAAACGTGTAATAATATGTAATATAATATGAAATAACATTTGTTAATACATATTCATCAAATGAATTTGTTTAAGGGGACTCTATAAGTCAGAATAACGGAAGAAAAGAAATAAAGGAGTGGTCTAAGAGTCAGCTAATAATTAATTCTTGCTCGAACTGATTAAGTTTAGTTTGTCTATTGACAATAAATTCTTCTCTTCTCTATTTATTTATTTATTTATTTGAATCTTCTTGTACATATGTACAATTTGTACACTGGCGGGCTTATTGCCTAATGGCAATTTCTTCCAACCAACCAGAGTTAATGTTAAGTATACAAAACAATGTGTACTATGGCACTCAGTTACATAATCACATTACAAAATAAATAAATACGGCAGAATAAAAGTAAAAAAAAACAAATAAGATACCATAAAAGAACAATTCATAGCAATGATAGGATAACTAAAGGATGAGGAAAGGAAGAGGAGAGGAAGATGTAATCAGGTGTTGTCAGATAAATATTTTTGCTTTAGCCTTTTCTTGAAGATGTTTAATGAGATAGACGACGTAATATCAGGACTTAGGCTATTCCATAGCCTAGCCGAATGTACTTCAAATGAAGAGCTTAAAAAATCAGAACTATGAATAGGGATAGATAGTAAAGCACGTTCAGCAGATCGAAGTGGACGCCCATGGCTTGAAAGATAAGTGAATTTATCTTTGAGATACTGAGGTAAATTTGGATTAAAAAGGACATTGTATAGTAATGACAAGATATGTATATTACGTCGTTGTCGTATCTTGGGCCAATGAAAAAGATTACGGTAGTGAGAAATATGATCAATTTTTTTTAGTCCAAAGATAAAACGGATGCAAACATTTTGAAGGCGTTCAAGTTTGTTGAGATGTTCCTCGTTTGCATCCAAGTAGCTAACATCAGCATAGTCAAGCAACGGTAGGAGAAGTGATTGAGCTAAGGTTATTTTACAGTGAAGTGGAAGGAAATTCTTGAGTTTATTAAGTGAGTGTATGGAAAAGTAAGTGGATTCTCTAGTATATAATAAATTCTTGATGTTCTTACATAAAGATAAACAAAATGAATAGTTTAAGTCCATTAATTCAATTTGATTATGAATTTATTATGTGTAAGGCACATCTGACGATGTGACTTACATGAAACGCGTAGGTAGTCAAATTAAAATTACGGAATAATATCAGAATTTTAAAAAGTATATTTAAGTTATAATTGAGTCAAACTAGTTTGTTTTCTTAATGAAGTATTTGAAGGCAAATAACAAAAAATAACACATAAACAAATTATTGACCTATTGGCAGAAGACGAATGAAAGTAATTAGAATACATGCTGTAGAAAGATTATGTAATAGAACGATATATGATAGAATAAAAAATGATGACATGAGGAGAGAATGCAAGATAAAGAAGGATTTTATGATTAAAATCAAAGTGAATCGTTTGAAGTGGTTTGGACATAATGAAAGAATAAACAATGAACGTCAGACCAAAACAATATACATGGGTGTAAGAGATGGAGTGAATAGCAGGGGTCGCCCCAGAAAGGGATGGCATGACCATGTGAATGATATTTTGAAAGAAGGAAACAAAAGAAGCTTCAACAATCGACGAGCATGTATGAGACGATGCATGGATGTAAAGGAAGCCAGGAATATGTGTCAATATAATAACAATGCCTAATTTGAAATAAAATGCATTGAATTAAATAAACCAAAAACACGGTTCACATTTTGCCAGCGGCGCAATATACACATTTTGTCACTATTGTACAATATTCTCTCGAACCCAAACCTGCCACAGTACCTCAAAAGCAAATTCACTTATTTATCCAGTCATGGACTTCCACTCCGATCTGCTGAACGTACAACACTATCCATACCTATCCATAGTACAGAATTTCTCAGCTCTTCGTTCGAAGTACAATCAGCAAGATTATGGAATAGCCTTAGTCCGGATATTGCGTCGTCTAACTCACTTAGTATTTTCAAGAAAAAACTAAAGAAGGAATATTTATCCTTGAACACCTGATCCCGATTTCCTCTCCTGTCCTTACCATATCCTTTTTCTTGCTATGAATTATAATTTTTTTTTTTGTTTTAATAGTATTTAAGTGTTATACGTATTTTCTTTGATTTCTTTTACTCTTTTTTATTTGCTGTTGTACATACACAATGTTGTCATACTTTGTAATCTGGTTGGTTGGAAGAAATTGCCTAGTGGCAATAAGCCCGCCAGTGTACAATTATATTTGTTTATATTATGTACAAAAAGATGTATAAATAAATAAATAAATATAATTGTATAGTAAAAAATTATTCATTGCATGAAAGAGATTGCAAAATGGCGATATACAATTTACGCGCCTATTGTACATTTTTTGTAAATAAATTAAATATAATATATGTAAAATATAACTAGTGTATTTTTATTCGAGTACTTTATGATTGCATATGCATATTTTTTTATAACACCATATTTTGCAATGACGCAAACAAGTAGATTTCTACTGCCCAACTAGGGAACCCTGTTCTAGTGCTAGCAATATACGCAAGCTTTTTATTTTACACCTGTAGTGAGTCAATAATACATAATATATACTATTTTTGGAAAGATTTTTTAATATCTTGTATTTTTCTGAATTAATTCACACAAAATAATCATTTCTCTCCGCCCCATGGTCTCATAAAGTATTATTACGTTTTTTCAAATGTTTGAATGTTAACTTTGTGGTTCATATTTAACAAATTAAATTTAAAGATATAACTTTGTATTAACCACGTTTTTTGGTTGAAACGATGCGACCGGTTTCGGAACTAACCGTTCCCTCATCAGGCTAACTTTCAACTGACATGTGGAGACTGCTCTGCAGTCTACATAGGAAAAACAGGACGGAAATTTGAGACTAGAGTAAAAGAACATATTAGATGTATAAACAATGATAATTTTTCGGAATTCGCAGAACACTTAGTACTTAATGATCATCAATTTAATATGCAATCGGGAACAAAAATTTTACACGTCAACAAAGTAGGTCTCCGTCTTGATAATTTAGAGTCGCTAGAAATTAAAAAGTGTATTAATTCAAAACAGAACATAATAAACAATCAGTTAAATTTATCTTTCAGTCCATTATTAAATATGTTTCCTTTTACTTCTAATCCTTCAGCCAATCGGACCCACCCTGCACAAGACCCAACCCTAAGTACCCCCACCCTACCTCTACCTCCGCCCCCATAGATTTCTTGTAAGCACGTCGTCACATTCTGTTTCAGTTGAAAGTTAGCCTGATGAGGGAACGGTTAGTTCCGAAACCGGTCGCATCGTTTCAACCAAAAAACGTGGTTAATACAAAGTTATATCTTTAAATTTAATTTTTATTATTACGTTGTTTATGGATCACTCTCAATTGAACATTGTAATTAATAATCAAAATTTCATAATTTATTCATTTACTTACTTAAATATATTATATTTGTAAATATATTTTAGGATATCTGCGCTAAAATTAAAATTACTTCCTGATAATTTTTAGACTAATAAAATTTAAATCATTTTAAATAATGGAGCAATATTAAATATTTCTACATACCTAAATAGAGTTCTGCTTCATTGCGTAGATTTATGTTTTATTGAAATGTATCAAATATAATGAAATAACAATCGAATTGTTATTAACAAATCAAGGAAAAGAGGTAGAAGATATCAAGGCAAAATGTAGATTTAAGTTATAGGTACAATTAATTTATTTATACACACATAGGTATAATGTATACTTTATTTGATTGAATCATAATTTTACACTTCTACTCTTTCCTAACCTATTTAGTTCAGATAGTTTTTTCAAATTGAATTCGATGGTTAAATAAATAAATAAATTTATTTCATAAATGAATAAATAAAAATAATAAAATGAATGAACGAATGAATGAATGAATGAATGAATGAATGAACGAACGAATGAATGAATGAATGAATAAGCAAGTAAATAAATATATAATAATATTAAATTATTAATCAATAAGTATTTAAATAAATTAATTAAAATTTAATTATTCAATTGATTAATTTATTAATAATTAAATTAACAAATAAATAAATTTAAAAAAGGTTTTTACCTAGTGAAGCAATTTACGTTCCGCATCTAGTTCTTAAGTATCTTTTTTGTAAAAAAAAAAAAACTTTGACGTGTATATTTATAATTTTTTATTTTACAAATAAAAAAAAAGTAATTTATAAAAAATTACATAATGTTGGTTCCAATATTATTTTCAAAATACCTAAAAATTCCGATACCTGTCAAGTATTCATATTATTTTATGGTATTATGTCAGATAAAATCGAAAAGTTATTCAACATAAAATAATTATTAGTTATGTAGGTACATATATGCAATCTACTATAGCAATCGATAACTTTCGCTTTTTTCTTACATCATAAGTTATTACATTTTTAAGATAATTTGTAAATTACGTGCTCGATCCATTGTTATAATATGGATCATTTTAATTTTTGTGCAATACAAAAACTTGTAGGTACGTACAATCACGCCATATCCCTACCGATAACGATCAGAATATGATCAAATGAATATTTATTTATTTATTTGCAAAATTAACATAACATATTGGATTTTAAATACTACTTGAATAAAGATATGCACATTGAAAATTTCAACATAGTCTAATCACGTTCGTTGCGAAAACCGGTCATGTTGTGACAATTGCACTTGAAGATCATAGAACGGTTAATGCTGAGTGGTATACGACAGTTTGTTTACCACAAGTCATCGTCGAACTTCGGAAATCTAACCTAATGCGACACGATTACATGAAAATTCTTCGAAACACAATTGTTCGAATGCGCAATTGTACGAATAACAATTTTTCGAAAATCAGTTATCAGAATGACAATTGTCCGAAAGCAAATTATTCGAACTAACATTTGTTGGAAAACCAATTGACCGAATTTAATATATTTTTGTGTCATTATGTTGCCTCCTTTGACATATTTGTTGCCAGTAAAATATATTCGATGAAGACTATTATTACTTGTTGTATTATTGTTGGGTACGTATGTTTGCACATTTTTAATAACTGATGTTTGACAGCGCGGGATAGCCTAGTTTGTACACCAGTTTATGTTTATCTAGTATTCACACCAATTTGTTATTTTATTTTAATATTATAGTTACTTTTTTTAAATATATAATGCAACTGGCTCACGCCAGTCGCAATGATAACTACAGACAAACCTAACCAACCTATTTTTACCAAAGTTTTGTAGGTTTAGGTTTCAAAAATAGGTGTACATCCTAAGATATCTGACAGCGCGGTGCGTCGCCATGTTGTTTATTCCATAGATTTTTATTAGTATGTAGAATGTAGATGTAGTACCTACTCCGTGCAAAAAGTGAGTCATTTGTTTTCGATTCATACAAAATTTGCTAACTACGACATCTAGTATATTATAATAAAAATCTATGGTTTATTCCTCTCACAATACTACCAACATGACGTCATAAAAATTCGAACAATTATAAATTCTGATAATTGTGTGTTCGGAAAATTGTTTTTCGAAAAAATGTGATTCGAATAATTGCCATTCGTAAAATTGATTTTCGTAAAATTGAGCATTCGAATAATTGTTTTTCGAATAATTTTCCTGTCACCATGCGACACATCATCCTACACTATAATAACGCAAGGTCACACAGCGCTCGTTAAAGTATTCAGTATTTGAAGCCATACAGTCCTGACCTAAGCCCTAACGATTTCTTTACATTTCCTAAAATTAAGAAAAATCTTCGCGGTCAAAGGTTCCAGTCCTGTGAAGAAGCAGTCGACGCTTTCAAGACAGTCATATTGAACACCCCTACTTTGGAGTGGAATAAATGTTTTTTTTTTAAAGGGATGCTACAGCTCATTTACAGTTTAATGATACAATATTATTTTTAAAGTGTTAGAGCCAAGAAAAGCATTCCATCAACATAATATTAAAACAAATAACAGTTTACAAGCCAAAAATATTCATACGCACACACCTTCATACACACCCTCACACACACACACACACACACACACACACACACACACACACACACACACACTCATACACACCATCACACACATACACGCACACACATACATACATAAGTACACATATATACACACATATACAACAACTAGGGAAGGGAAGAGAAAGGAGAGAAGAGAGACTAGG
Source organism: Molanna angustata (assembly GCA_963576475.1). Classification (NCBI taxonomy): domain Eukaryota; kingdom Metazoa; phylum Arthropoda; class Insecta; order Trichoptera; family Molannidae; genus Molanna; species Molanna angustata. The sequence continues at coordinate 21,565,918 of OY754989.1, forward strand.
AGGACAGGACAGAGGGATATTGGTTGCGCATCACCTTCAGAACATCATGTCTAAATCTATAATATATGTATAGCGTTGAATATGTCTATCTCAGCTGAGAATGTATTGTTATATTGGCTGCATATGCGTGTAATTGTTGAATTTTTCCTGATATTCGTTCTACTTGTTGGAATATGAAGTAATCGTAGATAATTGAGGTCTACGAACCATTCAACCTAGGTTGCGGCTCTAAGGGCCTAGGCAGTAAAGGCGGGGGTGGGCGGCCGACGCTGTTGTGCCCTCGTCAATTCTGTACTTAGAGAAGAGCAGGACGGACGCCTCTAGTCTCGCTCGGCAGTTACTCGTCAAACTGTGGCGAATGTTGTTGTGTGGTTCGGGCACACCGCCGGCGCAGACGTCGGGTCAGACATCCTGTGTTGACAACTAGACGTCAAATCTGACAGGTGATGATTGCGTCAGATGCCCCCGTTGTTAGCCCGCGGAATCTTCGGACGCCAACACGAGGACCGAGGGGTCGGGGTACAAGCCCCTCCGACTTGAAACGGAGTGTACACAGCGGCCGATTTCGAGACCAATCGGAGGCCCTGACGTGTGAGGTTGGATTCTCGGGGGCAGTGGTTGAACCCGATGGATGGTGGATATTTTGTGTTTGTCCGATGTTGCGGCTGCGTCCGGTGGTGAACAGGGCCAATGGGCTCTATAGCGTCGCCGGCGTGGAAGTGGATCGCGATCTCCCTCGAACCATTCTACCTGGAACATGGATACCTACGAGGTTGACAAGTTCAGGCGAGTCTATGGCATTGTTCAAAATTTTATGCAAAATTTTATATGTTCAAAGTTTTAATAACTGGTTCGAGCGAATGGAAAAGTATATTAAACTACGCGGTGAATACTTTGAAAAACAATAAAAGATACTATAAGATTATAGTAGTGTTATTTTCTTCAAACGACAAAACTTAAAAGGCATGCCTCGTATGCGTACATATATAAATGCGATCTAAAAAATATTCAAATATTTTGAAATTAGAATCAATCAAATTAATAGTGGATCGTGTTTAGAGCGTTAAATTATTATCAACGCATGACAAACTCATATCTATCGCAATTAATAACGTTGAAATCATTATTAATTTCTCAACGCATCCATCGTGCGAGTCAATTTATTTTCTCACTAAAGATAATGATATTATTAAGTCGAGCAGTTTGAAGATGGTGAACATGTAACTTAAGGCCGACCGAAGTCGGGCTTCGGCGGAAGTTTCGGTTTTAAATTCGGCTCGACCGAACCTAGCGTTCGTGTGGAGTCGATTATTTGGTACAAAATGTTACTTCGATTTGCTAGCCGACTATGTACCTACATAAATTGATAAAAAAGTAATAAATTGCATATAATATTTTTCTGTGAGATAGTCAATTGATTTTCTGACACAGGCTCAGGCCATAGACAACGTGTCATTTAGCTCAAGATAAGATAACTCAATGTATGGAAATGACAGTGACTGGCAACTGTTTTATTCCATACATTAAGTTATCTTTTCTTGTTTCTTTTCTGAACATTACAACTAGCAATCATTACTATTTATTTTCCTGTTTGTTAATAATAATCTATATTGATTTCCAAAAGTTACGCTATGTCCTAATAAATTGAAATATTAAATTTAAAGGAACCTTATAATCTGTTATACATCAACGAATAAAAACATTTTAGGCAAACTGAAAATTTACCTAAATTCGGTTTCGACCAAAACAAGAAGCGGAGCCGAATATTCGGTTACGTTTTCGGCCAAAAGTAGAAGAGCAGCCGAATATTTGGTTACGGTTCCGCCAAAACTAATAGAGCAGCCGAATATTCGGTTACGGTATCGGCCAAAACTAGAAGAGGAGCCGAATACTTGGTTACGGTTTCGGCCAAAACTAGTAGAGCAGCCGAATATTCGGTTACGGTTTCGGTCAAAACTAGAATAGGTGCCGAATATTTGGTTTCGTTTTCGGCCGAGACTAGAAGAGGAGTCGAATATGGACTCTAATCCTGCAAACGCGGTTACTCATAGGAATGCTGCGGGATATTTAATGCGGGATTTGCATCACAATGGGATTGGAAATGCGTGACTACACTTGCAGAACTGAAACCAGAATATAGTATTTTAGCCGTGTTCTCATTAATAAAAAACGCTTTAATTTTATTTTCGGTTGTTTTTTATTGCATTGTATTTAATTATGATTTGTGATACATACATAATTTGACGAATATTCGGATTCGGCTCAAAATGTGTTCCGGTCGATCTCTAATTTTTACTACCGCTGCACTTGTTGGAATGTTTGGTGAAATCTAGTCGCGGATACTGAGCAAACACACAATAGGTGAAAATGATATTATGTATTAAACGTGGTCAAGTATTGTGGATTGTAAAATGTATGTTAGCATAGTTGTTATAGACTTATAAACAGCTAGTTAAACTTGAAAAAAGAGGAGACGATATAAAAATAGAAAGAGGTGTTAGACAGGGGGACCCTTTATCTCCTAAATTATTTATCGCCGTGCTAGAGGAAATTTTTAAAGGCCTAAACTGGAAGAATAAGGGCATTAACATTAAAGACAAATTTTTGAGCCATCTCAGATTTGCGGATGATATTGTCATCTTCAACGAAAACCCAAGAGCATTAGAAACTATGCTGAATGAATTAAACCAAGCAAGTATGGAAGTAGGATTAGGAATGAACGCGAATAAGACAAAAATAATGACAAATGGATACAAAAAACAGATAAATATAGATACTCAGAGAATTGACCTCGGGAAACTAATATCTTTCAAAAACACTAGAAACGAAGAAGAAATAAATAGAAGAGTGAATATAGCATGGAAAAAGTTTTGGACGCAGAAAGAAATACTAAAAGGAGACTTCAATTTCGAAATGAAAAAAATAGTAATGTATTACTGTATTAATCCCAGTTTGTTATATGCATGCCAAACTTGGACTTTTACAAACAAGACAAAAACATCAATCAGATCATGTCAAAGAGCAATGGAAAGAAGCATGTTAAAATTGCGGAAAATACATAAGATTAATAGTGAAACTATTAGGAAAAAGACAAAATTAACAGATGCGCTAAAACAAGCTTTAAAATTAAAGTGGCAATGGGCTGGACACTTATCGCGTTTCACAGATGATACATGGACTTTACTAACCACGATATGGACGGGACCCAAAGGAAAAAGGAATGTTGGCAGGCCAGGCCGTACAAAAGGTGGATCGATGATATAATAACAACGGGGGGAATGGACTGGAAAGAAAAGGGCAAAGATAGAACTATATGGAAACTGTTGGAGGAGGCCTATACCCAAGAGGGATCCATTTCATGAAAAACATACATACCTATATACATAAAAAAAAGAAAGTAGAAATAAATTTAAATATTATACATTAATTTAACAAACTACTAATTAAATAAAATACTTATATATTATGCTTACAAAAAAATATTGTAAATGAAATGGAATAAAAAAAGCTTAATTATTATTATTATAATTTATTACTAGCCTTTATGTCCCGCCGTTGGCCAAGAATGTAAATTAGTGAAGGAATAAGCAATCGTTTATATACCTACATAATATTGTCACACATAATTTTTTTTAACAGTAGTATGAAAAGTAGTTTGAAATTTAATTGAGTTTAAGCGGTGTAAAATCTTAAAGTGATGGCCACAATCCATTTGCTTTTATATATAAGCACATACAATTTCTGCACGCATGGACTATGGTAAATGGTTTTAAATATGACTGATTATAAAGAGACAACGTTGTAAGGAGTTTGGATTTGGCCACAACCCCTATTTTTATATATTGTCATCGAACGCAAATAATGTGTTTTAAATATTTAGTAATTTTGGATGGTGGGAAATGGTTTAAAAATTGATTAAACAAAAGTACTGAAAATATTCTAGTGTTGGTCCCATCCCATTCGTTTTTATATTTTTCGTCAAGTGTGCATATAGTTTATTATAGTTTTGCACAATAAAACTGATAGACTTAAAACTGACACATAAGTCTACATTACAGAAGAAGAAGACTTAGGATATGTTAAATAGTTTTTAATATGAATATAAACGTTGTGAAGATCCAGCAATGGCCACAACCCCTATTTTTTCTATATTGTCATCAAAATGATATGTGTAGTTATTGAAAATTAAGCAATTTATGATGATATAATAAATGGTGTAAATTTGATTGAACAAAAGTAATGAGAAGATTCTAGTGTTGGTCACATCCCATTCGTTTTTATGTATTTTCATCAAGTATGCATGTTGTTTATAATATTTCGTTACAATAGACTATTAGACATAAAACTAATCCAAAAGACTAAATAAAAAAAGAAGTAGAAGTATAAAACTATAACAAATAGTTTGTAATAAAAACTGACCCAATGGTCTACATAGAAGATGAAATAGAAGAATTACACATTAGGAAATGTATTATATAAAAAACTGACCAAAATGTCTTCATAAAAGAAGAAGAAGATGAATTGAACTATAGGAAATATTTTATATAAAATTCACCCAACATCTACATAAAATAAGAAAACGAAGAATTAGACTAAAGGATAGTTTGTTTAAAAATAATTTGTTTAAAAACTAACCAAAAGGTCTACATAAAGGAAGAAGAAGACGAATTAGACTATAGGAAATAGTTTGTATAAAAACTCACCCAAGGTCTACATAAATTAAGAAAAAGAAAAATTAGACTATAGGAAATAGTTTATTTATGAACTGTCCCAAATGACTTCACAAAAGAAGAGGAAGAAGATTTAAACCCCAAGAAATAGTTTGTAGAAAAAATCACCCAAAGGTCTACATAGAAAAAAGAAAAATTTCACTATAGGAAATAGTTTGTAGGTATATTGAATGTGGATTGTAGTTAACCTAAAAAATAGTTTAATAATTTTCCTATACAAAATCAGTATATTCTTGGTTTTTAAGTAGTAAGTATTAGGTATGTAGGTACCTACCTACAATGATGTTCTAAATTAATTCGAATTCGATTTATAACAAATTTTATTTGAATATCAGAATGTGTCCGTTACCATAGTAACCATGTTCCAACATGTGAAAAATATCAAATGTTATGGAGACATTTTTTGAATATGTAGGTACCTACATTGGTTTGTTCGATGCCATAAAAATGAAAATTGTCAGAAAAATCAAATATTTTTAACAAATTATGCAATTTTATTACGCCTATATCTTTACTAATAATTAACACACTTTTACAATATATGTCTTAAAACTTGCTGTAATGTCTTGTGTTTCATTTTATTATTTCATAATCACATTTATTTCAAAGGTATATTATTTTAAAGAACATATTCATTCGGTAGGAAAATTAAATATCGTATGAAAAGATATTAAAATGGCGGGGTTATATGTACATTTGTACAAAACGCTTACTTTAAAAATAAGTTAAAAATTATAATTAGACAAAATATTCACCATGTTTTTCACTTAAAAGCTAAGTTATACTTGAAAATATATTTTTTTCGTGTAAATACGTACTTCTAACTTTTAAACTAACAGATATTTGCGTGCAAAATGTACACTTTTTTGACAGATATGACTTGGAAAATTTTGTATGAAAAAAATAATTATTGAAATATCTTTAAAATTCAGCATTTTAATCGCATTATTTTTAGCGTGACACTGCATCAGGTATACTGGTACACGTTCGCACATAAATTAGATTTTTAGATGCTCTTGGTTTTTCAAAAGGCGTGAGACAAACACACACACACACACACACACACTAACATATTGATTGCTTTATTACTTTAGATTATAAAAACAGCGAGAGACAGTGTCGCAAAAAAATGACACACATTTGTTGACAAGACTGTATGCAAATTGTAATGTCAGATTAAAAAACGTAAGAAATATATGTAGGTTAGTGTGTGTCAGTTGATTCTTGAACAATTTTCCTACTGCATCCTAGATTTATTTATATATCCAAGTGTGGATTTGTTCAAGAGAATTTATTTCTCTTTACAGATCGACAAAGTTTCAAGCCATGATCCACTGATCCACGAGATTTTTTATTTTTTTTAATAAAAATGAATATGTCCTTGTTAAACAAGTACATATACATCTTCCTACGTTCCCTAAAATAAGCAAATAAATGCTTGTGCTATAGGTGAACGAAATCGGTGGTCGAAGCAGGGTTCGAACTCGCGACAACTGGATTACTAGCCCAGCGCGCTAACCGCTCTGCCATCGACCCATCTAAATCATTTTGTATAGCCAGTTCTACATTTTTAGTGGTTTTTCAACTTTGTGTAGTCAAAAACACTAATTTATTTAGAGGCTTGCAGCATATATATTATGTACTCGTATAATAATGAACTCAATTTTGATAATTCCTCTCTTCAGTTGTGTCGATATGTTTTACCCTCTACAAGTTTCAAAATAGTTATCTTCAGCATCTGGAGATATTATATGACTGTCTAGAAATTTGCACCAGTATTATTATGAAGAGCACCCGTGGGATCTTCTGATACCTACTATGATAAATGGAGTTCTATTTCAACTGGGAATGAGTCCAGAGCCTGTTGCATAGGACAAGTCCCAAAAGGTCACGATGTAAGACTCTTGAAGCCACAGTTTCTAAATAATAACTTCTAGTATTGAGGTTCAATCCATAAAGGGTATTTCGTAATTTTGTAACCAGCGACAAATGTTCGGGTAGGCATTCACTTATAAAAGAAAGCTCGACACATGCGTGTACCTTAAAAGGCTATTCATTCAGAATTTGTGCAGTTGAATCTCATTGCTGAACTATGTAAGGTATTATTATTGGCTGTTGTATTTTCGTAATTTTATTAAAAGTTGCATATAGCAAACATTGGATTTTTTTCCCTGTCAGGAGTCAACGATGTTTTTTGACAATTTTTTAACATTTCGATAGAGACGAAGTTGGAATATCATAGAAGACCAAGGAACTCAAGGCATCTACAGGTCTTACGAACTTAATAAGAAGACATAGTTGGTGAACGATGCCCAAACGCATCAAGTGATCACGTAAACCAGCCAATGACAAATCGTCTGCCCTGTAGATGGCTTGAGTTCCTGGTACTCCTTTAATATTCCAACTTCGTCTCTTTTGAGATGTTAAATAATTGACAAAAAATGTTGTATTTTCGATAACCCGGCTCTTGCGGGACAACGGAACACCCGAAAATGATAATAAGAGAAAAGAATGGAAGCACTATTTCAAGATGGTTCCTCACATTTCCTGTTTTGCTAATCCAACTGTCGACTCGTTCATGAGAATTCAATTCTTTGAATGAATCGACAGTATTAAGCCAAGATGCGTGTACGAAGGAACATTTTGTATGGCGTAGTGGACTTTTTGCATGCTTAAAACTCTAACTTAGAGGCTTCGCAGCATATATGTTCCAATACATGGATTTACTCAGAATTCGGAGTAGAACATTATTTTATGTGAGTTTTGTGTGTCTGTCCCCCCCCCCCTTATAACTTTTGATCCATTGGATTCACAAAGGCTAAAATTTCAGAATATATAGGCAATTTTAGGTACACAAAACTTTTATACTCAATATTTGCAATTTTTGTTCCAGACAGGGGTTATCAACATTTTAATTTTTATAGCATTTGTCCACATATCTCAAAAACTATAAAAGCCAGAACGCTGAAATTTTGTACAAATATAGTCAAATATTGTATCTCTAAATAAATTTTTAAAAACAGTTCCAGAGTTTCTCAAACTGTTTTTATTAAAAAGCAAAAAATTGGTACGACAAATTTTTGTCTTTAACTGCCTTTATTTCCATTTATTTTAAAAATATCGAAAAATGTCGAAACATGTAAACTAGAGAATTTAATTTTCTATATAGAATGTGCACATTATAGTAATATATCTCAAACTCTTTTTAACAATTTTTATAAAAATTGAATTTAGTGACGACATTGCTTCATTCAATTTGTATGGCAGTCGCCTATACACAATAATATTATGTAAGAAGACTTTAAAGTTTCATACTTAAATCTCCAAACAAACATACATACCATCATGCTATTTTCATATTCTGGGTAGAAAAAAGGACATACCTCCATACTGTCCTATCTTGACATACATACCTACATGTGTTGTATAGAAAACAAAATATCCTAAAATATTCAATAATTTGGATTTATGGGTTAATAGTTTGGTACTTATTCTTCAACTATACATACTATCGCTATCGACAGTTGGATCTCATGTGTTACATGCACCTAGTAATAATGTCATTTATTCTTACCTACCACAGTACCTACAGTACCTACCTTCTAGTCTTCCCCGGACGGATAAAGAAAAATATTTCTAATAAAATACACGATTGAGCAATTCATTTTCTGCCATAGAGGGAAGGAGTGGGAAGATGGGAGGTATGAAGGGCATCGAGCGTCGTTTCCAACCTGGGGTCCGCAAGAGCTAACCTTTAATTAATAGCGAGTCTCCAAAATCGACTATGACAAATTCTGCATTCAGAGATAATTGTCTACCGATAAAATATTCTGTAAAGGATGAAATATTTTATTGCTTCTTCCTCCTCTTCTCCTTTGAATCCTTGTCGGAATTACCAGCTGCAGGAGTTCCTCTAATTATATGCCTAAAGTGTTGCTATTTTATTTTATTAGACATTACTTCTCGGGCAACTAACAGGTACTATCAAATATTAATTTAACACGCATCCAATAACAAGTTGCCACATTCTGGAGACTTAACGATAGTAATTGTCTCACAGATCCAGACTGAAAACACAATTAAATACTGTGTCTTCACCGGGAATCGAACCCGGGACCCTTGGATCAGCAGTTAGATACCCAAACAAGTGAGCCACGAAGGCCGACAAGCAACTCAAGATCTTTTTACTCCTCACTGAAAAGGATATAGTGGGAGTCATGAATTCGCAATTTATAAGACTATTTATATATTGCAGATTATCAACTAGTATCATGCTGAGATTGTATTCTGAAAGTTTCATCACAATGTATCTATATGTGTGTATGCTATGTCGGGCGTGTTTATTCTAGTTCGATTGAATAAACTAAAGTACTCAATCGATTCTTTTCAAATTTTGCTAATTAGTAAATCTAATACTCGCTTAGACTCCATTAGATTATGAAGGATATCTGAATAGTGCTTCTTAATTTTTTCAACCGCCAAATATTACAAGGGGCCCCAAGCTCAGGAAACTTGAATTTTTTTATTTTTATTTTCAAATTGGTAAAAAGGCACATCGCTTTCTTAAAATGGCATTGAAGAATTATCAAGTATTCACAATAAAGTATTTAAATCAAAAATTAAGAATCGATTCAGAATTTTAGTCTATATTCGATAAGGTTTAATAAATACACTCAGCATGATACTAGCTGATAATCTGCAATAAAAAATAGCCTTTATTTTATTTTTTATTTTATTTTATTTTACCAAGGACAGCACACAGTACATGCATACAATTATTGAAATTAAATAAATAAAAATACAAAAATAACATGTACCTCTTGCGTACTATACCTAATATCAAAATAATACAACAAAAAAGTGTGAATTAGTGTGGGTGCGCGCATGAGAGAAGAGTAATACATGTGAGAGTGAAAGAGATATCTAGAAAGAGTGTGAGTGTGTGGGTGTGTATGTGTGTGTGTGAGAGAGGGTGTGCATGTGTGTGTAGACGAACATATATTGACAGATTCATGATTTGGGAAGAAAAAGAAAATATATTGCTGAGGGTGGTTGGGAAAAATAAAATTAATCAGTACCTTATTGTTATAATGTCACGATGTTAGATATAAGTTTATTTTTGAATGTTATATGTGAATCGAAAAATATGTCTAAGTCGGCATTTTTTTCGTAAGAGTTAAATAAGTTTATCATTCTGTTAATCGGAGCGTTTTTGGAAGCATTTGTTTTACAGATATTGGAGAAGAAAAGTGACGTATGTCTTGTCCGGCGAGTAGATGTATTAAATTTGATATTGGTAAGAATTTCATGGCATTCTATGTTTCCATTTAGTATACTATGAAGGAACATAAGGTCTGAAATTGTGCGTCGCGTGGTCAAAGAAATTAGTATAGTAGGTTGGTTAGTATTGTTACAACGGTAGTTTGAATATTTAATGAATTTATTCTGAATTTGATCCAACGAGTGAATGTATAATTGCGAATTCACAACTTCTCACTATATCCCTTTGGGATTCATTCATTCATACCATCACGGCATATCCCACAATGTGGGGTAACCAGCGAAAGGTGTACGGGTGTGCATTATAAAAGGGAGAACAACACATCTATGTATACCCACACACCAGTCTCGTTTCATCAAAAAAGGCACTACATTCAGAATGGGTGGTGAACCAGTGAGGAGTAAAAAGAAAGTGAAATAATTTCCTCATTGTACCACATAAATGTTTTAATTTTGAATATTTATGTGTGTGTGAAGTTTTATGTGTCTTTATATGCATGTTAGTTTTTTTTTCTCTTTTATTTAAATTCAAATAGGCAATTAAAAAAACTTTGATGTTTTGTGTGCCTTAAATGAATTGCAGGTATTTCTCTCTCTTATGCATGTTGCTAATTATTGTAAATTTTCCAAACTCCTACCCGTAGCACAAGGTTACTTCTTTTTTGGAGAGAATTACAAATTTCAATCTGTGATATTTTATATACTTTTTATTGTCATGATATATTCTTTAACGGTTTATTATATTTTCGTTTTAATAAAGTTGTTTTTTTTAAAGCTTGTGGCCCATTCCGTAAAAATACTAAATAAAAATGGTCCATATAAAAAAAGGTTAGGAACCACTGACATAGAGCGAGTAGGGACCCGACGAAGAAAGAAAAATACGTCGAGGAGAGAAATGTTCGACGAGGTCTCTTTTGAATTCTTCCTTTTTTACTTCCTCTTCTACCCCTCCTTCATAACTAAATTATAGTATTTTCCGGACGAGTTCATCCACCCACTCCCCGCGGTGATTGCATCCTTTCTTTTCCTCGATTTGTCTTCTATTGTTTCTTTCCGTTGTGGTTATACATTTTTTTGCAAATTCGAAGTCATTTTCGAAGAATTTCTCGTGTTTTATCATGTTGTAAATTGTGATTCCGAAATCCCGGGATAGAATTTTTGAATTCCGAAAATTCGGGATTTATTTTTACGTTCACAAAAATTTTTGAATCGATATGGTGACAAATTTACTGTCGAGACATGATTCCTAAATCTCGGAATAGAATTTTTGAATCCCGAAAATTCGGGATTGTATTTTAAATTCAAGAAAAAATGTCCATTCGATATGGTGACAACTTTATTGACGAAACATGATTCCAAAATCTCAGGATAGAAATTTTTAATCCCGAAAATTCGGGATTGAATTTTACGTTGTTCACGAAAAAATGTTGATTCGATATGGTGACAAGTTTATTGCCGTGACATGATTCCAAAATCCCGATATAAATGTATGTTATCAAGAAAATTCGCGATTGAATTTAATTTTCACGATACGGTTGATTCGATACGATGACAAATTCACTATCGAAGCATGATTCCGAAATCCTGGGATAAATTTAGACTATCCCGAAAATTTGAGATCTACAATATTTATAATGAGCCCAACATTGCAAAGGGGATAAAAATGGGGAGGTTGCGATGGGCAGGACACGTGGAATGAATGGGCGATGAAAGAGTGCCAAAAAGGATCCTGCACACCTTAACTTCCGACCTTAACTATTTTAGTAGTGCTTATCCAGTTGCTCATTTAGTAAGCTATTAAAGAAATGCAATAAGTAAGACCGGTATTTTTAAATGATTTGTACAGATTTATCAGAAATATATTTTAGAAAAATTACTAAACAAAAAAAAAGTGTAGGAAATATCCTTTAAACTCGTAACAACACCAAACGATAGCACATCAACATAAACACTTGGAAATAAATTGTATAATACTTTATCTTTAATTGATTTTCCATTTTGTCTTCTCCTTTTAGTAGTTTGACAAGTTAAATCTTCATAAAACCGTCCATTTCATGTTGTGTAAAACAACTAACAATTTATATATTGGTGTTGAAGAAACACTTTGATGTATGTATTGTGTATACACAGGAGACTTATATAACATCACAAACTTTAGCACAAAGCTTCAACAAATATCTCCTAAGACTCAACTCATACATACATAAATATAATGTACTTTGTACGGAGGTGGCTTTTAACGCCGATCCTACATCTAAACCATCATTCGGATTAGTATCAGATTAAAGCGCGGGCGATATGTTACGAGTGGCGGGCGAGTTGAAAGAGGTACTAGTACCGGGACATAACAGAGCAAATATCAATGACTGTCGACTAGCGTCATAATATAAAGGTCAGGCTTACGTTTTAGTGCAAAGGATGCCACATCCGATAACAACGATTGTACATTAATATAGGGGTGGCTTTCGGAGATATAAGCCTTTAATTATCATTATTATTATTTCGGGTTCTTTAGTACCTTTTCAGGTTTATCACCTGGTGGGATTTTAGGATAGTACGAGCAATGCTACCAAGTGCTATCCTTAATGAGTGTATAAAATATAGTGCTTTATGTGTTGATGCCATGTGTAATATTTATGTATTTATGTGTTGATTCCATGTGTTAGTAAGGTATGTGGAAAGAAATCCATAATGCTTCCTTGGAGGTAGTCCTAGAGATGAATATTTCGGAAACCAAAATCCTGAGCCCATCCAACATAAATTTGAAAATTAATAACAACACAGTTGAAGGCGTTGAAGATTACATATACCTGGGGCACAAAATAAAACTGGGAAAGGAAAATCAATTAGCAGAGATACCCAGAAGAATTGGACTAGGTTGGGCGGCCTTCGGTAAACTCGGTCACATCCTGAAAAACAAAGACATTCCGATGAATTTGAAAATAAAGGTCTTTAAAACATGTATCCTCCCAGTGCTAACATATGGATTGGAAAAACTAACTAGTTTAGAAGGGATCTGGAAATGAAGCAGACTTTCGTACGATTTCCTTCTATCAATGCTGTCATAAGCTAGTTTAAAGTCGACAAATAATTGGTGTATATCAATGTCGAACTCCCAGCACTTTTACAGAATTTGACATCATCATCATCATCATCAGCCTGTGTTTGCCCACTGCAGGACATATGCCTCCCCTTTCCTTCCCCACTCCGACTCTCACCCACTGTGGTCCAACAAATCTTTTAATGTCGTCCATCCATCTGTTAGGTGGTCGCCCTTGTGGTCTCTTGTCGCCTCTCGGTCTCCACTCCACCAGTCTTTTCGTCCATCTACTGTCGGTCATTCTTGATATGTGTCCTGCCCATCTCCACTTATGCATGGCAATTCTCTCAACCACATCGGACAGTTTGGTATGACTGCGTATCCAGTCATTCCTCTTCCTGTCTTCTAGTTTTATGGCCAACATTATTCTTTCCATTTTTCTTTGTGCTACACGCAGCTTGTTGGCAGACAATTTGGTTAAGGTTGTAGTTTCCATGCCATAAGTGAATACTGGCAGAATGCACTGCTCAAACACCATTGACTTCAGGGAATTCGGTATGGGGCTACAAAAGGTGTTATCGAGTTTCCCAAAGGCCGCCCATGCGAGATTTATTCTTCTCTCAATTTCTATGGTTTGATTGTCTCTGCCTAGAGTCATCTTGACGTACCGACGTACAATTTGACGTACCATCAATAAATGATCGGTCGTTGATTTGTTTGCTCCAAAAGGAATTCCGCTAAATAAATGAAAGTATATTAAAAAAGAAATGCTTGAAGATGTGTCTTAAGTTTTTATCTGTAAACATACAACTGTATATTCTTTTAAAGGACAGTATTTTTGCGTAACAAATGACCATAACTAGTCGCACACACTCGCGTGGCGAGCGACTGTACACAGCACTCGAATAAACCCACCTTTAACACTATCTTTTGGTTCAAAACTTAACTTTGGAAAACTAACTTTAATTTTGTTTATAACTCAATTTGTTTTGATATCGTTTTTGACTTTAAACTCTTATCAAAGGTGTATTACTCGTATTCGTTCACATAATATTCGTAATCATTGAGTTGTTCAAAACTCTTTAGAAAGGAAGTTAGCTGGTAAGACCCCTGTGGAGATGACACCTCCAAACAACTTTGGGAATCTGAAAAATTAAGGTTTTCAAAGTTATTGTACAGTGGTTGAAAATTTATGGCGTAAATCTTCACAATCTTAGTACATGTAGGTAAGTGAAGAAATTTCAAACATTTATTATTTATTTATTATTGTTGCATTCTTTATTTATTATTGTTGTATTCTTTAAATAGGAGTGGGTATTAATTAATAGGTCTCTTTTTTGAGAGAAGAAAAATATTTAAACTGTTTTCTCGACACATTATAATAAACCTACAACAGAGCAAAACAAGCTCCGTTTTCTAATAACGAAGCCAAACATGTTTTTTTTCTGAACTTGAAATATATTTCATTATATTCTTTTTGAATTGCTTTTTGTTTTAAAATGTGTGTTTTTTTTTATAAATTTAAATTAGTTTATTATTCTAAGTGATTTGATTTTCAATAACCTTGCTCACATGGGTAGGATCGGCAATAGTGTCACAGAACAGAATTTGGTCACAAATAACAGCACACAACACCAAAAATACGTGATAAATATGTGAGCCCCGAAATATCAATCCAACCCGAAGAAGTCGCCCAACGAAACTCAATGTAAAGGCCCCCATTCACGATCGTGCCATCCTGCCAAACGGCTTGCCATCACTCCAAAATACGCTCGTGAATGTCAAATCCCGCCCAGCCCAATTGGCCTGTCACACCAAATTGGAATTCCAAACGACCGAAACTCTGTAGTACTGCGAAAAAGCGCGGCGCATCCTGTTGGCACGGCATGCTCGTGAGTGTGAAAACCAGCGGTACATTGGGCCGAGCTGTTTGACACTCTCGTGAATGAGAAAATATAACATTTTCTCTTTGTTTTTTCATTTTATATTTCACATTGATTACATTGTATCCAAAGCGTCTAGGATCCTCGGCTTTATCCTCCGTACATGCAAGCATTTTAACAATATATCTACATTGAAAACATTATACTTTACATATGTGCGCAGCATTCTAGAATATTCTTCACAAGTCTGGAATCCTAGGTACTCTACCTACATACATACATAGAATAGAAAAAATTCAGAATGGATTCCTAAAGTACCTCGATTTTCGTTCCTTCCGATCTCATCTTAGCTACTCTGATTCTGCTGAGTTCTTCAAACTTAGCACATTGGAAGACCGCAGAAATATTTCCGACGCCGTCTACTTATATAAAATCGCCAACTCCATCGTGGATTGCCCGGAACTGCTTGAACGATTAGCTCTTCGAGTTCCCACCCGAGCTACCCGATCAAATCACTCATTACACCTGCCTCACTGTAACACAAGCGCTAAACAGCATGCATTCATATATCGAGCATCACACTTCTTCAATGAGCACTTAAACGAATTTGACTTATTCAACTCCTCAATAACTAATATCAAATCAAAACTTCTCTTACAATAATTATTCATATAAACTAATCCCTCTCCTTCTGTACTCCCCCTCTTCCCTCCCTATTCCCTCTTAACTCCCTCCTAACTCAATAATATTTACTTCCT
The DNA here is from genome assembly GCA_963576475.1 of Molanna angustata. Lineage (NCBI taxonomy): Eukaryota > Metazoa > Arthropoda > Insecta > Trichoptera > Molannidae > Molanna > Molanna angustata. The sequence goes on from OY754989.1 coordinate 21,581,609, forward strand.
ACTTCTTACATAATATATATTTTATCTGTATACTTGTGGAAACATGTTATTGGCATAGTTGTCATTATTTTATTGTTAATCCCTTATATTGTATTAAGCTGTTTGTTTCCCGAATATAAATAAATAAATAAATAAATAAACAAACCGCTATAGCAGTTGTTTAAAACTCATCATCAGAATTATAACTCATTCATACTTGAAAATTAAAAAAAAAATAGAACTTATTAATGCGAAAGCGCCGACCGCTTGCGTATACTAATTATGATGGCTCGATGGCGCGCCCGTGAGTGTGATGAAAATATTAGAATGCTCCAAATGGAGCCGGTCCATATGGAACGACGCCGAATGGCACGATCGTGAATGGGCTGCATTACTATGACAGAGCACAAAAAACAAAAAACAATACTCCATATATCTGCCTTCTGTCTTTGTTCGGATTTCAAAACAAATCACAAATAAATGATCGTCCATTCCACAGATGGCAGACCTCGATTAAATAGAAAACTTACTAGTTATATTATAAATAAAAATAAGAACAATTTTCATTATTGCTCAACCATGATTGCAAACCCCTCCCAACGCTACGTAGTGCGCTTCTTCGAAAGAGCAAAATGGACCCAAATCCTAATAGCTGGTGTCCCCTACGTAGACATGTTAAAAAAAAAACCACGTATATTTAAATAAAAAAAGCTTCTTGTCATTTCCTACGAGATATGCCAAAAACTCATACAGCTCAGTTTATAGATAAATTTTATGTAAGTATATAATATCTGAACTGTACGGGATGTTATGTTTGTATCCACTGACGTAAAATTTATCTTATAGGCATAAAGTAATTGTTTCTTTTCCTTGTCGTTATATTATGATAGTATATTACCTACCTAGCCATGCAGCAATAAAATATCAATCTTCTCATAACGTGGCGTTGTGCTGCTACAGTTTAGGGTCTACAAAGATGATCTACCAGCATCCGCACCAATCGTTGTCAACCGTTGGTTTGTTTGGATCCCTCTGAGATGGCTGGCAGCAGAAACGCCCTTCTTTCTTTCTTCTTTTTCATGCTCGACTAAGCTCTACCACTCCAATAAGCATCCACTGTCATCGCGTTGTCATTTGTCATAATCAGGAGCGCCCTAAAAATTATGTATCTCGAAGTAAAATATAGACCAGAGTAGACACCACGAGTAGAGACTAGAGCAGACACAAAATCTCTTCTGAGAACATCAGAGATGAGGACATTGAGAAGTATAACCGGAAATACTCTAAAAGACCGAATCCGAAATACTGAAATAAGAAAAAAGTGTAGTACGGAAGACATCGTCAGATGGGGAAGACAGCGGATGCGATATTGGAGCTCACATGTTAACAGAATGGATGAAAATAGACTCCCACGTATCGATCTCCAGGAGAACCAACCCAGCTGGAAGAAGACCACCAGGAAGACCTCCTAAGAGATGGCGAGACAGTTTGCAGTCCACATCGCAGGAGACAGAATAGCGGTAGAAACAGATCTTCGGATCTATGAAAAGGAAGAAAAAGAAGAAGAAGTTAAATATTTTTTTATAAAGTTTTTCTCCGCATATTTGACTCTTTATGAACGAACGTTTTCGCGGAGATGTCTCCGCATTATCAAGGTCAAAAAGAACAATTTGGTTCAAGCATATTTCGCACATACACTAGAAGTCAGGATGATTGTTTCACAAAGCGTTATATCTCAATAATTATTACTTAACAGAAATTGCGTTTGAAATTTGTCAGCACCGCCAAAATACTCCCTTTCCATGTCAAAGAGGGTAACTAGCGTACTCTAGCGATTTCAAGAGAAGATACTAATTTAACGCTATTTCGAATACAAAAAGAGATATAGGAAAGTCATGCCATGCCTTTGTACGTGTAAAGTAATTTGCGAAATATAGTCAATTGGGCACATCGATAACACATGCAAATTTTGCACAACACTACTGTACGTACAATGGGGTGGTGTTGTTCAACCAACTCGAAACAGATTTGTGGCTGCCAACTGAATTTAACAATATTGAAAAAAATATATTACACTTAAATATTGACTCATTTGGGAATTATATTCACATAATTTTTTAAAGCAATAATTACATATGTTTATGTCAATTTTCGTTTCTTTTATTTAAAATGTAGGTATACTTTACAAACGAGTTCTCTGATAAGGGCTATATATTTTTTTAATGTGCATTTTTTCTGTATCTTGTGATTGTGTATTTTGAATGTGTGTAAATAAAAAAATAATGTAAAAAATAACGTTTATCTGAATTATACAACGTTATATAGATGGGTCGATGGCAGAGCGGTTAGCGCACTGGGCTAGTAGCCCAGTGATCGCGAGATCGAATCCTGCCTCGACCGATTTCGTTCACCTATAGCACAAGCATTTATTTGCTTATTTTAGGGAACGTAGGAAGATGTATATGTACTTGTTTAACAAGGACATATTCATTTTTTTATAAAAAAAAAATATATATCAAAATCGTGAATTTTTGAGATGTAACAAATCATTTTGTTTAAATGAAATATTTGATTATTTTAAAATGGAAAACACAAAAACAAATATGAATAATAATGAAGTTTTTTTTTATTATTATTTATTATACAATACATACATTTACAAATATTTGGTTACATATTAATATTTCCTTTCCTAATTTAAGCTAGAAGCTTGTGTTTAGGAAAGCAGCAGCTCTTTGCTTACATTATATGAATACTTCACAAAAAACACATAAAATAAATCTTATAAAATATATAAAACAAATCAATTAACAATTATATATAAAAAAGGACACAATTTCAGAACAAAATATAGAAAAAAACAAAAAAATACTTCCAAAATCAAGAAAACATCAACATTTAAATTACAACAGGTACATAGAAAAATAAAAATTAACCACAAAAATAGCAATTTTATAGAGTGGAATATGAGGGAGAGTGTATTGATAAAATGATATATCTTTTATCTTCAAATTAAATTATTAAATCTAAGGATCCCGTAGAATAAATTGTTTTAGTTCCTTACTGGCTTTTTATCTGGTTTTCTTTTTCTAAATTATTGTAACTTTATTATTGTTATTAAAAGGGCCTCCATCTTATAATATTTGAGAAAGAGTGAGAGTTATACCAACGTTTACGTAACATTCTATGATATTTTAGAAATATTGGGAGACATAATGTTGTCGTAAAGAGATTTTGACATAAAAATAAAAATATAGGATAGGAACCACGTTGAATATTACATACAAACAATATAAGAAACAACTTATATGAACGAAAACACAAGGATATTTAAAGTTTTTTTTTTAATTCAAGAAGAGAAAGAAATAGAATAAAAAAGACCCAGTAAATCTTGAACTCTTTTATCTGAATCTAATTTACTGTTTATCTTGAAGCATATTTAAAACTGTCCCTCAAGAGGAAGGTAATCTATAAAAGAGGTCTTTTAAAAGAGGAAAAAATGGTCTTTTATTTACGTTCTAGATGTCGTTTTGTGATAGTAAGATGTATCTTAAAGGCGGTACCCTCACTCTGACTGACATACGATACCATCAAAACAGTTCTATGAAATGATTTCAATGAATTAACAACCACACAGGTACTTCTATGCTTCACAATAGGTAATTAAATGATTTCAATGAATTAACAATTGAAAGGATTTCAATGAATTAACAATCACACAGTATGCTTCACATTAGGTAATGAAATGAACGAATATTTTTATTATTGCATATGCGCAAACATTGGGTTTTTTTCCCTGTTGGGAGTCAAAGATATTTTTTAACAAATTTTTAATTATCTCAATAGAGACGAAGTTGGAATATTAATTGTAGGAGAACCGGGAAATCAAGGCACCTACAGGGCTTACGACCTGTCATCGGCTGGTTTACGTGATCACTACATGCGCTTGCGCAATGACTTCTATGCGAAAAATGCATTGTCACCTCAGATATAAGAATTGTAGCTTTCATTATTTACAAAAAACCAATTCTCTCAATAGATGGCGTTACAACAAAATAAATAAAAAATAATAAGATTGTTGTTCATAATTTCACACATAGATGGCTGTAGTAAAAATTCCTTATTTTCAAGCGAAAAGAATTTCAGTATTACAATATATAGAACTTTCAAAATTGAATTGATAGGGATCTCATTAAAAAGGCATAATTGGTGAACGTTGCGCAAGCGCATAAAGTGATCACGTAAACCAGCCGATGACAGGTCGTAAGCCCTGTAGGTGCCTTGATTTCCCGGTTCTCCTACAGTAAATATTCCAACTTCGTCTCTATTGAGATAATTATAAAAACTTAATAACAATAGTTTGGATTTTTTTAACAGATTTTTTTTTTTTATTTATTTATTTATTTTTTTAATTATCTCAATAGAGACGAAGTTGGAATATTTACTGTAGGAGAACCGGGAATATTTGCGCATATGCAATAATAAAAATATTCGAATAGTTTGGATATTTATAAAGAATAATATTGCTAAATTTTTAAATATGTTCTGTAGAAAAATAATAACCACACCCCGTTTTCGATATTTATCTTATATTTCTTAAAGTGAATGCTATTACGATGCAAAGTGTAATTATTTTATTAAAAAAATTATGAGTACCAATCTCATAAAAAAAATTTGTGTAGATTAATATATTAAAACAAAAACAATCATACACAAAAAATGCCTCCAACACAGCCTTGTAACGCTCAATCAATACGCATGGTAAAATTTACCATTTACGACCTATGTACGATTGAAAGACGCGTGTCTTGAATTAAACACGTATTAGTAGGAACAGTTTACGTTGCTAAACTGTGTGCATTTAGAGGACACGTGCCTTGAATTCAACACGAGTTTTTAAGTGCACTAGCGCAACAAACTAGTGCCTAATTCGAGGCAGTACTTGCCTCCTAATCAACACGGAAAGGTAAATACGCTTCCCGGGTCACAAAAGTGCCAAACACTCACTAGCACAAAATTAGTCAGAAGACGAATTTGCGCTCCGATATACCGTGAATATCATCGCGTTGCTTTTGGCCACATGTTTGTCCCCGGGGCACAAAAGTGCCAAACACTCACTAGCACAAAATTAGTCAGAAGACGAATTTGCGCTCCGATGTACCGTGAATTTCATTGCGTTGCTTTTGGTCTTATATTTGCCCCCGGGTCACAAATGTGCCAAACACCAGCCTCGAACATTCTCATACTATATGATATTATTTGATAATGTTAAAATATAATATATGTAACGCAATATTCGGTTGGTATTTTCTTGAAAATTTTCAAATATTCCCCTCGGCTATGAAACTTTTGTTCCAATTACCTCACATCAAAGGTCTCCCTCAATTTCTTTTCTCCGGAATTCCCGAAGAGGCACCCTCAAAGCGGGCGAATATCGAGAGAGTATCACCGGGGAGTTTTGTGGTGTGAGAGTTTTTTTTTGGAAATTTTTATAACGTTAATATTTCACCGAGCCCCCGCATATTAAAACGCTTTAGGGTCTGAGAAGAAAGAGGATTTTGAATTTTGAGCCTGGCCGATAGTATGATGACGCGGGAGCACACATGTTACGGTGAATATTACGAAACTAGACATGTATTAATTTTAACGCATTGTTATGTTACTTTGTAAAAAGACGATGTATTTCGGGGTAAGAAATTAAGACACAAGAAACGAATGTAAGGAAAACAAAGATGTCATTAGTAGATTAAAAAAAAGCGAAAAAAATCAAAATTTTTTAACAGATTTTTAAATATCTCAATAGAGACGAAGTTGGAATATTTATTGTAAGAGAACCGGGAAATCAAGGCACCTACAGGGCTTACGACCTGTCATCGGCTGGTTTACGTGATCACTTTATGCGCTTGCGCAACGTTCACCAATTATGCCTTTTTAATGAGATCCCTATCAATTCAATTTTGAAAGTTCTATATATTGTAATACTGAAATTCTTTTCGCTTGAAAATAAGGAATTTTTACTACAGCCATCTATGTGTGAAATTATGAACAACAATCTTATTATTTTTTATTTATTTTGTTGTAACGCCATCTATTGAGAGAATTGGTTTTTTGTAAATAATGAAAGCTACAATTCTTATATCTGAGGTGACAATGCATTTTTCGCATAGAAGTCACCCCTGAATTGCGCCAGACTTACAAGGTCATTTTTGTCTTATTTACCTACTTGTACCAATGTGTAAGTAATCGAATATTTTTATTATTGCATTTGCGCAAACATTGGATTTTTTTCCCTGTCGGGAGTCAAAGATATTTTTTAACAGGTTTCTAATTATCTCAATAGAGACGAAGTTGGAATATTTATTGTAAGAGAACCGGGAAATCAAAGCACCTACAGGGCTTACGACCTGCCATCGGCTGGATCTTTGACTCCCGACAGGGAAAAAAATCCAATTTTTGCGCATATGCAATAATAAAAATATTCGAAAATCTAAATTATTAAACAATATTTTTTATTCTATCATACCATTACGGTGTATCCCACAATGTGGCGTAACCATACAGAACAATCTCCATGAATCACTTTATACGCGAGATCTGCACTACTACATACACTAATTAAAACAATTTATCCATTTGATACAATACACAGCTCTCGAGAACGACAAGATCCTCTTTCAACAATATAATTCCAGTCTTACCAATGAAAATCTACTGCACACCCGTTTACGAGTGTTTTAAGCAGCCCATTCACGATCGTGTCATTCGGCGTCGATCCATTTGGAGCATTGAAAAAATTTCATCACACTAAAGGGCGCGCCATCGAGCCATCAAAATTAGTTTACACAAGCTGTCGGCGCTTTCGCATTAATAATTTCTATTTTTTTTGAAATTTTCAAGTAAAAATGAGTTATAATTCTGATGATGAGTTTTAAACAACTGCTATAGCGGTTTGTTTGTTAAAAAGAAAAAAACAAAGAGAAAATGTTGTATCTTCGTATTCACGAGAGTGTCAAACAGCTCGGCGCAATGAGATGGCGCAATGTACCGCTGGTTTTCACACTCACGAGCATGCCGTGCCAACAGAATGCGCCGCGTCGTTTTCGCGGTACTACAGAGTTTCGATAGTTTGTAATTCCATTTTGGTGTGTCAGGCCAATTGGGCTGCGCGGGTTTTGACATTCACGAGCGCATTTTGGAGTGAAAGCAAGCCATTTGGAAGGATGGCACGATCGTGTATGGGGGCCTTTAGTTACACACCGTGTAAACCCCGTGCAGCAATTATTTCATAATCTTACTAATACCGCTGTAGGTACTGGGTAGTTGCAACAGACACAATAGAAATTAATCCGACGTTGTAATTTCGCACTCGCGCATCCGCAGAACCCCCCCATTCTAATTTTGACGTTTGTCGTAGTTAAAATTTTCATATTATGTTTTTCACATTTCAAAATAGGAATATGGAAAATATAAAGAATAATTTCATCATACGAATACCCATTCGAGGTCGCTTAGCAACCGGGTTGTCAACAAGTTTGTGTTTATATTCGCTCTGAAAAAAATATTGTTTTTTTACTAAAATATAAGTGTATTTCATATTTATTGTGCACTAATTTCATTATTGTGAGTTTTAGTTTATATCCGTTCATTATCCATGAATATGGATTTGGATATTCCACCTGATCCGGGACCAAGTCTAAGTGTTAAAAAATCTGACATATCAACGCCACCTAAACAAAACAACAAGAAACCTAACACAAATAATTCTGACATTATCCATCCGTCTAAAGCTCCAAATTTAAATAGTTCTCCGGAAAAATTGTACAATACTCATAGTGAAATTGAAATCCAATACCTGGAAAATTCGCCTGGGCCTTACATTGTTTTCGTTCAAGATATTGACTCTAGCAAGAATATTCACCCAATGAAAATTGGTAATCTCCTTATTAAACATAACATTAAAAATATTTCTCCGGGTGGAGTAAAATCAGAAGGGAGAAATAAAATCTCAATTACTTTCAAAGATGCTAAGAGTGCGAATCAATTCACGACAGCCATTTTTTAAAAATAAATAATTTAAAGGCATATATACCTAGATTTAAAGTGACAAAAATGGGTTTGATTCGTGGTATTTCAACAGACTTTTCGATTGACGATATTATAGAAAATTGTGCAGTACCAAACCATATTGGGAAGATTTTAAAAGCAAGACGCCTCAATTTTAAAGATAAATCATCAGGAGAAACAATGTGGAAACCATCTCAATCCGTTGTCTTAACGTTTGAAGGACAAAATCTCCCAGAGTATGTTTACCTTTTTTATAACTCTTTGAAAGTTGAAACTTATGTATTTCCAACCATCCAATGTTATCGCTGTTGTCGCTTTGGTCACATGAAGATTCAGTGTCATTCTATAACTCGCTGCTTCAAATGTGGAGATAGTCACCTTGGTGAAGTTTGCCAAGTGGTGGACTTTTTAAAGGTATAAACTGTTCAGGATCTCATTCAGCTACAAGCCCAATGTGCCCGGAATTCACTCGGCAAAAAAATATTAAACATTCAATGGCTGCAAAAAATATATCATATCTGCAAGCATCTCAACTCTTCCCAACTTCTGTGAAAAGCTATTCCGAAGTGACTAATAACCAATTGAACAATAAACAAAGTTTTAAAAAAACAATATACACTAAAATGTCATCGGAAACTCAAAAACAGACAATTCCTCATATTAATATTAAATAAATAAACAAGTGCATGTCGTATTCAAATGGTGAAGCTAGCCATCCTACAAATGGATGCGCTGTTTTAAGCCAGTCAACTACTTCTGCATCTAATGAAGTCCAAGAAAATATTTTCCAAGATGATGCCAATTCTGTTGTATATTTAATTACGCAAATTCTTATTTGTTTAATTTCCAACTCAAATTTTAATTTACCGTCCAACGTTGCCAATCTTATCCCGCTTTTAAATTCTTTTTTAAAAAATGGTTCAAAATCACAAAACCCATAATCCTTTAAACATTTTATAGTGGAACTGTAGAAGCGCATGTTAAGTGACTTTCTTTTAATTGATACTGTTCATAGTGTATGTCTTGTTTATATTTAAGTTTGAGTGTTCTGTGAATACAATTATGGCACAAATCATACAATATTGTGTGAATTGCCTAATAAATAAAAAAATAAATAAATACCCATGCGAACACCGTTCTAGATATTATAAAGGAGCTAATTTTTTGACAACTTTTAGCTCCATTTAATTTATAAACAAACTCGCTCACGCGAGTCGCTATTATTATTATAGTCTAACTGACCCTTAACAAATAATAATTAAGGGGAATGGTATTTACGTACACGTCATATTATTATTTCTCTGTCGTGTTTAAATCTTTTTCCTTACCTCAAATCGCAACGGTATTGATAAAATAATTCCTGCAACCAATTTCCATTTAAGTTATATAGCAACTCGCTCACGCGAGTCGCTAATATCATTGAGGACTACCTACACCTGTACAAAAAAATAACGGGAATAGTGTACGTAACACATCATATTATTATTAATTTCTCTGTAGTGTTTTATTACGTCCCGTATAATTTTCCCTTGATCCATCTTTCGCCAGACGCTAGTCGCAAAAACACCTCAACGAACCAATTTCATTGAGTCATTCTGAATAGTGATATGTCATTTCTTAAATATGTCAGTGAAAAGTTATACAAAATAAAAACCTTACACTTTTTTATTTATTTTACAGTGAAAAAACATCAAAATATGATTTACAACGTCAATTACTGTATCCATCCATTAAACATAGGTAGGTATATAATTAAAAAAAAAATGCAAGTGAAATAATTATCTTTATATGAAATGGCTGCCTTGAAGAGGAAGGGAATAGACGGGAAGAATGGGTAAAGGGAAGAGTTCCGCTGTCAAATATATATTTTTATACTTTTTTTGTGCCTTAGATGTTAAGAATTCACGTAGCTGAAATTTATGCTTACTTATTGCCTAGTATTACCTCAGAACAGGCTTTGCCTAGTGTGGTAATAAATTCCATTTATATATTTCATGAACAATATTTTATATTTTATTTTATATTGTATTATGGAAATTAATAAATAAAAAAATAAAAAAATAAAAAATAAAACCACTTGAAGGTGTCCAATGTGGCACTTAAATTATATCAAGAAAGAAATAATACAAGTTCAACAAATAGATTGTCATATAGGGGAATATTATATTTCAACGACATACCCACTTGCATTAGAGAATTGAAAGTTAAAAATAGCTTAATAAGATCATATTTTTATTGATATGTTATGCGATCCTGCAGGTGATTTTTCCTGTGCGTAAATATGCCTCAATTATTAAATTTGAAGTAAATATTTCAAACTTTCTAAGTTCGGCAATTTAGCAGCTACGCTCGCGTTATTATTGGATGGGTAAAATTCGTTATTTTCGATGACGTTGAGTGCGCAATAACATGACTTTGATTTTTTTCGATTGAACCACCTGCCTTATAACGTTTATATTAAATTTGACGGTGAAAAATCTCATGGAGGAAACGTATAACATCTTTTGAAAATTTTATTATGTTTAAATGGGGTATGAGGCAAAGGTCGACTTTGGAAGGGCTGGCACGGATATCTTAACGAATATATTTATTTATTTTTACATATATGTACGCCAACATTTAGATAAAACACATGATATGTTGGTATAAATAATGATATAAACAGTGTAGGCACAACAAGAACAACAATAAATGAAAACACATTATTTACATAACTACTTAAATAATTAAAAATTAAGATTATTAACAACATTATTTGTAACTATGCCGTATTGTGTTTGCGATGCTCTTTGAGTAACACATTAAAATATTTTATTTGATTTGGAAACCATGTGATTCATATTAACTACACCAACATAGTTAACTAGTCTATTTCTATGGCTCTGAAATAAAAATCGCGTCAGAGATTGTATTTATGACAGGTATTATGGCGGACATTGGGACCTGGTTGATCTGTTTTGTGTGAGCCCATATGTTTGTTGAGGTAATGATTGTGAGTGCAGAAAGTTGAGATTGTGTACATATTTAGTGTAGAACGGGAAAAATCACCTGGATCATAATTGCATATAATTGTCAATATAAATTGTAAACTGCTAGCCCTAGAATAGGATGATTTCCTGGTTGGGCAGCAGTAATCTACTTATTGTTATCATTATAAATATGGCGTTATAAAAGGTAAAATAAAATAAATAAAAATAATAAACAAACACAAAAAGTAAACACAAATGAGTAGGTAGTAAAAGAGAAAACCAATATTAATTAAAAAATAAAATGCAGTTACAATGATAAAAAAATGAAATAATTAATAATTATAAAAATACTTCTCTTTTTCTTTTTTTGTTAAAATAAAGTTGACATTAACCGCGACAATTTAAACATAAAAAAATAATTAATAGTGTTCAAAATCATAAAACTAAATATAAAGACAAATACAAAAACATAATAAACTTATTCCTAACCCCTAATGACAAAGGTTTTGATAATTTTTTTCCTGCGAACAATTTCTATTCAATTTATAAAGCAACTCGCGCACGCGAGTCGCTATTATCATTAAACAGTAACTTAACCTAACCGAATATTATACGGGATGTAATAAAATACGACAACGAAATAGTAGTATGATGTGTACGTGAATCTCCATTCCCGTTAACTTTTTGGTGAGATATCAATTTAAATCATTTCTCCTATGCTAGGGATCGAACCCAGAACGTTGATATGTTGACATGTGATCAAAATGTGATCAAATGGCTTGACAAATACGAATACGTTATAAACTTATTCCTAACCTCGCTCACGCGAGTCGCTATTATCATTAAACAGTAACTAAACCTAACCGAATATTATACGGGATGTAATAAAATACGACAGCGAAATAATATTATGATGTGTACGTAAATCTCCTTTCCCGTTAATTTTTTGGTTAGTTTTAATTAGTTTTTAATGATAATAGCAACTCGCGTGAGCGAGTTGCTTTATAAATTGAATGGAAATTGGTTGCAGGAATAATTTCATCAATAATTTTGCCATTTGAGGTTAGGAAAAAGATTATTATGAAGTTCGCATTTGATCACATTTATTTTATTTATTTATTTTATTTTTTATTTGTTTGGAAACTTAACAGCTATACATTTATAATACTTAATTGCAAATGAGAATACAAAATAAATAGCCAATTATAAAGTTTCACATATTTAAATTATTATACATTATTGATGTTGGGTAGTCTAGTATTGTAAGATGGTGAGTGTATGTGGGGGAAAGGGAAGGGTAATGGATATAGGAAAGCGTTGATAAGGAAGGGATGAATGTTTAAGGAAAGTAGGTTTGATTTTTAACCAGTAATATTACCAATAACTGCGCGTAATTGGCGTTTCATCGATGTCTGTGTGGAGTTAAATATATCAGGTTGGGGGTCAAGACTATTGTAATAATTTAAGCATCTGTTGACATAATTATTCTGTGCGTAATTTGTTCTGCAGTATGGTGTATAGAAAAGGTGATTTTGGCGTGTTGTTTTCATGGGGCAGTTGAAAGAAATTTTTTGTTCATTTCAAACATTTGTTCAAATAAATTAGTTTTCTCAACATATTATTTAAGTAACTGTATGATACTAACAATTTTTAATACTACTTATTATTATTTGTGAAAATTTCGCGTTTAATATCAACTTTGGCAGCTTTTCCAACATTGGTAAAATTACCAGTGCGTTTTCTAAGATCTAGTGTCGGGGGGTTCCTCCACCCCTGTATCTACTCGTGTTGGCGATTCATAGTGACCACACCATGTATACAGTACTGTTCATTTTTAATATCACTGCATTTGACTTATTTGGCGCCTCTATGTGTCATCCAAGTAAGTAATGCACCGACTCGGCCAATGAGGAAGGCCGCATATTATCGCGATCGCCGTCAGTTGTCTATGGATGACAATTGGAAGAAGTGTTCGCCCGCTCGCGCTGTGTAAAGAAGACTTTCTTTTCACTTTTTTAATTCGCTCACGCATCTATCATCTAAGTTTCGCAATCATCTCGCCGCTACAATTTCGCATCTTAACTGTGACATCTCCAGCTGCCGACCCTTCCAGCGTCCTGGTCAAAAGGTAAGTGCATTATTTTATTTTGGTGTCACTGGAGGTGTTCAGATTTGTTTATTGCAGTGATTATCATTCATACCACCTTCTCATTCTACCCTCTAGAAATCAAATCCTTTAAAAACCGAACCAGCGCCGCATTCTCGCACCACCAAGTACTATCAGTTCTTCGATTTCCGCGCCCAGTGAAAGACGCAAGCCGGATCCTCGCCACGTGTGGCGGGTCACCGTCGAGCGAGACATTAAGGCGTCTGTCCCACTCTTCCAAAGACAAGAATAGAAGGAGGCACCGACCTTTTGCCCAGAATCCTAGGACAGGGCTACGGTCACCCCCAACATTACTGGCTAGGCCCCTGTGGCCGCAACCTAGCCCCACTATCGGTCGTGGCGGAATTCGAACTCGCGACCACTGGATTGCTAATTCAGCGTGCTAACCGCTCTGCCCGCACCCATCTAAAAATCCGGTTTATAGTTTGGTACGTATTCTTCAATTATAAATAGGTACTATCACCATCTACAGTCGGATCTCATGCGTTACATGCAACTAAGTTAAATTTACCGGTTAGGCAAGTAAAAATAATAAATATTAAATCGTAAATAAATGCTAATATTTGACTTAATTTTATGTTTTCTTCTAATAAATATTTTATATTATTTAGAGATAAAATATATAATTCATAACACCTGATGGAGATCTCAAGACAGTTCTTCCAGAAGGTATACACCTACGTACCTCATAATGTATCATACTTTGTCACACTAGATCTCAAAGTGTGATTCGTGTTTGGTGTCAATATTGTAAATGAATATTCTGTTTTACTTTTATTTTGTATTGACAACTAACATATAAATACTTTGTCAAATATTAATATGGCACACTCCCAATAACAAGTTGCCACATTCTGGATACAAATGATATTTATGGTCTCAGATCCAGACTGAAAAAAAACGATTAAAAGCTGTGTCTTAATCGGGAATCGATTACGGCTTGGGAGTAGGATAGTCAACCAATCAACTGAGCAACAAATATCGATCAATAACTATTTAATTTACACAGTTTATTCATAGTACTGATTTTTTTAGATCTTCATTTGAAGTACCCACAGTCACCAAGGCTATAGAATAGTCTAAGTCCTGATATTTTATTATGTCATTGAATATATTAAAAAAAAGCCAACGTAAAAATATCTATCTGATTTCTTCTTCATCTCCTTATCCTTTTGTTATCCTATCATTGCTATCAACTGTTATTTTTAATCAACCTCTTTTTGGCCTTTTGCTTTATATTAGTTTTCTTGTGATCCCTTTATTATAGATATTTTTTTTATTTGTGTCACGTCATAACCTTACGGCATTGCATATTAACATTAATTCTGGTTGGTTGGAAGAAATTTCAGTTTAGCAATAAACCGACCAATGTACGAGTCATGTGTACAAGAAGATACAAATAAATAAATAACACACTCGAAATGCTTTTACCGTACTTTGCTTGCACGGTGTATAATAATGCTTTCTTTAAGACACTCGACATCTCTGCGAATTCTCTTAGTGCTTTTAGGAGAACTGTCTCCTCCTATTTCTCCTTCCTAGTACTTTGATTTAATCCGCTGTCTCATTCTAGTGTTTTTTTTATGTTCTAGTAAATAAATTATGTATTATTTATTCATTTTTGTTTTTAATATTAATTATCCTATTGAATAATGCATGGAGATTTCACTGGTCCATTAATAAAGCAATGTACATTGTCTGTTTTATAACATTGTGTAGACTGTATAACTCTCTATCAACCAATAAATAAATATTATCCTATTGAATAATGCATGGAGTTTTCACTGGTCCACTAATAAAGCAATGCAACATTGTCTGTTTTATAACATTGTGTAGACTGTATAACTCTCTATCAACCAATAAATAATTATTATCCTATTGAATAATGCATGGAGTTTTCACTGGTCCACTAATAAAGCAATGTGCATTGTCTTTTTTATAACATTGTGTAGACTGTATAACTCTCTATCAACCAATAAATAAATATTATCCTATTGAATAATGCATGGAGTTTTCACTGGTCCACTAATAAAGCAATGTACATTGTCTGTTTTATAAATTGTGTAGACTGTATAACTCTCTATCAACCAATAAATAAATTTTATCCTATTGAATAATGCATGGAGTTTTCACTGGTCCACTAATAAAGCAATGTACATTGTCTGTTTTATAACATTGTGTAGACTGTATAACTCTCTATCAACCAATAAATAAATATTATCCTATTGAATAATGCATGGAGTTTTCGCTGGTCCACTAATAAAGCAATGTACATTGTCTGTTTTATAACATTGTGTAGACTGTATAACTCTCTATCAACCAATAAATACATTATGAATTGAGGCTATTGTCATATAGATTGATGTATAGCCTAGATGACAGTTATGTTCCCGCTAACTCAAATGTATTCGCCCATGTTACAACCCTTTACTCTCCTTCCTTTTACGAATATTCATTCGAAATTTGAAAACCGCCGTGTATGGAAAGACACCGCAACCGTTTCATAAATAGATGGCGTGCCTTTAATATTTAGTAATGTTATGGACACCTGTCACCAGATGGCTGCGTGTGTTAGTATGTACATAATATATTCTCAATTTATTTCTCATGTTTTATCTTACACCTCACCCAGTATTTTCTTATAAGGTACAGTATGCTATCCATCATCGAAACACGCTGAAATTCCCAGTTTATCGAAGGTAAACACGGATTTTACTGAGAAATTGAAAGTCTCTTTTTCAATAATCCCTTTTTTCTCCAATGGCGCTATAGCCCATATTGAGCCTTGGCCTTCTGCGAATTTCGCCTCCAAATTATCCTTTACTTTACTCTGCCTTCGTCTTTCAACAAGCCACCAGAAGATGTTGCGTAGCATCCCTTTTTTCATTTTATACAAATTAATAAAAAAAAATGGAAATAATGATGTCTATAAGTAAAAGTAAAACCCTTTTTTGATTTTTTTTAAATGAATATGTCCTTGTTAAACAAGTACATATACATCTTTCTACGTTCCCTAAAATAAGCAAATTAATGCTTGTGCTATAGGTGAACGAAATCGGTCGAGGCAGGATTCGAACTCGCGATCACTGGATTACTAGCCCAGCGCGCTAACCGCTCTGCCATCGACCCATCTATTCTACATGAATTTAATTTATTCGATAGGCCTATTTCGCCTTGTTAGGGCATTTACGAGCTTAGGGCTATTTTGACCATTTTTACTTATATTTATGTATTAAAACTGCGACTAACTAAAACTGCGACAGAGTGTCTTTCGAGCAGGGCTGGATAAATCATAGAATAATCAGGAACAAAAAGTCAGGGCGGTTGACTTAAAAAGGGCGATTAAAATTCTAAAATGTTAATCATATAAAAATAAATATATAAGTTTTTAAAATAGATGACCTTAAGTTCATCTATTATGCAGTTGCTCAATCTATACTATGTTATGGCATCATAGTTTGGGGAGGAACGTATAAAACCGCACTGAGTCCCATTGAAATAGCCCAGAAGAGTATCATTCGAGTTATTAATAAAAAACCTTTTAGATATCCGTCTAATTCATTATTTTCTGAATTTGAAGTTTTAGATATTCGTCAGCTATACCTCAAGAAATTAATCATTTACTCACATAAGCTCAATATAACACAATATACTCGAGTTGAAAATTCCTACAATATTAGACACAGACTTTTACCCATCCCCAGAGCTCATACCACGTTTGCTCAAAAACATTTTGATTTTATTTTGCCTCGTATTTTAAACATATTTACAAAAGAATTGATTGGTTCTGAGATATATAATATAAAATCACTAAGTGCTATAAAAATAAACTATCTTCTTGGATTCTCAACAAAGGTAGAATGAACATTGAAGATATATTTTTTAAAATTATGAAATGATTATAAAACCATGATGTTATAGCTTATATTATAATTTGTATTTTTGATTTTTTTTGATATGTTATAATTATATATTAGACATAAATGGGTTACATAAGTAAAGACTGTGTCAGTTAAATTGAATTGTAAAGCTATTCCGACACAAGCACTGCTTAGTGGAATAGTTCTTATCCACTTGGATGTTGGTACTGATAGATTGTATTCATTTTGTCAGTGCCAACATGTTATACTAAATTGTCAATTTTTAAAATTTTTTTTGTTCTATGTTTCACTGTCGTATTGTTGTAATTTTTTTTTTGTATGGTTATTGTGGATTTAAATAAATAAATAAATAAATAAATCAAAAAATTGTAGGTATGGCGCTCGGTTCTTTTTGCGTACCCGGATAATAACTTGGAATGATGGTGTGTATGTAAAAAATCCCGCTTTAATTTATCATAATTTTAAATTGTTCTACATTTATGATTCAAAAAAAAAAAATGGGGGGGGGGGGGCGGATTCAAATATATTGCTACGGGCGCAAAAACACGTTTATCAGGCCCTGCTTTCGAGCGTCTGTTTCCGGTCATTTTGAACGGCATGGAGCATTCACTAAGTGCGCTCGACGTTCGTTGTGAACGCAACCCTGGGTTCCACACCTGAGATGTATATTAAAAAATACTACGAAAGTACGAGAAAAAAGATTAGATGGACTTCGTTGTACAGGTCATTGCTGCTAGAGATCTCTACACCTAATGTATATCAATCACATAACCTTCTCTATAGGGTTGCTTACAGTTACTAGTTCACATCATACCGGCTCTTTTGATATGAATATATCAAAAGAACAATTTCTTATGGGGTGAAAATATCGATTGCACTGTGAAGCTATACACATTGCATAATATCAGGCGCATCTCAAAAGAAATTTATACTGCTAGGTCATGGCTCATATGGGCATTTAGTGGAAAACAAGAAAACTACATAATATGTTTTTCGTGTAATAAGAACATAATCAATACTTACTAGTTGCATGTAACACTTGAGATCCAACTGTCGATAGCGATAGTATGTATAGTTGAAGAATAAGTTCCATACTATAAACCCATAAATACAAATTATTGAATATTTTTGGGGACACGGAAGGAGCCTCCACGTAGATTGAGTTTCGGTTAACTTCGGAAAAGCAATCGGGCGTCCCTGGAAACGGCAGAATGCCGGCCAATCCTTCCACCACCGGAGCACCAACCAATATGATGGTGTTCCGGACACGGAAAGTAAGTAAGTATTGAATATTTTAAGATATTTTGTTTTCTATACCTACAAAACATGTAGGTATGTGTGTCAAGATAAGATAGTATGGAGGTCAGTCCTTTTTTCCTACCCAGAATATGAAAACAGCATGATGGTATGTATGTATGTATGTTTGGAGATTAAGTATCTTAACTATTACTCTTCTTAGATATTGTGTAAAGGCGACTGCCATACAAATTGTATGAAGCGATGTCGTCACTAAATTCATTTTTATAACTAGTTGCATGTAACACATGAGATCCAACTGTCGATAGTGATAGTATGTACAGTTGAAGAATAAGTACCAAACTATAAACCCATAAATACAAATTATTTAATATTTTAAGATATTTGCTTTTCTATACAACACATGTACCTAGGTATGTATGTCAAGATAGGATAGTATGGAGGTCAGTCCTTTTTTCCTACTCAGAATATGAAAACAGCATGATGGCATGTATTTATGTTTGGAGATTAAGTATCAAACTATTAAGTCTTCTTAGATATTGTGTATAGGCGACTGCCATACAAATTGTATGAAGCGATGTCGTCACTAAATTAAATTTTTATGAAAATTATTAAAAAAAATTGAGATGTACCGCTACGGTTCATCTCAATTTTTTTTAACTAAATCAGTGTAAGCTGTTATATAGAATGATTGATGATTGTGTAGCCCATGGTCCACTTATTTAGTCCTATGTTAGTAGTTTTGTCGTGTATGTTGTTATGAATTGAGAATTTGCTGACAATAGTTGATTGATAGCTTGGTATATAACCATGTTTGTATTGTATGTTTAAGTCTTGTGTTTTCTATTGAATTTATGTTCTTTATATCTTTTGCAACTAAATTTAGGATCTTTGGAGCCAATTATTAATAATGTAGTGTTTGTCTTTATGTAGACAAAGACATCATCAATAAATAAGCATTTATGCTTATTTTAGGGAACGTAGGAAGATGTACATATATGTACTTGTTTGTCAAGGACATATTCATTTTTATTTATTTAAAAACAAAATGTTAATTTTCGTTGAATTATTAATCTAGTTGGATTGTTTCTAGGTACCTACATATTATTTTATCATAAATTTTACGACACATCCCTCTTATTAAAGAGTTTAAAATAATTCGTATAGATTATAGTTTTGTTTGTGGACCTCTCTCTCGCTCTCTCTCGAATGAATTATAGGCCTTTGTTTTTCAGAATCCAATATCCTAAATAAACGTTCATTTTGTTTAAAGGTGGATGAATATTTCAAGACCGATATAATGGCGGGTTTTATAATTCGCGTTGCTCTTTCATTTTCAGAAACTTATTTTACAAAATTCATGATTCCGCCGGAAGCTCTTTTAGTTATTTTGTTAAACTCAATATTGTACTTCAACAAATGTTTAAAGACATTGTTCTTGAAGGCAGTTTTACACGACCGAGTTGTTAGAACAGTCCTGATATAATCCTAATATGTATATTTTAAATAAAGATCCACGTACGGATTTGGTTATATGGCACGTACTTACTAACTTATGTACTTACTTAAACAGCCATTTCTGTCCACCGTTGAACGAAGGCCTCCCCATCCAATCATCCAATGGCAAAAAATTATAACTTTGTGGCACAAAAATATAACTTTTTGACACAAATTTTACTTTGTGGCACAAAAATTATAACTTTGTGGCACAATAATTATAACTTATGACACATAAATTTTACTTTGTGGCACAAAAATAATTACTTTGTGGCACAAAAATTATAACTTTGTGGCACAATAATTATAACTTTTGACACATAAATTTTACTTTGTGGCACAAAAATTATAACTTTGTGGCACAAAAATTATAACTTTGTGGCACAATAATTATAACTTTTGACACATAAATTTTACTTTGTGGCACAAAACTTATAACTTTTCGACTCATAAATTTAACTTTGTGGCACAAAAATTATAACTTTTCGACACATAAATTTTACTGTGTGGCACAATAATTATAACAAATTGACACATAAATTTTACTTTGTGGCACAAAAAATTTAATTTTTATGACATAAATTTAACTTTGTGGTTCTAAAATTATAACTTTTTGACACATAAATTTAACTTTGTGCACTAAAATTATTACTTTGTGGCACAAAAATTATAACTTTGTGGCATAAAAATTATAACTTTTCGACACATAAATTTTACTCTGTGGCACAATAATTATTACTAATTGACACATAAATTTTACTTTGTGGCACAAAAAATATAACTTTTCGACACTTAAATTTAATTTTGTGACACATTAATTTTACTTTGTGGCACAAAAATTATAACTTTGTGGCACAATAATTATGACTTTTGACATATAAATTTTACTTTGTGGCACAAAAGTTATAACTTTGTGGCACAATAATTATAACTTTTGACACAAATTTTACTTTGTGGCACAAAAATTATAACTTTTTGACACATAAATATTACTTTTTGGCACAAAAATTATAACTTTTGACACATAAATTTTACTTAGTGGCACAAAAAATAAAACTTTTCGACACATAAATTTAACTTTGTGGCACAAAAATTATAACTCTCAGAGACATTAATTTTACTTTGTGGCACAAAAATTGTAACCTTTATGACACATAAATTTAACTTTGTGGTTCTAAAATTATAACTTTTTGACACATAAATTTAACTTTGTGGCACTAAAATAATAACTTTGTGGCAAAATAATTATAACTTTTTGACTCATATATTTTACTTTGTGGCACAAAAACTATAATTTTGTGGCACAAAAATTATAACTTTGTGGCACAAAAATTATAACTTTTTGACACATAAATATTACTTTTTGGCACAAAAATTAAAACTTTGTGGCAAAATAATTATAACTTTTGACACATAAATTTTACTTTGTGGCACAAAAAATAAAACTTTTGACACATAAATTTAACTTTGTGGCACAAAAATTTTAACTTTTCGACACATAAATTTCACTCTGTGGCACAATAATTATAACTAATTGACACATAAATTTAACTATGTTGCACAAAAATTATATCGTTATGACACATAAATTTAACTTTATGACACAAATTTTACTCTGTGGCACAAAAATTATAACTTTTTGACACATAAATATTACTTTTTGGCACAAAAATTATAACTTTGTGGCAAAATAATTATAACTTTTGACACATAAATTTTACTTAGTGGCACAAAAAATAAAACTTTTCGACACATAAATTTAACTTTGTGGCACAAAAATTATAACTTTCAGAGACATTAATTTTACTTTGTGCCACAAAAATTGTAACCTTTATGACACATAAATTTAACTTTGTGGTTCTAAAATTATAACTTTTTGACACATAAATTTAACTTTGTGGCACTAAAATTATAACTTTGTGGCAAAATAATTATAACTTTTTGACTCATATATTTTACTTTGTGGCACAAAAACTATAACTTTGTGGCACAAAAATTATAACTTTGTGGCACAAAAATTATAATTTTTTGACACATAAATATTACTTTATGGCACAAAAATTAAAACTTTGTGGCAAAATAATTATAACTTTTGACACATAAATTTTACTTTGTGGCACAAAAAATAAAACTTTTGACACATAAATTTAACTTTATGGCACAAAAATTTTAACTTTTTGACACATAAATTTTACTTTGTGGCACAATAATTATTACTAATTGACACACAAATTTTCGACACTTAAATTTAATTTTGTGACGCAATAAATTTTACTTTGTGGCACAAAAATTGTAATTGTGTGGCACAATAATTAGAACTTTTTGACACATAAATTTTACTCTGTGGCACAATAATTATTACTACTTGACACATAAATTTTACTTTGTGGCACAAAAATTATAACTTTTCGACACATAAATTTAACTTTGTGGCACAAAAATAATAACTTTCAGACACAATAATTTTACTTTGTGGCACAAAAATTGTAACCTTTATGACACATAAATTTAACTTTGTGGTTCTAAAATTATAACTTTTTGACACATAAATTTAACTTTGTGGCACTAAAATTATAACTTTGTGGCACAAAAATTATAACTTTGTGGCATAAAAATTATAGCTTTTCGACACATAAATTTTACTCTGTGGCACAATAATTATTACTAATTGACACACAAGTTTAACTTTATGGCACAAAAATTATAACTTTTCGACAAATAAATTTCACTCTGTCGCACAATAATTATTACTAATTGACACATAAATTTTACTTTGTGGCACAAAAATTATAACTTTTCGACACATAAATTTAACTTTGTGACACAAAAATTATAACTTTGTGGTTCTAAAATTATAACTTTTTGACACATAAATTTAACTTTGTGGCACTAAAATTATTACTTTGTGGCACAAAAATTATAAATTTGTGGCGACACTTAAATTTAATTTTGTGACGCAATAAATTTTACTTTGTGGCACAAAAATTGTTATTGTGTGGCACAATAATTATAACTTTTTGACACAAAAATTTTAATTTTTGACACATAAATTTTACTTTGTGGCACAAATATTGTAATTTTGTGGCACAATAATTATAACTTTTTGACATAAATTTTACTCTGTGGCACAATAATTATTATATAATAATTATAACTTTTTGACTCATATATTTTACTTTGTGGCACAATAATTATAATTTTTTGACTCATATATTTTACTTTGTGGCACAAATATTATAACTTTGTGGCACAATAATTATAACTTGACTCATATATTTTACTTTGTGGCAAAAAAATTATAACTTTGTGGCGCAAAAATTATAACTTTGTGGCACAATAATTATAACTTTTGACACATAAATTTTACTTTGTGGCACTAAAATTATAACTTTGTGGCATAAAAATTATAACTTTTTGACACATAAATTTATCTTCTTGGCACAAAAATTATAACTTTTCGACACATAAATTTTTCTCTGTGGCACAATAATTATAACTTTTTGACACATAAATTTAACTTTATGGCACACGAATTATAATTTTTTGACACATAAATTTGTGGCACAAAAATTATAACTTTTTGACACATAAATTTAACTTTGTGGCACAAAAGTTAACTTTTGTTACATTTTATAAATCCATTTAGATACAATGAAAAGGAGATTTTATTAAACTATTTTATAGACTACACAATTTATTTGAAATAATTGTTTCGCTGTGTTTCAGACGATCTCAATAAAATATTTTATATATATAAGTGACACTTTGAAATTAAGAAGTCTAACGAGAACAGTCAATTTTCTCTACATACCCAAAATGGGGAAACAACAGGATGAGATGAAAAATAAACCGCTGTGTTCAATATTTATTTATGAAATCAATTTAAAAGTAATCACGATAAAATAATGAAAATAAAATAAAATAAAATAAAAAAAATAATATTAGCAAAAAGGGTTTTGGCAACCCTGATTTTCCCTGAGTGGAAATGATGGAAAAGGATATAGCCTTTAAGTTAAGCGAGCGGGTTGGAAATTATGGTTCAGATAGGGGTACAACAACCACCGGTTACTGAGCGTTTACAAATAATTTCATTTCAACTCTTTTTTAATTGTAATTGGGTTAATTCATATTACACAAATATTAATGAAAATGTATGGAATATGAATGGTGTACACAATATTTTCGAACTCGGAGAGGTTACTGATATGGGTTGTAAGCAACATTAATATCCATACAAAGCGGTATCTCAGTGCGGGTCTCGATTACGTCTCGGGATGAAATATATCGGGATAATTGTTAGCTTTTTCTACTTTTGGAAATCTAAATAATTATTTTTTTATGAACTTTGATGTTTTGTGTGCCTTACTGTAGACTCTTTCTATTTTATGTGTCTTGTTAATTTTAAGTTTTGTGAACTCCTACCCGAAGCACAAGGTTTCCTTCTTTTCGGGGAGAATTCCAAATTTATTTGTAATATTTTTTTTATATAATTTGTCATGATGTATCCTTTGAATACTTTCATATTAATAAATTTACTTTACTTTACTTCTAACATCTACCAATTTTATTTTTAATTACTTATATTTATTTAAATAAATTAATGGTTCGATTATACGATATAATTATTATATTTTGGATATGTCGATAAATAAGATTTCTACAGCGAGTTTAAGTGGAGCATTGTCCATCACGTTAACCTATCGTGATCCGAACTGGTGTAACAAATGATTCATCACGAACGCGTCTCGGGATCTGCACTGAAACGGTTAGTAAAATAGATAATAGATAAAAAATAAGTAAAATGATAAGTTATCAATGTATTTCTATAGTTAAACCAAGTGCTACCCATGGAACGGCAGCACTTATTTCGATGTCGTTATAAAGCGCGCGCAGGTCTGATTTTGCTACAGATGTCATAATTCTTCTTCTATTATTATTAGTTCTCTCCGCGTCATTATTATGACGTATTCAGGTCTGCATTCGAGATGTAGTGCAACAGGCGTATGTTGAAGATCCACTGGTCGGACCACATCAAAAACTGTGAGGTGCTGAGTAAAGCCGGGGAAACAAGGCAACTCCTCAAAAGAATCGCCCAACGACGATCCAACTGGATAGGACATAACATGAGGCACTCGGGTCTGCTCATGACCATCGCGGAGGAAATGTTGGAGGGTAGCAACCATAGAGGCCGACCAAAGAGGGGTAGCTTAGTCTTCACACCATTTTTGTTAACCTAACTTAC
Organism: Molanna angustata; assembly: GCA_963576475.1. Lineage (NCBI taxonomy): Eukaryota > Metazoa > Arthropoda > Insecta > Trichoptera > Molannidae > Molanna > Molanna angustata. The sequence continues at coordinate 21,606,665 of OY754989.1, forward strand.
AAAAGTTTAGTAAAAATAGGTTGGTTAGGTTTGTTTGTAGTTATAATTGCTGGCGTGAGCCAGTTGCATTATATATTTATAAAAAAGTAACTAAAATATTAAAATAAATGACTAAATTGGTATTTTTACCAAACTGTTGTAGGTTATGTTTAAAAAAAATGGTGTGAAGACTAGGCTATCCACCAAAGAGTGGAGTAGGAGAGAGGCAGGCATAGCTGTTACAGACCAATCCAAGGATTGCAACTGATAAGACAGGTGGCTAAAATATAAACGTTTTGCGGGTATTATCATTATTAATACATTTTTCGATACGGGGCGGGGCAACGATTTATTTATAATAGATAAAAATTAACCGATAAGTATGGCGTAATAAAATCAAAAATGTTTTGTCAAAGTTTGAGCGTCCCTGTTTTGGGGTGGGGGGAGGGGGTGATCTTCTTAGTATTTTTCTTCCCCAATTTAATTAATTTCTCCCTGCCCCATGAATCTTTTCTCACCTGCGGCATGCTGTTACATACCTAACATTCTTGCATGCCAACATCCGACATTCATATATTATTATTAAAAATACAAATAGTATTCAGTCTAAATGCCATACCATCACGGCATATTCCACTATGTGGGGTAACCAGCGACAAGTGTGCGAGTGTTAATTGTCTTATAAAAGGGAAAAAGACTAAATAAAATTTTAAGAAATAATACATACCTACTTACATATAAGTATTCTGAGTAGAGAGGAGAATTTCTGTTGATGTATTGTTTATAAGGTCATGTTTCATTACATTTTATTGTTTTATATATGCTTCTTTGTACTTACTTTGTATCGGTTTTGTATAATTTTTATTTATTTACCTTTCATCACACCATATTTATTATGACAACAATAAGTAGATTACTGCTGCCCAACTAGGAAATCCTGTTCTAGGGATAGCAGTTTACAATTTTTATTGACAATTATATTCAATTATGAACCAGGTGATTGTTCCCGTTCCACACTAAATATGTACACAATCTCAACTTTCTGCACTCACAATCATTACCTCAACAAACATATGGGCTCACACAAAACAGATCAACCAGGTCCCAATGTCCGCCATAATACCTGTCATAAATCCAATATCTGATGCGATTTTTATTTCAGGGCCATAGAAAGAGATAAGTTAACTATGTTGGTGTAATTAATATAAATCACATGGTTCCCAAATCAAATCAATTATGTCTTATTTTTAAAGTTTTTTTTTACTGTTTTTATCTCGGATGCTTTAATATGTTTGTGTGAAATATTGATGAACTTTGCATGTCGTGTTCACTTTCAATAGGTTTTTGACATTATATATCATTATTAAGATAGGTATACTTTCTTATATGGCATTGTCAATGTCTGTAAGTGTCCCAAATAAAATAAAAATGAAATAATATGGAGACATAATCAACGCACATACTTATTTCGTTTTGTGTTGTATTGAATTTGTTAGAATATTACATACATACATACCATCACGCCATGTCCCTCACGGGATAGGCAGAGATAACCGAACGCCATATTTTTCTATCTTGACACACATTAATCACCTCATCAACATTCACACATCGTCTTAAGCAGCTCATTCACGATCGTGCCATTCGGCATCGCTCCATATGGACCGGCTACATTTGGAGCATTGGAAAATTTTCATTACACTCACGGGCGCGTCATCGTGCCAATCAAAATTAGTATACACATACACAAGCTGTCGGCGCTTTCGCATTAATAATTTATATTTTTTGAAATTTTCAAGAAAAAAATTTATAATTCTGATTATGAGTTTTATACAACTGCTATAGCGGTTTGTTTATATATAAAAAGAAAAAAACCAAAGAGAAAATGTTGTATTTTCGCATTCACGAGAGTGTCAAACAAAAATGAGATGGCGCAATGTACGGCTGGTTTTCACACTCACGAGCATGCCATACCGACAGGATGCGCCGAGCCGTTTGTCGCGGCACTATGGAGTTTCGATCGTTTGTAATTCCATTTTGGTGTGTCAGGCCAATTGGGCTACGCGGGTTTTAACATTCACGAGCGCATTTTGGAGTGATGGCAAGCCATTTGGAAGGATGGCACGATCGTGTATGGGGGCCTTTATACATGTTTGTCTGTTGTTCACGCTTATTACATTTTCATCTTTCAGAATATCATTCACATGGTTGTGCCATCCTTTTCTTGGACGCCCTCAACCTCTTATTCCGTTCCTGTCAGCTATTTCATTGAATCACAAGACATGTTTGCTACCCACCAATCAGCATACAGAAAGTATCACTCCACAGAAACGGGTCTCCTTCGATTACTTTTAGATATAATCCTTGCAACAGTAACAGGCAAACTAGTTATTCTTTCATTTTTGGATATGAGCGCGGCTTTTGACATAGTCGACCATCAATTTCTCTTAAACAGACTGAACATATCCTATGGCATTCACGGAACAGCCCACTCGTGGCTGCAATCTTATTTACAAAACCGTTCTCAAACCATAATAATAAATAAAGAACAGTCTTTCCCTAAAAAAGTGACGACAGGAGTTCCCCAGGGTTCTGTGCTTGGCTCGTTACTGTTCACATTTTACACAAAGGACATTTTTTACATAGTTAAATCGCATAATCTACTTGCACACCGCTACGCCGATGACTGGCAGCTGTACTTTTATTCAACTCCGAGTGAGTCATGCCTTCTAAAAGACAAAATTTGTCTGTGCATCGAAGAGATAGAGCGGTGGATGTCTTCTAAAACTAAATCCAACTAAGACCGAATTTCTCTGGACGGCCACACACCGCCGGCAGCATTACATATACAACACCTCTGTGTCTGTTGCAGACACTGACATTATTCCTAAGTCCGCCGTTAAACTATTGGCAGTACATATTGACTCCAGTCTAAGTCTCAAAAAACAGACAAACAGCACAACATCCTCCGCTTTCTACCACTAACGACGAATAAAATCTATCAGACGAAATATACCTACGGAAGCAACGAAATCTCTAGTAAACGCATTCGTTATTTCCCGCCTGGACTACTGCAATGGTACCTACGCAAACCTTCCAAAGCTGGAGCTAAACAAACTTCAATCTGTCTTCAACGCTGCTGCTAGGCTAATCACCGGAGCCGCGAAATTCTCACACATATCCCACCATCTACGAAATCTTCACTGGCTAAAAGTGCCAGAGAGAATCAAGTACAAATTATGTTTGTTGACTTTCAAAGCGATCCATGGCATGACTCCCACGTATCTTTCAGACTTCTGCATCCCTCTCGCCGTAAACGAGCGACAACAAACACTTCGGTCAGCCATCACATCCGTGATTGGCAAGTTGACTGAAATAAATAGAGTCAACACTTCATCCTTCGGTGATCGTGCTTTTGCTGTGGCTGGACCAGCCTCGTGGAATAAACTACCACCTGAACTGAGGCAAATCGACAACTTAGCACTATTCAGGAAACACCTAAAAACTCACTTCTTCCGCGAGTCTTACAAAAATCCCTAATATATTCAAGCGCTCTTGAGGTGAGGTTATCACAAAAACGGCGCTATAAAAATAATCCAAATTTATTATTTATTATTATTATTTGTATATTTGCATCATCCCCAAGTGGCCAAACTATCTGAATGTGTTAATTTTAACTTTATTTTTAGTAATTATGCTAACCTTTTTATGCGGATAAAAATAAAGATATGAAGATAATTTCCATGCTGCGTTATTCGCAATGGTAATTATTATAAATTTAATCTTAATTCTCCTAGGGGTGGTAATTTCGTTTAGGAGTTTAACGGTCGATCGTAATTATTGCCGGGCCGAGTTCGTGGTTCGCTCCCGGGACAGAATTGACGTCTTTATTATCTGTGTAAACAAAGAAATTCGCATCGGGGATACTTGTCGTCCTCCCGGCTCGCTGGGCTCACTTCCACCCCGGCATTATGCAAATCCACAAACGACAACACCCTCAGATGAGGGTAGGAAAAAAAAACAAAAGAAAAAACGAAACTCAGCGAAAAAAAGACACAAGTCGATGAAGAAAACTGTACGGGGAAATATTGAAACGCGACTGTTCTATCTACATAAACTTCCTAAACTTTTTACTCTCCACACTATGGAATAGTGGAGAGTCATGATTTCACAATTTTTAAGCGTATTTTTTACATCAATTTCTCAACGGATATCATGTAGAGAGTGCACACTGTGAGTTTCGTCATGTGTTTGTATGTCTGGCGTATGGCGTAAAAACTATAAGTCCGATCGACTGATTAGTTTTCCATAGACAACTTTTGATTTCTTCTCTATGAATTCATCATTTACGTTGTTTTTTTGTGTCCTATCTGCAGCCGATATAAGTCCGATTGACTTCATATTGATATCATATGTGTTTAGTCCATAAACTTAGAGCTGATTACTTTTCCATAGACAACGGTTTATTTTTTCTCAATGTTTCTTTAAGATTTAATCTATTAAAAGTGAAAAAATGCTCTCATGACCTGGAAATTAGAGATATTTTATTTTGATTTCAACTATTTATACAACACTAAGATTCTTCATAAACTTGTATTCAAAGTTGGTCAATGTCAAAAGAAAAATATTCAACGGTTTGAAAAATAATATTTACTGCTAAATTATGAAGCATTCTGTTTGTTAACACTAGAGTTTCACGGTCACGTTTTTTTAACTCCTCACTAACCCAAAGGGATAGTGGGGAGTTATGATTTCAAATTTTTTAAGGCTATTTTATATAAATAATTATATTTAATATAATAATGCAGATTATCAACTAGTATCATGCTGATATTGTATTCAGAAAGTTTCATCACAATGTATCTGTATGTTTTTACTGTGTACTATGTGTCTATTTATTTTACTTTATCATTTAAAGAAATATAAAAATACTTAGTTATAGTATTTATTACGTTGTATTTATTAGATTATTGACGCGTCATTTGACGATTGAAACGCGTCAATAATCTAATAAATACAATATATATATATATATATATATATATATATATATATATATATATATATATATATATATATATATATATATATATATATATATATATATATATATATATATATATATATATATATATATATATATATATATATATATATATATATATATATATATATATATATATATATATATATATATATATATATATATATATATATATATATATATATATATATATATATATAAATATATATATAAATATATATATATATATATATATATATATATATATATATATGTTATAATATTTTTATCTCGGTTTTCCCGTGTCAGTAGGTCTTGACTAAGACCATTTGTCTTCCGACGTTTCGCCTGAATATCACCAGGCATTTTATATATATATATATATATATATATATATATATATATATATATATATATATATATATATATATATATATATATATATATATATATATATATATATATATATATATATGTTATATTTGATGTTTTCACGGGTGAAATATGTTATAATATTTTTATCTCGGTTTTCCCGTGTCAGTAGGTCTTGACTAAGACCATTTGTCTTCCGACGTTTCGCCTGAATATCACCAGGCATTTTCAAGGACTTAACGAAAAGCACGCGCGCGACACACGTCTACTCACACTGAAAGCTCACCGTCAAGTGACTCGTAGCGTACAAGATGGCCGCTTATGTCAAATATTGTTAGCGCGACGTGATTGGCTCCTTGTGACACGCCCACCTGCTGTCGTGTTCGTTGGTAATAATATTTTATCATTATTTTTGTGTTGTGATTTATTGTTAATTTTAGTTGTGACATTAATATTATTATTGTTGTGTTTTGGGGTTATTTTCGCTATGGTATTATTAATATTATTATTGTATTGTTTGTCATATAAAATGTTCTTCCAGGTACTAGGCAAACGAACTCCGTCGTCCCGATTGTTCATTATATCCCTTCTCTTATATATTTCTATAGCTTCCCTGTAAATTCTGAGAGGTTCACTGTTTAAACTTGCTATTATTTTTGAATGGTCAAAATCTATTGTATGTCCTTCTGTGAGCGAGTGTTGTACAAGTGAGGATGTAAGTTTTTTGTTTCTCATGTCGACTCTGTGCTCCGCTATTCGTGCTTCAACTTTTCGATTGGTTCTTCCTGCCGTGCGGAAGAACCAATATACCGTGCGGATCGTGCAATAAGACTTATGTAGGAAGAACCAATCGAAAAGTTGAAGCACGAATAGCGGAGCACAGAGTCGACATGAGAAACAAAAAACTTACATCCTCACTTGTACAACACTCGCTCACAGAAGGACATACAATAGATTTTGACCATTCAAAAATAATAGCAAGTTTAAACAGTGAACCTCTCAGAATTTACAGGGAAGCTATAGAAATATATAAGAGAAGGGATATAATGAACAATCGGGACGACGGAGTTCGTTTGCCTAGTACCTGGAAGAACATTTTATATGACAAACAATACAATAATAATATTAATAATACCATAGCGAAAATAACCCCAAAACACAACAATAATAATATTAATGTCACAACTAAAATTAACAATAAATCACAACACAAAAATAATGATAAAATATTATTACCAACGAACACGACAGCAGGTGGGCGTGTCACAAGGAGCCAATCACGTCGCGCTAACAATATTTGACATAAGCGGCCATCTTGTACGCTACGAGTCACTTGACGGTGAGCTTTCAGTGTGAGTAGACGTGTGTCGCGCGCGTGCTTTTCGTTAAGTCCTTGAAAATGCCTAGTGATATTCAGGCGAAACGTCGGAAGACAAATGGTCTTAGTCAAGACCTACTGACACGGGAAAACCGAGATAAAAATATTATAATATATATATATATATATATATATATATATATATATATATATATATATATGGAAATATGATCATTAATTTCCATATATACCTATAGTTTATATAATTTTTAAGCATTTATGGTTCTCTCTAATAATTTATTATTTTATGCTCTGTTTCTTTTTACTTGGTTATGTCATAATGTTTTTATTTTTATTCACAATTTTTCTCTTATTTTCATGTAAAAAGGTTTCTTAGCAATGAATTTGTATTTATAAATAAAAGGTCCACTGATACATAAGTACCATTCTGTAGATGCTCTTTGAGCGAAACGCGTCAGTGGTCAAACTAATTTATCAAGTGGAAAAAAGTTAAATAATTGTTTTTACTTATTTTAAGTAATAATATTTTGTTAGATTATATTTTATTTTAATTGATCAATATTTAGATTATAATAGATTAAAGTAGGTACTTAACAAGTACCTACTTTAATCTATTAAGTAGAATAAACCTGTTAAATATTTAAAGCGCTCTTGAGGTGAGGTTATCACAAAAACGGCGCTTATAAAAAAAACATAACCTTAAAAATTGCAAATTCATAACTCCCCACTGCATCCCCTTGGGGTAGTTTGGAGTTAAAACGGTTCTAAGACAGTCTCGCTACTACGGAATTGCGTATCTAATACAATTTACACTTCTTCAGACACTAACTCGGGGGGATGTATGTTAGGTGTCCCCCGAGATGTTGCAGATTCGCTGATTCCCAACTCCCCGATAGTCTCCTCACAATCGGCAAACATCTTCGGAGCTATCACAAACAAAAGACCGGTATCATCAGCAGAGGCGTTTTTGCCGATCGGTCCCTCCGGTAAATGAAGGACAAACACTAAAAAGCTATCCCTCGCCTCCATTATTAAAACATAAAAATAAACCTTACGGAACAGGCGATCGGGCGGCATGATCCCGAGATGGAACGTCGAGTAACTCGTAAAGGACCACTAAAAAGTCTTCATTCATTCATTCATTCATACCATCACGGCATATCCCACAATGTGGGATAACCAACGAAAGGTGTGCGGGTGTGCATTGCCTTATAAAAGGGAGAACAACACATCTTCATCCATGGTTGGGAAATTAGTTGAAATAAACAGGGTGCACACAACTAATTTCGGTGATCGTGCATTTGCTGTGGCAGGACCAAATGCATGGAATAAGCTCCCACACACCCTCAGACAAACCGAAAATATATCTTCGTTCAGGAAAAAACTCAAAACGCACCTTTTTCGCAAATCTTACCAGAGCCGAAATGATACAACGTAATCATTTTTTCAGCGCCCTTGAGGTGAGATATTCACAAAAACGGCGCTATATAAATTATCCAAATTTATTATTATTATTATTATTATCTATGTATACCCACACACCAGTCTCGTTTCACCAAAAAAGGCACTACATTCAGAATGGGTGGTGAACCTCATTGCTGAACTATGTGAGATGTTATTGTTGCCTGTTGTATTTTCGATTACCCGGCTCTTACGGGACACTCGAAAACAATGATTTAAAAGAATGGAAGCACTATTCTAAGCCGGTGCCTCACAGCAAAAAGTCTTCGCTACTACAAAATAGGGAAGATTAATGATGTAATATATGTATTCATTTATTTATTTATATAAAATACACTATTTCCTTATATCTAGTAACAACATTTTTAAATGCATAGTAATATATTTAACTTACATTAGGTGTTGGATACAGAGAGAAGGGAATATTATTGCACCTACCTGGTGGCGAATTTCTTCCTTCTTCTGGAGTTCTTCACGGAAGGCACTCACTGTTCTCTGGTATCACAACACACACTATATTGGTGAAAGACCACTTCCAAATACGATTTGGGTATCGAAAAGGGGGCGCACGGCGCGTAGTTTAGTTGATCAACACGAAACGTATCGAAACTAATTAACTTCAACTGTGTGTAACGTACACGACAAGTTGACGACGATGTATATACTGCTGTATCGTACAGCTGACTACACATGTAGGTAGCAATATATTAGGAGAGGAAAAGCTTTGGGTGTTGCCACATTTACCGAACATTAGGTTACACAATAGTTACCAGATATTTTACCATTGTCATAAACTGTCTTATTAGTTCTCAGTTTTGGTAATAATAATAATAAGTCTAGAATGCTATTCAATATGACTTTACTTTACATATAATATATTAAATAATAATACAAATTACAGATCTTAATATAATATGCACACAAATATAACATAAAAAATAATTTATACGACGTACGGTGTTTACTCTGTTGGCCTAAAGGCCCCCATTCACTATCGTGCCATCCTTCCAAATGGCTTGCCATCACTCCAAAATGCGCTCGTGAATGTCAAATCGCGCGCAGCCCAATTGGCCTGACACACCAAAATGGAATTCCAAACGATCGAAACTCCATAGTGCCGCGACTAACGGCGCGGCGCATCCTGTCGGATGGCGCGCTCGTGAGTGTGATGAAAATTTTACAATGCTCCAAATGGAGCCGGTCCATATGGAACGACACCGAATGGCACCATCGTGAATGGGCTGCTTAAGACGTGGCCGCCGCGTTAATGGCCGCCGCTCATTCAATATACGAATGCGTCCGATTCCGCATTCGGGAATATCCGTCGACACGAAGATATATCGCGCTATCCCCTCTCGCACACAGTGGCGAATTATATTGAATGATCAGTCCGATGGCCTTTATTTTAGCATTTTTGTAGTGTAGAAGTGAAACACCGGCTGAGAATGGTGCTTTCACTCTTTTCTGCAATCTAACGTATGTCCAGTAAGAGGCGGGTCATCGAAAGTACAACGGGGAAAATAATATTTTCAGCAGTCCATTCTGAATGTAGTGCCTTTTAAGGTGAGACGAAACTAGTTTGTGGCCATACTCGTAATGCACACCCGCTCGCGTATTTGCCTTTCCGTGTTGATTAGGAGGCAAGTACTGCCTCGAATTAGGTACTAGTTTGTTGCGCTAATGCACTTAAAAACTCGTGTTGAATTCAAGACACGTGTTCTAAAAATGCACACGGTTTAGCAACGCAAACTGTTTCTGCTAATACGTATTCAATTAAAGGCACGCGTCTTTTAATCTTACACAGGTTTATATATTTTACTATGCGTATTGATTGAGCGTTATAAGGCTGTGATAGAGGCATTTTTTGTTTTTGATTGTTTTTGTTCATTCCTGGGTAAAAAATGGTTGGTACAATTAACTGGATATAAATTATATAAATGAATACATAACAATGACAAGTTGTTAACTATTAAAAAAAGGTTAAAATAATTTCCTCCTCATTGTACCATAGAAATGTATTAATTTTAGTGGATGTATTGTGTGTGTATCTTTATATTAATTGTAAGCTTTATTTTTTTATTTATTTTTCTACTTTTTTATATTTAAATAATTAATTTTTATGAATTCTGATGTTTTGTATACCTTACTGTAGACTCTTTCTATCTTGTTAATTTTAAATTTTGTGAACTCCTCTCCGAAGCACAAGGTTTCCTCCTTTTCGGGAGAATTTCAAATTTATTTGTGATTTTTTTTTTATAATTTATCATGATGTATCCATTTTATACTTTCATATTAATAAATTTACTTTACTTTACTTTATAGGAAATTCAAACTTGCATGAGCGATTTGTATCAAAAATTAAATCAATTATTTCATTTACGGAAGCCAACAGCTCATTTACACTATCAAATTGAAATTAAGATATACAATAAGAAATTAATTATTAAGTCAGTTGTCGGGTTTGATTTCTCAAAAGTCAATTTAAAAGGTACTTTATTGTTTCACGTCGCCTTTTAGGATACACCTCGTGATAATGCAACCGACAAAGGACATCGAAAGAAAAATAAACTTTGTTCCGATAAAGAAGCGAGTTCCTTCAAAGTTCAGACCCAAAAAACAAGATATCTGTTTCTATAGTCAATTATACGGTTCTCAATTAGGTGTTATGTGTCTTGGGTAATATTTATTCTTGGGTCAATGTTTTTCTTTGCTTTTGCTATTATTGTTCTATCAGTCCCAAATTCTCCTATTTTTATAGGACATTTAAAATTCACTATCCAGCTTCTAAATACGAAATTGGTCAATACTCCTTTGAGGATATCCGTTTCACGAGCTTTCTGTTGTCGTTAGAATGATCGGCTTTAAATGTTTATTTGATTTATTTACAAAGACGGGTGTATTGACAATGTATTTTTTTTCAATCGTCCAAGGCGATGGAAAACCAAATATAGTACGAACAGTTTTTTTAACTTAATTCCATAATAATACTTATCTTTATTTATATAATTAAGTTATATGGTTGCAAATCCCTGTAAAATGTTTTTTTTTTTTTTTTAAATACAAAAAACGCAACAAAAACGTTTCAATAGTTGCTTAGCGACAAATAATGACATTTTATATTTTTAAAATGATAAATGATACATATCAATACATAAGATATTAATAAAAATTAAGATATTTTTAAATTAAAGCAAAAAACTGAATTATAAAATTCATTATAGAAGGATTTGCAACCCAAAAAGTGAGTTTTAGAGGAGTTTGTAATCAAACTATTGCAAATTCATACTAAAAATTAGATCACGTGATCAAAATGCTTGTTTGTTATCGGCCGAATTCATTATAGAGCGATTTGCAAACAAACCCTGTGTATTATAGAGGATTTTGAAACTCATTGTATTTTTATTTTGACTTTTTTAGTAGGATATAGATGGATTTGTCGCACAATAATGGAATTTATAGGTAGAGAATCAATTTCTCTACAAATGTACATTTGCACCTCATTTTTGTCAAAATTCAATTCTACGGGGTTTTTCAACTATATGACTCAATTCTACGCTGACAGTCAGGCAGCGTTTAATTATATAAATAAAGATAACGTAGGAACCTACATACCCGCACAGTACTAAACAAGGTCTAAAATAATCCAAACGCTCCAGTTTATCTACGAAATCAATTTCACTTCCTCTCAGAACACGGGTTGCCTCTTCATTAAAATACTGAAAGAACGCTCAGTGTCCCAGTACACAATACTTTATTTTTCACCACATCTTTCCCCGAACAAGCAGCCCGACTTTGGAATCACATCTCATCGCAACTTCGAGTTTCATTAATACTTCCCGCTTTTAAAATAAATCTGAAGAGTTATTTCCTTTCACATAACACTTCAATTTGTCTCCTTATCATATCCTTGCCCCCTCCTCTCCTCTCCCCTCCGTTTTTTATTGTTTTTGTTTTATTATTGTTATTTTCCAGTAGATATTTTATTCATATAAATTGGTACGTTACACAAAAGCCATTAGTTTCACCAAATGAATTTGTTTGGTTGGAAGATATTATAACCATTTAGCAATAAGCCCGCCATGGTGCATGTGCCCACATAATGTTTTTAGTTAGTAAATAAATAAATCTTCCGTGCATGTGTATGTCACTGAACTCCTCCTAAAAGGCTATACCGATTTTGAAGAGTTTTTTCGTGTGTGATTGTGTGGGTCGCTGGATCGTTTAGATTCACAAATAGAATAAATAAAATGTAACAGTGAAAAAAATACACGAAAAAAAAAATGTAAAGTAATATACAAATAGTATTATGTAATACAGTATAACATTTGAGAAGGAGTTTCTTTAAGATCTTTATATTTAATTTCTTTTACGTGTCCATGTCACTAAACTCTTTAACTGCTGGACCAACTTGGTTTAAAAAGGAAGCAAGCCAACGTTCAGGCAAGAGTATTTATGCGTGTTGTACAATTAATCTGACAATGTACCTCGCACGAAACACATAAATAATCACAGTAAATCAATATAATAAAACGAATTTTTATTTTAGTTTTTCTGAGCAATATTTACAATGTGTGTTTGTCAGTAGAAACCATTGCCTTTTTTCTATTTTGTGTTAAAATGGTTATTTACCTTTCGAAATTATTAAATTGTAATGTTGCTCCACAAAATAAAACGAAGGATGGAGAAATAATGATACTATTATTGTCAGTTTAGCAAGAAAATTCTTTTCAAATGAAAAAAAGTGGTCATGTGCTTATCATAAATAACATTCAATCATGAATTATTTATACTACACGTGTTCGAAAAATATTCCGAAAATAGCTCCTCTTTGAGCCTCACTTATCCATATTAATCAAATACTTGAAACACACACACTCCAACGAAAAAAAATATTCATAAAATGCTCGCATCTTTACAATAAATAAACATCTTACCAAAGGTAATTCGTATTTCACACACGCGTTGGAAAAATATTCTGAATATTTAGCCCCACGTTGGGCGCCACTTCAACCATTTTATCGACAGAGTTGAAATAACACACTCTCCTTCATTACATTAAACCTACTAGGATGATGAGGTCTTGCTGTCTTTCAATAATTTCCGACGTCTTTCAGATACGAAGTTCAGAGGGGACTTTATTGACTACTGAATAAACAAGTCTGTCACTCCATTCTGGCAATAGTTTCCGGCAAATAACTTGAGAGCTTATTTTGTGGAAGTATAAACCAACCAAGCAACAACCCTAATTTGCGCGCTGAGCAGCTCACGTGATTTCTCAATTTATTTTCCAAACCCTATACGTGGTCTTTGTAATATCATCTCCTTTTTAAAAATATTTAAACAAATTCAAATAATTTAAAATGTTCGCTTTATTTTATTTTGTATTGCTTCTCATATAACATACGAGAACTACATCAAACATTAAATTTTCAAGCATCCTATAACGAGTGTCGAGTAGGTAAATCGTCTCTATGATTCAGATTTTTTTGTCAACATCGAATCCGATGTCTTTTACCATTCAATATATAAATATAGAAACTTTCAAAGGTTGTATAAATTCTGGGTTCTTCTTCTTTATTTCTTTTCTTTTTTTATTTTTGTTTTTGCTTACTCTGTTGCTTGTTTTTCTTTAATTTTATTTTATTTTACTTCACTACGTATATATTTTGTTAATTTATATATTTTTTTTTCTTGATATTTTTTTGTTGCAATATATACCGATTTATAATTATGTATGTATGTATTTTGCTTCGTGGATCATGAACATATGTTTTAATAATTTGTTATTGTGTATGTAAAAGCCCGTTTAGGGCGTTTATATAAATAAATAAATAAAGAGCCACAAAGACCAACTTGGTAATTAATTTCATAAGCACCAATGTAATCACACAAAGTTGTAGTATTCTCTTTAGAGAAAAAAAATACAATATGATATACTTTAATAAATACAAACCATCGCTTCGGGAGGCAGATGTCTTGGCTTAGAAACATTAGGTAATAAACCGAATTCCACAGAGTCGAAGAGTTGTTCCGATTAGCTAAATACAGAGATGTCCATACCAGAGTAGTAGCTGACGTCGGGGGGTCCTGACATGACATCAAAAGAAGAAGAATGTAATACCGTATAAGTTGAATATACTCTGTAAAAATACTCTAAATATGTTGCCCCACGTCGAGCGCCACTTATCTACATTATCGATAACGGTAAAATTATATACTCTCTCTTCCCTTATTGCATTTAACCTCCTCTCTATGTGAAATGGGAGAACACAGAGAATAGGGGGGATATGTAATGAGTGAAAATTATGTATTTTCACATGAGATCCCGGAGGGCATATACAGTATCACATCCTGGTACACTTCTCTCTCCAGCCTCCCTCGTCTGCCACCCTTCACAGCAGCCACGGGTCGGAGAGACGAACGGAATATGGAAGTAAAAAGCCTCTCCTATACTTATCGACTGCCTCGCTCTCTCAAATTTCAATTGGCATTCTATCAATGTGCCAAAGCGTATATTATATACTAACACTTTTAACATGAGCTCGGAAAATATTTTATTAAAATGCTTATGTAAGACAGTTTATTTTGTGTTGTTATAATTGATTTACTCAAAGGAATTGCAGAATATGATTTCATGTCTTTCAATGTTTTATCACAGACAAATTTTATTACGGAAAAGTTTACATCCATCCTAAGATATGTTATAAATAAACGTCTAGAAACAATTCATGATATCTTATGTTCATTTTTTATTTTCACATTTATACGTTCACAATCGTTCAACAGGTCTAAAAATACGAGTACAACACAACCTATAAGATTTGGTTGAAGATCTTTAAAATTCCGCGTTGAATGGTTCGTCATACAACCAAGAAAATTTGTACGCAAATTATTTGTTTAACTCGTCAATGCAGACTTCCAAGACTAGAAAATAATTTTGAACAGGTCAATGTTTTTTGCACTGGATTAGGTATAGAGCATACAAAGTTTGCTGTTGCATTAGAATTGCTAATTCTTTGCTATCGGTTTTTTTTTTATTTTATGCTTTCGTTTTTCTTGTCTAATTCTGGGTTTGTGTTGTCTGTGCATTTTTTTTGTGAAGTTCATTTACTGAAAAATATTATATTGACATCGCCTCGAATATTATTTTTAACAAAGAAACATAAATTAACTTCTAAGTCATACGTGGAACTTAAAGAACTTAATCTTAAAGTTATCATTTCATTCTCTTTCATTCTCAAGACGTCATCCATCTCGAGTAAAATGCGATCTCTTTGAAATTGGTAGTTATGAAACAACTCATTCATATAAATTGCAACAAATAAAATAATGTCTTTTGCTTTCTAAATATCTACATACATACTAAATTAATGAAATTGTCCCTATTTTATGACAATGCACTTCTTTTACAATGATCGATTTAAATCTAGTTCACAACAAATCTTTAATACACGTCAATCAGTAAATATCAATTTTTATGTGCCTTTTAATTCAACAATACTAGCAGATCTTCAATATTCTTTTAGAGCACCGTTTTAAAAAATAGAAATAGGTTTAAGGGGGGGACTGCTGCCAACGGACCTATTTTTCAATTTGATATACCATCATTATTTCTTAGCAAATCGTTTTGAAAAAAATAATTTAGATAGTTTGGATATTAATAAACAAAAATATAACTTAACTTTTTGATAATGTTCTGTATAAATTCTTGTAGAAAAATAATGGCATACCCCGATTTTCAACGTTTATCATATATTTTTAATAAACTATAAGGCGTAGAGTAATATATATTTTTTTAAATAAAAGAAGACAAAAATATCTAGAAAAATATGATGTGACGTTGCATTAATGCTTCAGGTTTAGTAAATAAACCTAAAAAACATTTATTTTCCATTCAGCGCCATTGCGTAATAAAAGTTTTTTTGATTTATTTACTTAACCTGATGCGTTAATGCAACGTCATATCATATTTTTCCAGGTATATTGTTCTTCTTTAATTTATAAAAAAAATATTGTTCTATAACTTATTTTTTTTTAGAAATTTAAGATAAATGTCTAAAATCGGGGTATGCTTATTATTTTCCTACAAGAATATATACAGAACATAATCAAAAAGTTAAGGTATATTTCTCTTTATTAATATCCAAACTAACTAGGTTATTTTTTTCAAAATGATTCGTTTAGTAATAATGATGGTATAGCAAACTGAAAAAATAGATACGTTGGCAGCAGTCACCCTCTTAAGGTAAATATTACTTCACAACTTATGAACAAGAATATAGATACACTTTTCTTACTAATATGAGTTTTTTTAAGCTGGCGTGTAACGAGATTATGGTAACCTACGGGAAAAAATGGCAGTTTTTTTTTTATTTACGTATATTCTATTTATTTTGTATTTATAATGTGGAAATAAATATAAAAATATAAAGCGAAAAGTTGAGTTTGCCATATTCCTATCGTTTTGTACCAAATTAATATTAAAATAAAAATAATAATAAATTTCTCAGCGTTGTGACATCATTTTCAGTTTTCGCTTCTGACATTTTATATTGGTGGTTGAATCAATAGAAAATTGATCGAGGAGAGATATGGGGAGACGGGGATGAGAAAAAGAAGAAGTGGGAAGGAAATGGCACCTGTGTTTTTTATCGGGTTACTAAAATTGGCACGGAAATAAAAGCGCACCTTTTCGAAATATTAAGTGAATCATTTTGTAAGTCAATTTCCATGCAATGTAAAGATGGAAGCGCTTCTGATAGCGAAGTCTTTGACGGGGATTGTCAACCATGGACACCTCGACCAAATAAATATTTTTGACACCTCGATCATTAACTAAAATGAATACTTTCAACTACTCGAATGAATATTTTCGACACATCCACCATTTACTTAAATGAATATTTTCAACACCTCGACCATTTACTTAAATCAGTATTTTCGAAAACCCGACCATTTATTCAAATGAATATTTTCGACACCTCGACAATTTACTCAAATTATATTTTCGAACCTTTACTCATATTAATATTTTCGACAACTCGAACATTTACTCAAATGAATATTTTCGACACCTCCACCATTTACTTAAATGAATATTTTCGACACCTCGACAATTTACTTAAATGAAAATTTTCGACACCTCCACCATTTACATAAAGAAATATTTTCGACACCTCGACAATTGACTCAAATTATATTTTCGAACCTTTACTAAAATTAATATTTTCGAACCTTTACTCAAATTAATATTTTCGACACCTCGAACATTTACTCAAATGAATATTTTCGACACCTCCACCATAAACTTAAATGAATATTTTCGATACTTCGACCATTTACTTAAATGAATATTTTCGACACCTCGAAAATTTACTCAAATGAAAATTTTCGACACCTCGACAATTTACTCAAATTAATATTTTCGACACCTCGAACATTTACTCAAATGAATATTTTCGACACCTCCACCATAAACTTAAATGAATATTTTCGACACCTCGACAATTTACTCAAATTAATATTTTCGACACCTCAAACATTTACTCAAATGAATATTTTCGACACCTCCACTATAAACTTAAATGAATATTTTGGACACCTCGACAATTTACTCATATTAATATTTTCGACACCTCGACGGGCATCGCACTGTATTAGCAATCCAGTGATGGCGAGATTGAATCTCACTCTAGCTGCCTAAACTGATTTTGTTAACAGCACAAGCATTTACGCTTCAGTAACGGAATCTATGGAGATGCATGTTTGCTTTTCACAAGCATATTACATATATCAATTCTGTTTTTTAATAACTTTATGTTTTTTCATTTTATCAACAATAAAGATGATCTTCTGCACTACATTTTGAAGGATTTTTTTTCAATTATTGAGGGTAGGTGCTGTCTGGGTAGGAGGCAGATTTCTTAACTACGAAACATCAGGTCCACTCAAAACTTACATAATTACTTACTCAGCCTCTTCTTGAGTCCAGTATTGGACAAAGGCCTCTCGCTTGGACTTCCACTGGTCTCTATCCTGTGCCATTCTTCGCCATTCAGGACCTGCCACTTTTTAGATGTCATCGGACCATCTGGTCTGGGGCCTTCCCACGCTTCTGCGTCCTGTTCTTGGCCTCCAGTCCAACAACTTTTTTCCATCGGTCGTCCGACATCCGAGATATATGACCCGCTCAATTTCACTTTAACTCCGCTATTCTTTTGGCCACATCCGCTACTCCTGTGTTCTTCCTAATCCATTCATTAGTTTTATAAAAAAAACTCAAAACTAACTTAACTCAAAACATATGACCTATTCAATATACGTATGACCTATACACGACCTATACCTATGCCAAAATAGTAATCGATATCGGAGGCACCTAACATAACACAGAAAGAATATATTTTTTTAAAAGTTATGTCATAATAGAGACGAAGAAGGAATATATATTATATTATAAAAGATCCTGGAAATCGGGAATCTGCAGGCTATACGACATTGGATATATGGAGAACACGAAATCTGTTATAGGCTAATTTACTTGATCATTTTGCAAGCTTGGGCAAAGTTCACAAAGTATTCAATTAATTAATGGAAATTTTTTAGCTATTTCATGAAATGATTTTGATCAATTATTTTTGATTCAAATATTTCATTATGAAAATTTGACAATTCTTCAAATCCATTTTACGAAAGTGTTCTGCCTTTTCACCAATTTGAAAATAAAAATATCGAATTTCCTGAGCTAGGGGTCACAATGAAAAATTTGACAGTAAAAAAAAATGAAAAGCACTATTCAGAGATCCTTCAAAATCTACTGGGTCTAATCGAATATTAGATATACAAATTTGCAAAAATTTAAAAGCATCGAATGAGTACCTACTTTAGTCTATAATCGATAAAGTAAAATAAACACACCATACAAAACACATAGCCTTGGGGTAGTCAGGAGTAAAAATCATTAAGCGTCGTTGCTAGACACAGTAAATACCTTCAGAGGCTCAAATATCATATATTTTTTTATGAAAATTATATTGAATAATAAATGGTTTACTACTCCTGATACCCGGTCGAACACAAAAAATATTTTGTTGAATTTTTATTTTCTCGTGCGGTGTTGCCATAGTGGGTGATAAGAGAATTGTGACAATTTAACCGTTTCTCCCACTTTATTGGGGAAAATCGGAAATTTCCCTATTTCTGGGAATATTTGTGTTATTATTTTCTCCCCGGGAAAATGAAATTTACAGTATCGATCGAAACAGAGCCTCCGCTTTTCGGTATTATAACTGAAATTACTATCTGATATTCAAATATCTCTTTTGTTTTTTTTTTATTGATTTAACTTGTTAAGTATAGGGGCTCTCCGCACTGGAATCAAATTTCATTTCTTTCAAGTAGGCGTACGATTGCGCTTGAGCGTCCTCCTTGTACACTGCGTAAGTGGCGAGTTCATTGCCATTAGGTTAATTATTATAACTAATTTGTGTTTCCAACTAAATTGTTATTAAACTTATCTTGTTTTTCTTTATATTTCTTTTTGCTTTTATTTCCATTTCCATTGTTTATAGATTGGGTATATTTGTTTTTTTTTGTACATATATGAATTTTCACACTATTATGTACTATGTTTTGTATATTTTAAGAAAACTTTATGTAAATGGCAAACGCCGTAAATAAAATAAATAAATAAATAAATAAATTAATTAATTAATAACTAAATAAATAAATACATAAATAAATAAATAAATAAATTAATTAATTAATTAATTAATTACTAAATAAATAAATAAATAAATAAATAAATAAATAAATAAATAAATAAATAAATAAATAAATAAATAAATAAATAAATAAATAAATAAATAAATAAATAAATAAATAAATAAATAAATAAATAAATAAATAAATAAATAAATAAATTACATTAAGTATATAATTTTATATCAGATCACATTACATAATATATTATGATGTATTGTGATCTGATATAAAATTATAAACTTAATGTAATATAATAGAATATGTATAACGTGTAATAACCTCATACGCAAATAAACCAACACCTACTGGGGTGCCCAACCATCAATGTTCCGCACCACAGCCATGGTGCTTTGTTTTTCCACTGGGGAGTATGCGGCTCCAGTCTGGGGTGGACACTGCATTAAATGATACCTGCCGAATCATCACAGGATGCCTTAAGCCCACTGCAGGCAAGAAACTGTATTTTGCGGGTATCACTCCACCACACATAAGGCGCAATGTTATATGCCAGATGGAAATGCACAAAGCAGAAACCCTTTCTACTCACTCTCTATATGACCACGCCCCCCCCCCCTGACATAAGACTAAGATCACGCAAAAGTTTCTTGACATCAACGCAGCCACTTCCATCTCACCCTGAGCAGGAAAGGCTCCGTCTATGGAAGCAAGAAGCCCCCGATAACTTCGTCCGCCCTAAGGGAGTCTTCCCCCGGGTCACAACGTGGAATGGCGTGCGTGTAAGTCATTAAACAGACTGAAGACGGGCGTTAGGAGAACGTTGGATAACCTGTCTACCTGGGGCTTCTTGCAACAGGGAATACCAACGACATGTGACTGTGGAGGACAGCAGACCACCGCACATCTGTGCAGCTGCCCCTCAAGTCCAGTCAACTGCACTATGCACGATCTTATGGTGGACAATGATTGTGCTATTGACGTTGCTGGGCACTGACAGAAGATTATTTAAATGCGAAGCTGACACGAAAGAAGAAGAAGACGTGTAGGTAATAAGTGTAATATGTATAATACAATATAATATGATGATGTAATGTCATATGATTAAATATAGTGTAATATCAAGGGAATTATATACTGCTTCAATAATTTATATTTTTATTTTATAAAAGGTATATTTTATAACAAATTCTAGTTTATAAGAAGTTTAATATTTTTCTTCTGTCAGATATAACGCAAAAAAAAAAATCAGCCACCTCAGAACAGGCTCTGCCTATTGAGGTGGTTTATACCAAGTAAAAGATATAAAAAAAACGTTACATACCTACTATTGATTTAAATTGTACTTTTTCTGATATTTTATTGTCTGTATATTGTTAGATTTTGTTTGGTTTCAATGAAAAAAAATGTAGAATTATATATAACACCAACACGGGTAGGAAAACAACGGGGAAAACTATAATTTTAATTAAAAAAAAACAGAACAAAAAAGTATGTACTTAAATGAATTTCTCATCTGCTGGGAATCGAACCCAAGACGCCCGCACAGAAGCTAAACAAATTACCGGCTGTCGACAAACCGTATTTATCTTAGTATTCCTCATCTATTATTTATCCAACATCTCGTGATTTCTCAAACCCACCTTTCTAATGTGATATATATTTAACGGTTTGTTTGAGATTTACAATAAGAGATTAAAACGAAAAGAATAACGTAAACATGCCGATCGCACCAGTTGTGTTATAAAGATTTATAACGACAGTCGTTATATGAAATCACGCAATAGCTCTCATGTCAATATTGATAAATCAGTGTGATTGTAGGTCTATCATCGTCGAATTTCGCAGTTGATTTTTCAAAAACATAAATACTGTCCTATTTAAATTTCTTCATAATCTGATATACGCCGTCTTTTATAGTTTATCTTTGTCACAAATTTCAGGTGAGTTGTCCTAACTGAAATCATTGTCTTAAAATTTGTATTTTTATTGGCTGTGGTGTCCTAGGATCATTCCGTTATACCATTACCCATGTTAATTGTACATTCAAATATCTCCATTGAAGGCGAGTTGAACAATCTAATATTTTTTTTTTTAATTTTTTTTTTTAAGATTTGGTACAAGGTTAATATACAATACATCATCATCAGCAATGGCGCTACAGCCCGGTGCGAGCCTTGGCCTCCTCAAGAAACTGCCTTCATCCCACCCTGTCGACAGCAAGTCTCCTCCAATTTGTCTGTCCGATCGTTCTTATATCGCCCTCGATGTCGTCCAGCCATCTCATCCTAGGTCTCCCTCTGCTTCTTCTTCCTTCAGGACAGGTGTCCAATACTTTCTTTGGGACCCAGTTATCCTCCATTCTACAAACGTGTCCGAGCCAACGTAGACGTTGTATTTTGATGTATTGGACAACTTTTGGTTCGCCATACATTATTTCTAGCTCGTGGTTAAACCGGATCCTCCAAGATCCTCCTTCACAGGTAGGACCAAATATTTTGCGAAGTATACAATACACATTCACATAATGTTAGAACAAAGAAACAGTGTACACAAAAATCGCACAAGGAAAAGCCTGTCTGTGGGTATACCTATTAAAATATAGACAAAATCATTTTGTTAATAACATCAGATAACGATATAAAATGAAAATATAGGAAAGTAGAAGACATATAAGTACAAAAAATATAAAGAAAATAACTTATAGATATAAAACATAAATACATATACATCAAAAGGTAGGTCAATACAAAACAACAAACCGACAGCAAGCGATACCACCAAATATTATTACCGCAGTCGACAGAAACAATACTTGGCAAGTACAAAAATATGAATGTCGCAGTCAATACATATTTTATATAAATTTATAAAATTTTAGCTGTGAGGCACCGACTTAGAATAGTGCTTCCATTCTTTTAAATCATTGTTTTCGAGTGTCCCGTAGGAGCCGGGTAATCGAAATTAAAACAGGCAACAATAACATCTCACATAGTTCAGCAATGAGGTTCACCACCCATTCTGAATGTAGTGCCTTTTTTGGTGAAACGAGACTGGTGTGTGGGCATACATAGATGTGTTGTTCTCCCTTTTATAAGACAATGCACACCCGCATACCTTTCGCTGATTACCCCACATTATGGAATATGCCGTGATGGTATGAATGAATGAATGAATATAAAATTTCAATTAATATATAAAAAAAAATACAAAAATATTATTCAACTTCTACACAACAACAGTAGTTTAAGAAGAAAAATATTAATAATAATAAATTAATTCAAATTGATTAAGAGGGTCACTGCTGCCAACGTACCTATTTTTTAAATTTGATATACCATCATTATTACGAAATGAATCATTTTGAAAAAAATAACCTAGTTAGTTTGGATATTAATAAAAAGACATATACCATAACTTTTTGATTATGTTCTGTATATATTCTTGTAGGAAAATAATAAGCATACCCCGATTTTAGACATTTATCTTAAATTTCTAAAAAAATATAAGGTATAGAACAATATTTTTTTTTATAAATTATAGAAGAACAAAATACCTAGAAAAATATGATATGACGTTGCATTAACGCATCAGGTTAAGTCAATAATCCAAAAAAACTTTTATTACGCAATGGCGCTGAATGGAAAATAAATGTTTTTTAGGTTTTTTTACTAAACCTGAAGCATTAATGCAACGTCACATCATATTTTTCTAGATATTTTTGTCTTCTTTAATTTAAAAAAAAAATATATTACTCTACGCCTTATAGTTTATTAAAAATATATGATAAACGTTGAAAATCGGGGTATGCCATTATTTTTCTACAAGAATTTATACAGAACATTATCAAAAAGTTAAGGTATATTTTTGTTTATTATTTTTTTTATTTTTATTTATTTCTATCCAAAAATATACAGTATATATGAGATACAAAATATATTAAGATAATATAAGCTTATTCATAGATAGTTAACATACAAAGTAAATATAAGTTATTTCATTTCAATAAATATCAATTTACCACTTCACTGGAGCTTACATAGTTTAAGCCATATCTTTTTGTTTGTATCTTTGTTACTAGCATAGGCATAGCCTGTGCTAAGGTGAGCTAGTTTTATGTTATTGTCTATTACGTTGTTTATTTATAGATACATTTACATATAATATAAGTACATGTACATACATACGCTACGCATTCAAACGTATACATCATTCCTTCTAAATACAATATTTCATTTTGAGTCATGGACACACAACCAAAATTTGTGGAAATAAATTATTTGTCTATTCTGTTGTTTTTAATAGTGCATTTACATTTTATTTGGAAGAATTATTTCCTTAAGGATTTTTTCATCTATTTCATAAACCCAAATAATATCCAAACTATCTAAATTATGTGTTTTCAAAACGATTTGATAAGAAATAATGATGGTATATCAAATTGAAAAATAGGTACGTTGGCAGCAGTCCCCCCCTTAATATAAATTTTATTTAAAATACCTAATGCCCAAGTCGTATACGCACGTACTTGATACAATATATTATATTAAGTAACACTTGGTTCCCGAGCGTTTAAGTAAAAAAAAAAACAAAAAAAATGTATAACTTTAATGAATTCATTTGTTTTTTTTTTTGACAGCTCAGGAACAATAACACCAAAATGAATGTCAGAATTTTCTTCCAATCATATGTTTTGTTTTAAAATTTTCCTTCTCTGTTTGTTTTTTTTTTTTTTCATTCAATCATTGCTATAAAAGGAACCCTGTTAGTGTGCAGATGCGCAATAGCCTTTTTGCTGTCCATTAATGTTCAGACATATTTTTAAGAACATTGTGTTTTTATAACAATTCTTCTTCTTCTTCTTCAATGGCGTTACAGCCCATATCGAGCCTTGGCCTCCGTCAGTCTTCGCCTCCAGCTTCTCCTATCTTCTGCAGCAACTCTCCAACTGCCCGGCACTTGCAGTAGTTGGGAAGCATCCCTTCCAACTTCGTCCTCCCATCGCAGCCGCGGTCTTCCAACCTTTCGTCTTCCACCTGGATGTCCACACAGAACTTTCTTTGGTATTCGCTGTGGTGGCATTCTCTGTACATGTCCGGCCCATCTCAATCTGACATGCACAGAGAGCCTGGAAGTCTTGTAGATAGCATACAGCTCATTATTGTATCTAATCCTCCAGGCGTCACCATCAGGCACAGGTCCTAGGATTCTACGAAGCACTCGTCTCTCAAACGTGTCCAGCGTTTCAGCAAATTTGGGTGTAAAAGTCCAGTTTTTATAACAATAGTGGCTTCAAATAAACCTTTTTTTATTTTAATTATATACCCTCATAGCGTTAATCATTTATTTTGATTATTTTTTTCTCGTATGACGTCCGGGTACTCACGTGTCTGTGGGGGAAATAGAACGCTTTTGAAAAAAAAAATGCAAACGTAAAAATAATAATAATATATTGCTACCGTTCTCCGCGGCTAAGGGGTTAACCAGAAGGAGCTAGCGGTTTCGGTTTATTTATGTGACGGGAGTCGAAATGTATTGAAATTTTACCTTAAACCCTTTGTCCGCCGAGAGAGAAAAATAAAAATATAAAAACTCGCGCCGGTGGTTAATTGAAAATGTACGATAATGTTTGTGTCGCATTCCCAACAGTGCCGCCATTTTGATTTCAATATCGTTTGTTTTATACATATTTTATTTTATTTTTGCTAAATTTTGAGACACGAGAAATATCATAGATACAGATAATGCGCAACGCTATATACAATATGGAGTAACCAGCGATAGGTGTTACTTTTCTAAAACTTAAGCATTAATGCAAACGTTAAGACATATTTTTCCAGACATTTTATTCTATTTTTGCTAAATTTTGAGACACGAGAAATATCATAGATACAGATAATGCGCAACGCTATATACAATATGGAGAAACCAGCGACAGGTGTTACTTTTCTAAAACTAAAGCATTAATGCAAACGTTAAGACATATTTTTCCAGACATTTTATTCTTCTTTAATGAAAAAACGAGTGGGTTGTGGCCAACGCTAAACTCCTCAGTAACATGTCATTCTATTAAGTATTCAAATTTTGTATGGAAAATATTCAGAATTTTCATGAAATGAGTTTGTTTAATTATTTTTTATTTAAATATTTTATCATTTGAACTTGATAATTCTTCAATGCCATTTTACGAAAGTGATGTGCCTTTTTACTAATTTGATAGTAAAAATTTCAAATTTTAAGTTTCTTGAGCTTGGGGTCACTTTGAAATATATGACAGTGAAAAAAATTGAGAAGCACTATTCAGATATCCTAAAAATCTAATGAGACCTAAGCGAGTATTAGATTTACAAATTAAAGGTTGAAAAGAATAAATGAGTACTTTAGTCTATATTCAATTAAGTAAAATAAACACGCCGTACATATCACACAGCACATACCACATATGTACACAGATACATTGTGATGAAACTTTCAGAATACAATCTCAGCATGATACTAGTTAATAATCAGCAATAAAAAATACCCTTAAAAATTGCGAAATCATAACTCCCCACTGTAATATATCCTCTTGGGTTAGTGAGGAGTAAAAAATATACCAATTTTTCTACGCTTTATAGTTTATTATAAATTATAAGGTAGACATTGAAATTTGGGGTATGCCATTATTTTTCTACAAGAATTTATACAGATCATTATTAAAAAATTAGGGAATATTTTTCTTCATTAATACCCAAACTATTTGAGTTATTATTTCAAAACGATTTGATTAGTAATAATGATGGAATATCAAATTGAAAAATAGGTACGTTGGCAGCAGGCGCCCTCTTAAGAACCCTTTTACACCTTTGTACTTACTTCAAAGGGAAATATTCATTTAAGATCGTTTTACCTAAACACCAATCCATAATAAAACATACAAATTACGCTATTGTCGCTTTATAAATTTCCCTGGCAGAACAATTCACACCTTGTTTCGTCCTTTCTCAAGGGTTCACTTGATTAGTACTCAATCTTACCCTTTTTTATTCTTGTCAAATCCTTTTTTTACGCTCGGCGCTATACTGTACCTAGCGGCTGTGGGTCGCGCACATTTCAATATTTTCCAATTTGGAGCTTTATTGAAAAGCTGAGCGGGCGACCTATAAAGTATGAAGAAAAGTTATTACATTCCTCGAGTGAGCCAAGAGAAATTTTCTCCCTCGTTTCGGCCCAGACGGCCGCCTGTTCCAACTTTCTAAGTATTTCTTCATACTATTATTAGTATTACCGACGATAGTTTCGAAAAGCAATACCATATTTAATTTTTTGCTTCAATTTCTCTACTGTTGTCCTACCTGTTGTAAGTGTACAGTTAAGTTAGTTACATTATATTTTATTTTTATTTGTTGGTAAATTAACTGAATAGAATATATTTTACACAACATTGTTAACATAATCTTTAAAATATAAATGTATTATACAAATAAATAAATGACAAGTTTGATAAATACTGAATGATCAATTAAAATTATTTTCTTAAGATGTTACCAAAATACTCTTATTTTTCACAAAGTTTTCAGACCGTTTCATTCGTTACGTGATCTCACCATGATTTTAAAAATATTATTGCAATTTAATTTTCATTTTACAAAAACCCTCCAATATTATGTCACTGTGAATTCATCTTCAATTTTATTTACAGACCCAATTGCATTGTAGAAAAATGGATTTAACTCTTTGTCTCCTTGAATTTTAAATAATTACGAAATTTTTTGACAATTTCAAGAATAAGAATATCGAATTCTTGATTGTATTATATAAAATTATTGATCGATGAAAATGTAATATCATTATGGTATTCACCATTTAATGTTAGCAAAATATTAATATTCTATAAAAGGAATTCCTTCAATTTAATTAACCGTATAATCGATTTAATGCCGGATGTTTAATTTGCTTGGCTAACTAATAGTTAAGAGATGGTATCTAAAAATGTACATAATTGTTGAAAGACACAAAAAATTAGTAATTACGTGTACTTATATACATAACATAATATTTGATATTTTATTTCTGAAAATTTTAATGTATTTAGATCTATAATGAGTCGATAATCTGATTACCCAAAGTTGATATTATCGTGATTTCTATTGAGACCCATATTCGATTGAATTTAAACACGATTTCAAATTTATATTGTACTCATTTGACAAAATCATATTAAAAGAAAATAATTTTAAGAGGCAGAAATTGAAAGAAGAAGGGGTCTAGCGTGGGCCGCCTTTGGTAAATTCTTCTATATCCTCAAGTCTCCGAAATACGCCAATCGTCTTAAAAAGAAAGTCTTCGACGCTTGCGTTCTCCCGGTACTGACGTATGGCTGTGAAACTCTTGTGTTTACAAGTAGAATGCTGCATAGTCTTGTAGTAACACAGAGAACCATGTAAAGGAGAATGCTGGGTATTTCGTTAAGAGACAGAAAAACTAACTTGTGGATAAGAGGGAAAACCAATGTAACCGACGTTGTCCAAAAGGTTTTAAACCAGAAGTGGAGCTGGGCAGGGAATATCGCCCGAACCACGGACTTCAGATGGACTAAAAAAGTGCTGGAATGGCGACCTAGAACGGACAAGAGAAGTGTTGGAAGGCCTCTAACCAGGTGGTCAGACGATATCAGAAGAGTAGCTGGAGGCGAATGGATGCGGTATGCCCAGGATAGAGAGCTGTGAAGGTCTCAGGGGGAGGCCTATGTCCATTACTGGACGAAAGAAGGCTGACGAAGAAGAAGAAGAAGATTTAAAAAAACAAATTCAGCTTTCTAGCTTTTGTGGTTTTTGAGATAATATGTGGAAAAACAAAATAAAAATTCAAAAGTTGATAAACCCTAACTTGAACAAAAATTCAAAATTCTGAATTTAAAAGTTTTGTGGGCCTAACATTTTATACAGTTTTTGAAATTGTAGGCATTGCTTATCAAGCGGATCAAAAGTTATAAGGGGGGAACGGACACACACACACAGACTTAATCCATACACGAAACATATATGTTGCAAAGCCTCTAAATTGGTGTTTTTTTACTTCAAAATTAAAAACCATGATAAATGTAGACCAGCCCCCCCCTAGATAACGTGTCATTTAACTCAAGAAAAGAAACAAGAAAAGATAACTCAATGTATGGAAGTGACAGTTATCAGTCACGTGACATCTGTCACTTCCATACATTGAGTTATCTTTTCTTGAGCTAAATGACACGTTGTCTAGGGGGGCTAGCCTTACAAATTATCGCGGATCCTGGCTTGAAACTTTGTCGATCAGGAAAATAGAAATAAATTCTATTTTACTCCTTGTGGTGTTGCGGGGATTTGCTGGTTCATTGTAACATTGACCTATTTGGTATTGGAAAATTTGAATTTATAAGCGATTTTTATGCACTGCAATTCAATAAATATGATACCTCGTATATAAGCCAAAAGGAAACAATGCACTTACCTTTTAATTGGCTGGCAGATCCTTGGGCAGAGGACACTCTTCTCCTGCAGTGATAACGGGCGTTTTATTATTGATGTAGCGGGTAAAAACTGTTGAATCTGCGATGTTATTGTACAAAATAGCGATGAAGAAAGCGAAGATAATGCGGTGAAAAGTAGCGGTTGAAAGTTATGCGGGTTTTATTTAATTAGCGGCGAAAAGCGACGGTCACACAGACATGAACAAAAAATATGGATCTGTACTTTTCGAATGACAAGCGGGAAGACGAAGTTTTTAGTGTTGCCAACAAAGAGAATATAACGTTGCCAACATACAGGCGTGAATATTTGCAATATGTTGTAAGTAGGCGGTTTATTTTATAAAGCGGTAGTTGAAGCGGTGATGAGTGCAGATGAAGACGATGAATCCCAGAAGAAGCCTCTTGATTGCCAATGGCCATTGGCTTAGTGCATTACTTCTTCTGGCGATACACAAAGACATCAAATTCATCGAATACAGTGCATTTTATTTTATTTTATGACAATTAAAGTCTCAAAGCCTCTTGATTGCCAATGGCCATTGGCTTAGTGCATTACTTCTTCTGGCGATACACAAAGACATCAAATTCATCGAATACAGTGCATTTTATTTTATTTTATGACAATTAAAGTAAATAAATGGCGCGAACACCTTGAGTTGTATAATGCATTTTTTTTCACGGTACCTAATACAAAACATCTTGTCTGGAATTCGAAGTACAAGATTTTTCAGTATATTTATCGTATCACTAAGTTTGTAGGATGAGTATACAAATCTTATTACTTCATGAAAATACGCCCCAAGACAGTAAAATGTTAAAAGGCTAATGAGATTTCAGAACAATCTCGTTTGTTTTTTTCAGATCTTTATCCTCAGTTTATTTATATTAATAATGTTTTTTTTATCGTATATGTTTGTTTATAAAAATAAACACTGGAATTTGAAATTATAGTCAGTTCCCTGAAATTTGATTCTATATAATTTGTGTGTTTGATTATTATTCATACAACTGTCGATTTGTTCGAGAGAATTTATTTATCTTAACATTTCGACAAAGTAACAAGCCAAGATACGCGAGATTTGTATGCCTGGTAGCTGAAACACGCTGTTTAACATATTTGAAGAATTTGATTTGAAATTGGGGTGTTTAGATTTATATGCCGCCTGAAACCGATCTTTATTTATTTATTTTATTTATTTTGATTTTATTAATAATGCATATAAAAAATGTACATTTTTCTTTTGTCAGCGCCTGCCTTACTAGGATTCCATCCCGTGATGAAGAGGGCACTTTACAATAAATAATAATAACACTTAAAAAAAACAATAACCCAATAATAAACAATAATACAAGATAATATAAAAATATTAATGCAATATAACTTATTCATCACTGGTTGCATTATACAACAACAATATAAGAATAATATTCAAACAAACCCAAACAACAACCATGGTCCACAGTATACAGCTTATGTACATGAAAACATTATATAATGATGTGAGATAGAGGTCTGTCGATATCAATTAATACATTTAGAGTCATATCACAAGAGTTATTTGAGAAAAATGTAAAAAAAAGTAAGGTCCCGTACTGCGAGAATACTGCTTACGGGACCTCAAGTCTTTCTTACATAATTCTCAAATAACTCATGTAATACGACCCTTAAAGATGTGGATAGATTTTTGTGGAACAGTAAAGATAAAAACACAAAATTGAGCAACCCTGGGTTCTATCTATGAATTTAATTG
This sequence comes from Molanna angustata, assembly GCA_963576475.1. Taxonomy (NCBI): domain Eukaryota; kingdom Metazoa; phylum Arthropoda; class Insecta; order Trichoptera; family Molannidae; genus Molanna; species Molanna angustata. The sequence continues at coordinate 21,637,795 of OY754989.1, forward strand.
TAGCGTTTGAGAATACACGCGTGTATTGTGCCTTCATTTATAAGGCATGCACACCCGAACATTTGTCGCTGGTCACCCCGCATTGCGTGATATGCCTTGATGGTAAAAATGAATAAAATATATTCACTCACTTGTGTTTTACTAAATTGTCGTTTTCTTTTGTTGCAGGTATGATTCAACAATGCAGTCAAAAATTATTCTTGAAATTCAACAGTTAAATCACAAAATTATACTATTGTAATTGAATGGTAAGTTTTTCTTCGTACACTAAAGCGACGTCCTACGTAGGCGATTCAAAGCGAATGCGAAGCGGCGCGGCGCGAAAATAACAAACAGTCGGTAATTATGGAAGTGTCCTACGTTACCGACCGCGAGTATTTTTCGATGCAGCGCGGCGCGATGTGAAGCGAACGCGATCAGTTGGTTTGATATTTTCGCGCGAATTGAAAGCGGTGCCATTGTTTTTTGACATGTCAGAAATAGAAATTTTAATTTCTATCCATGAACGTCCCATATTATGGGACAAAAGAATTATTATTATCGAACCGCGAATTTTAGGATTTGGCAAAAATAAATGGGACTACAAGTAGGTAAACACATTTATTTATTATTGCTATTTTACAATAGGATGTTGTTCAAAACACACAAACTTTTCTCTCGCTTGCACGAATGTCAAATTTTGATATGTTTCCCGGAAAGATGTAAATTCAGTCTCATTTATTAATTCAAGATCACGTAATTCTTCATACAAATTGTGATATTCCCTATAAATATGCCTCTCTAAGTACACAATATTAGTTTCACTTCTCTGCCGTACATACTTCTTGAGTATTTTATATACGTACATCCATGACAGTAGCTGGCGGCAGAGGGAACGATTCGCGCACACGTAGGACAAAGCCGCCGCGTCGCACCGCATCGCATTGAATTCGCTTGTATCCGCATCGCATCGCTTCGCAATCGCGTTCGCTTTGAAACGCCTACGTAGGACGTAGCGTTAGAATTATTCGCGAATGAAAATGATGTAGGTACTGACTATTTTTTCACTTGTTTTCAACAGAAAACAGTACCAGAAACAAATATGAATATATAATATATGTACATCCAAAAATTAACACATTATTTGCGCAGCACCATTATACATACATACATGGTAAAACATGTATGAAACAAGATATTCAAATCATGAACAACTAGATAACAAAATAAAACGAGTGGGTTGTGGCCAACACTAAACTCTCCACACCATAGTAAGTGTTCATTTTTTCTTCTTGGAAGGTTGACAATCTCTTAATGCATTTTTATGAAGTACATTTATCGAATATTTTTTTATTATTGCATATGCGCAAACATTGGATTTTTTTCCCTGTCGGGAGTCAAAGATATTTTTTAACAGATAAATTATCTCAATTGAGACGAAGTTGGAATATTTACTGTAGGAGAACCGGGAAATCAAGGCACCTACAGGGCTTACGACCTGTCATCGGCTGAAAAAAAAACAATTCTTTCAATAGAGGGCGTTACAACAAAAATAAATAAAAATAATAAGAATGTTGTTCATAATTTCACACATAGATGGCTGTAGTAAAAATTCCTTATTTTTTAGCGAAAAGAATTTCAGAATTACAATATATAGAACTTTCAAAATTGAATTGATAGGGATCTCATTAAAAATACATAATTGGTGAACGTTGCGCAAGCGCATAAAGTGATTATATTAAATTCTTTAAAAAATATATGAATTTCACAATAACGTTGTCACGAAACTCATTGTATGCATTTTCTACATGATACCTGTTGAGAAATTTTAAGTAAAATTGCATTACTTACAAGATGAGCATGTATGAGACAGTGTTACAATTTTGATGAGGCGATGTATGTGTCAAGATAGAAGAATGCGGTGTTTGGTTCTCACTGCCTGCCCCTTGAGGAAGATAGAAGTGGAGATTAAAAAATACATTTGCCTATAGAGACACATACAATATCAATATGAAGTTGATTTTCCTATATAGAAGCTATTTTACTTCTGTTATATGCATTTTTCATACAAATATGAAATTTATTTCACATTGATATGGCAAACCATAGATTTTTTTCTTTAAATTTTGAAAATCCTTTAATTCATTTTTGATGAGTGTATTTTTATTGCATCAAATTTTGAAACAGTATAAAATTATTTTTTAAAGATTTTTAAATATCTCGATAGAGACGAAGTTGGAATATTTATTGTAGGAGAACCGGGAAATCAAGGCACCTACAGGGCTTACGACCTGTCATCGGCTGGTTTACGTGATCACTTTATGCGCTTGCGCAACGTTCACCAATTATGCCTTTTTAATGAGATCCCTATCAATTCAATTTTGAAAGTTCTATATATTGTAATACTGAAATTCTTTTCGCTTGAAAATAAGGAATTTTTACTACAGCCATCTATGGGTGAAATTATGAACAACAATCTTATTATTTTTATTTATTTTGTTGGAACGCCATCTATTGAGAGAATTGATTTTTGTAAATAATGAAAGCTACAATTCTTATATCTGAGGTGACAATGCATTTTTCGCATAGAAGTCACCCCTGAATTGCGCCAGACTTATAAGGTCATTTTTGTCTTATTTACCTACTTGTACCAATGTGTAAGTAATCGAATATTTTTATTATTGCATATGCGCAAACATTGGATTTTTTTCATTGCATATGCGCAAACATTGGATTTTTTTCAAACATTGGATTCTCTATTGAGATAATTAAAAATCTTTAAAAAATATCTTTGACTCCCGACAGGGAAAAAAATCCAATGTTTGCGCATATGCAATAATAAAAATATTCGAGTATAAAATTACCTCGATTTTCCAGACCGTGAGAGCATATTGAAAATTTGGACAGATGGAATTATAGAGAAGTAATTAACGGATATCTATGGAAAACTAATCAGCTCAAGTTTATGGACTTTACATATTATATGATATCAATATGAAATCAATCGGACTTATAGTTTAGGCTACAGAGAGGACACAAAAAGGATAATCCGTACGGCGTATGCCGTACGTCATACATACAAATACATCACGACGAAACTCACAGTGTTCACTCACTACATGATACCCGTTGAGAAATTGATGTAAAAAAATACGCTTAAAAATTGTGAAATCATGACTCTCCACTGTTCCCATAAAGTGATCACCTGAACCAGCCTATGACAGTCTTCAAAGCACTTCATGGTATGGCTCCTACTTATGTACCTCTCCGAACTTTGCATTCCTCTTTCAATTAACGACAGACAATCATCACTTCGTTCTGCATCTTCATCCATGGTTGGAAAATTATTTGAAATAAACAGGGTGCATACCACTAATTTCGGCGATCGTGCGTTTGCTGTGGCAGGACCAAATGCATGGAATAAGCTCCCAAATACCCTCAGACAAACTGAAAATATATCTACCTTCAGAAAAAATCTCAAAACACACCTTTTTCGCAAATCTTACCAAAGCCATAATTATACATCTTAATCAATTTTCAGCGCCCTTGAGGTGAGATATTCACGAAAACGGCGCTATATAAATCATCCAAATTTATTGCCTTGCCTTGAGTTCCTGGTTCTTCAATAATATTCCAACTTCGTCTCTTTTGAATTGTTTAAAAGCTTATCATAAAAAATATCATTTGATACGGAAAATTGCGAATTGTTTGCGTATATGCAATTAAAAAAAAATCGAAAAAATAATATAACCTTGAAAATTGCGAATTTATAACTCTCTACTTTATCGCTTTGGGGTAGTGAGGAGTAAAAAATTAAAATCATCATCAGTCATCAGCAATGGCGCTACAGCCCGGTGCGAGCCTTGGCCTCCTCAAGAAACTGTCTCCATCCCGCCCTGTCGACAGCAAGTCTCCTCCAATTTGTCTGTCCGATCACTCTAATATCTCCCTCGATGTCGTCCAGCCATCTCATCCTAGGTCTCCCTCTGCTTCTTCTTCCTTCAGGACTGTTGTCCAATACTTTCTTTGGGACCCGGCTATTCCATTCTACAAACGTGTCCGAGCCAACGTAGACGTTGTATTTTGATGTATTGGACAACTTTTGGTTCGCCATACATTATTTCTAGCTCGTGGTTAAACCGGATCCTCCAAGATCCTCCTTTACAGGTAGGACCAAATATTTTTTAATAAATTAAAATACTATGACGTAAATTTGACAGTCGCTGGCTCATGTATATTACTTACCTACGCATTCTGTTTTTTGAAAATAATTTTTGTACCTCGCGGTCTCTCGGACAAATTATAATTATCTTTCAGAGTATTTAATTATCCAAATGAATGCAACTTCGAGTCGTTTGTGTAGCTTAAGTAATTATACAGAATTCGTACCTTAGGATAGAAATTATACAGAATTCGTTATTAATGGAACAACCCATGGGACAGTGTGCAGGAAAATTTATCAATACTGGGGGGGCAAGTCTGGTTCGACCGGCGAAATCAAAACCCTAGTGACTACCCATATCATGGATTTAATTATCGTATGGAGTTATATGACATCTAAAGATATTGTATGTATCTTTCTCGAAACGCGTCAAAAATCAATTAATTCAAATAGAACTAATACCAAGTATTTTTATTTCATAATATATATTTATCAAATATGTAAACTTACTTCTTCTTCCGGGTCACGATCCTAGGATTGGTCTGCACCAAACACTCGATCTTTCCACTTAACTCTATCATCCGCCAGTCTCTTCATCTCTTTGTAACAGCTACAGCGCAGTGTCACCGATTATATCTGGTCTTTAAAGTTGTTTCTGGGGCGGCCTCTGCTTGTACAACAAAATACCTTTATTTTTGTTATGAGTTTTCGACATCAATCTGTCCTGTTCCCAACGACGGGTCTTGAAAGGTTAAATTTTGCCGAATTTTATGAAGTTGTATTTTCTTTCTTGCCGGCATTTAAATTAATTACGATAGGATTGTTTGACGTGTGGGTAGTTCGAAACTGTTTTACCCTCAATTTTTTTGTATTCCAAAATCCTGACCCTTTCGTTGTTAAATTACCAGCTGGATCCGCACGCATATTTAATTTAAAATATTATTTTTGAGAAAATATTATTTTATTTTAAGCGTGTGGATTACGTGTTTTTAATAATACATCTCTTTCTGTCGAACGCCGCCGCGTGGAAGAATGGTTGTATAGGCCGTCTACACTGACTTTTATTTTGATAAGAGTAACAAAATTTCACGTAAAACTTAACCGAACTGTAGCGACTGCAAAACGTTTGGTTTTGTGCAATTAAATGTTTTGTACACACAGCCAAACAGTACAGTCATTAATAGATAAACCGTTACAACTGTTAACAAAGGTTTGGTTAAAACGCAAGAAGCCAGTTCGGTTGTCATAATTATATCTTTCAGTGTATGCTTGACTTTGTAATCCATGGTTGGGGTGATCGAGCAATGAAGATAAACGTCGTTTTTCAATAATAATTATATACAATATGATGACTTTATACCAAATTACTAGGTAAGTACTGGTGAACTTGACAATATCGAAAGATCGCGCGCATTATACGCGCCTTACTAAGAACGACTGCCGGACTTCAGTCACTAGTACTCGAGGTTCATATTATCTAATCGTTGCTACCTGCTGTGGTAAAAAAAGTCTTTATACAATGACGTATAAAAAAAATTAACACTACCTTGCACCGCGCAAGTGGTGATTTTATCGCCATATGGCAATTTCTTCCAACTAACTAGTGTTTTCAGCCCAGAGAAGCAATATTAGCGTGAGAAATGAATTTAAATAAATTTCTCCTCTGCTGGGAATCGAACCCAGGACGCCCGCAGAAACCGAGTGCCACGACGTATATTTGGTAGTCGTTAGATCTTGGTCTAAAATGCTTGTGCTATAGGTGAACGAAACCGGTCAAGGCGAGATATTAATGTATTTTGAACATTTACTTTTAATAAATAAAAAAAAATGTTCTCAATAGCTTATGCTAAATTAGGTAAAGCGCGCTTCGTGTTCAACCAGGGTTAATTATTATCAAATCCATCCACTTTATCTAACTGGGTTTAGCGTGATACATACATTCACTGCTTGACTGGGGATCAGCGAACATAGAGTTAATCTCCAACCTAGATATGTAAGATTGTTCGGATAGTGATTTCGTTTATACTCTTTTGTCAAAATGAGAGACGAAAATTGAACCAAGGCGTTTCAAGTGACCATGAACGGTCAAACGGTCTCTCATACTGGTATATGTTTCAAAAGCAGTCAGATAGTGGGATATGCGGATGACCTAAGTATAGTTGGAAGAACCCAAACAGCCATTAAGGAAGTTCTCGACCCCCTGGTATCTGCAGCACATGAGGTGGGCTTAAAGATTAATAACGAAAAGACAAAGTTTATGATACAAAGCCGAAACGCACCTAATAGAACAAGAGGAAACGTGCAGCTAGCAGAGAATCACACATTCGAATCAGTCAACCAATTCACATACTTGGGATCTCATCTCACGGAATGCAATGAGGAAGCGGAGGAAATAAAGAAAAGAATCTCAGCAGGTAACAGGACATATTTCTCCTTAGTGCCAGTGTTTAAGTCTCGAAACGTCCATAGGAAAACCAAAATGATCCTATAAAAGACAATTATAAGGACTGTGGTTAAATATGGGTGCGAGACGTTGACACTTACAATAAAATCTGCTAAAGCTTTGGACATATTTTAGAGGAAAGTTCTCCGCCGCATATGTGGACCAGTGAAGGATGGGGAAGAGTGGCGTATAAGGCAAAACGATGAACTGTCCAGAATATATGAAACACCCCGTATCTCAACATATATAAGACTATCGAGATTAAGATGGGCTGGACATGTTCAGAGAATGCCAAATATGCGAATTCCCAAGAGAATTATGACTGATCATCCAGGAGGAAAAAGGAAGATAGGAAGACCCAGGTTGCGATGGCAGGACGAGGTGAGGAGGGATGCAGTACAGCTCCTAAGCAATACAAACTGGAGGATGGCAGCTGAGGACAGACGGGGTTGGAGGCAGAAGTTGAAGGAGGCCAAGGCTCGACTTGGGCTGTAGCGCCATCGAAGAAGAAGAAGAAGATGAACGGTCAAACTCAATAAATTTTAATCTCTCAGCAATGTCACGACTAAAAATAATAACGGGGCAAATGCTAAACTCTTTAATAATTGTTATCTTAAAATTTAACACTACTAGTTTCAGAGTGCTATCTTGAATTAAATTGCTTAATTTTTTAATAGCTTATCAATAAGCGAAAACGTGCAATGGACGACAAATATTAATTTATATGAATCCAATTACAAGTTGCCATATTCTGGAGACTAATGATATGTGTTATCTCACAGATCCAGAATAAAAACACAAATAATAATCGTGTCTCTACCAGGAATCGAATCCGAGATATTTGGGATCGAAGTCAAATATTTAGCTATACCTTAAGTTACCTGAGTTTCGAAGGTAGTTAAATATGTAAGTGAAAAATGAATACATTATGGCAATTTCTTTGAAATAAAAGAAAAATAATTAAAGTAAATGTTTCCTTTCCGCGTCTGTCTACTCTTACCTTTAGATAATTACCTTGACATTGTCTATTAAATCCGTATATCATACACGCGTTGGAAAAGTATTCTTAATATTTTGCCCCACGTTGGTCGCCACTTATAAGAATCATCCACAATCTTTCTAATTAAGCCATTTTTTGCTAGAAAAACGCAATCACTTTCAGAACAACATATTAATTATCCCATGTTCCTCATGCAGCATCCCATGAACCTCTCAGATATCTGGAGCAAGCCAGGCGTCTCTCGAGATTAAAAATTACCTCTTCCGGTTGTGTGAACTTTTAAAATTAGATTTCTCTTCTCCTCACTCCAACACTACTATTTCAACTTAGATTGCTTTCGACTTATAATAGGTGTACGTGTGTCGGATGATCCTCTTGTAGGAGAGACGGTTAAGTCGGGGTAAAGAAAGCAATGAAAATTTGAGAGTTAGATTAAAGAGAGAGAAACAGAATGTTTTTAAAAGCGCAGAAGTAGATATTTGACTTTGAAAATTTAAGAATTGATCTTTTCTTAATTTCATTTGAGTCGTCGACGGACGACTTTGAAGCTAAAATCTTCGCAAATTTGTTTCGTGGTTTAAATAAACATTTTTTTATTACAATATTGAGTCGATAAGACAGCATCTTTCTCAGGACAAATTAATACTGATTCCTTTTAGCAATGGGGGCAAAACAGTGTTGGAGGGGCATCATATTCCCCACTTGTGGTTTTAAACAAATAACATCAAATGTTAGTTCCATCCCAAAGTTGTGTACAATGAAAGTATTAATAATATTTAATTAATCGAATATTTTTATAGTTGCATATAAGCGAACATTGGATTTTTTCCCTGTCGGGATTCTATGATATTGTATGACAAATTTTTAACATCTCAATATAGACGAAGAAACGAAGACGAAGGAAAATGATGACAATAGAAAAAAGTAGAAGCACTATTCAAAACCTGTACCTCACAACATAAAACGCAGTTTACAAACAATGTCGCACAGATTAAAAATAATAATAATACTGAAAACTTTCTTGCACTCTGCGCAAGTGGCGAGTTTATTAATAATAGTTGAAATTCTGACGTTCTATTGCCAGTTCGATTTCTAACTTAAGTCGTTAAAAATAATCGTTGAAATCCTTACGTACTATTTCCAGTTCGATTTCTACCTTTATTTGTTTAAAACAATCGTTGAAATCCTGACGTACTTGCTAGTTCAATTTCTTACTTAAGTCGTTTAAAAACGATTGTTAAAATCCTGACGTACATACCTATCGTTGCCCGTTAAAATTCTGACAAGATTTGTACGGAAACAACAACCCTGACGTTCTGTTGTGTCGTAAAAAAAGAATCTTCAAAATTCAAACGTTCTGTTGCGTCGTTGGAAAAGGTAATAAAATTTAAATCTTTCTCAGTCTCTGTATTTACTAAACTATCTATTGTTTTGTTTATTACTCTATGTACATTAATTTATATATTCAATGAAGACAACAGCATCACAGTTTAGTATTACTGGGCAACGTCTGGAGATACGTTTACATCGAGTAATACATTTATTACAGGAGAGAGCAAAAAATATATACCGACCTTATATACCTCGCTTTATAGTGCTTCAAACAAAAAGAGACTATCTGCATTTCGCTCGATGTTGTTTTTTGCACGGTGTTTGAAATCATACACTTCCCAATAAGAATAAGCAGATCAATGCTTAAATAATTAATTATTTAAAATATCAAAACAAAATACAGCAAACGCATTGATCTAGCTTCAATTGGAAACAATTAAATCCAAAAATATTAGGTTATGAAAGGGTGCCAATACGACATAATATCAACTCTCCTGATTTCTGAATATTTTCGTCTAAAACTCTTTTGTTATTAAACAACACTAGTACATCAGTCTCGTCGGTTCATTCATAGCGATCGGTTGTGTTGTGTTGTTACATTGTGGTGTCCTACCTACAAACCTTGTTGCTGCTCAGCGAACAGATAAGATTTTATTGTTTCATTTTCATTATTATTTACTTTTTATTTCACTCTGTTTTCTACATATTTTGTGTTATTTGTGTATTTCTCTACCGATTAATTTTTAGTGATGGAACAAGAGGAAAATAAACCGCCGGATCCCGGTATTAACTCGGATATAAATTATACTTCAGAATCAGATGCCAGTCAGGTATCTATTGCTAGTAAAAATAGAAAACGTAAACCTTTTCGTCATTCATCCGAGTCAATCCCAAACAAACAAAAAACTCACCCCGAAATAATAATTACCACCAATAACGACCCAAAAACTATAAATACCTTTTCACCGCCTAAATTGGAAATGGAATATGGACCTTCTTCTTCTTCCCCCTTTATTGTCCATATACAGAGATCGGAACAAGGCAAAACAATCCACCCCCTCGATTTCGGAAAATTTATTTTCATGCATAAATCTTTAAACATACAAATAATTGATGGGTCTATCAAATCGGAAGGCCGCTATAAAATATCGATTCAATTTAAAACTGCCATATCTGCCAACAATTTTGTTAAAAATATAGAGAACATTTCAAACAATAAATTTAAAGCATATATACCAACATTCAATTTGACGCGTATGGGACTGGTCAGAGGTATCCCGAGCGATTTACCCGAAGACGAGATAGTTGAGGCATTGAACGTACACACCAACATACCTAAAGTAGTTAAAGCCAGAAGATTGAACTACAAAGACACTTCAACGGGTACGTTAATATGGAAACCTTCACAGTCGGTGGTCGTTACTTTTGAGGGCCAAATTTTACCACCCAGGGTATTTTTATACTATAATTCCTTACAAGTAGAAATTTACAAGTTTCCAACCATACAATGCTTCAACTGTTGTCGATTTGGACACTCTAAAACAATATGCCGATCTTCTCCTCGATGTTACAATTGTGGAGAAAATCATTCATTCGAACAATGCCCAAATACGTCACAGGAACCAATCTGTCTCCATTGTTCTGGAAATCACACTGCAATTAGCACGGCCTGTCCAGAGTTATCAAGACAGAAAAATATCAAACAGACAATGGCAACAGATAATATATCATATTTTCAGGCCTCAAAACTCGTCCCACCCACAAAAAAATCTTTTGCTGATATAACTTCCGCCGCACCGTCAACCACTCAACCTATTTCTCCACCTTCAACTTCATTTAAAAAAACCATATTTAAACCCTCAAAACCAAGATATATTTCTACCCCCAACTATGACACAACCCAACACAATGCCTTACTATTTAACCAAAACGGACATTATTCATCACAGGCCCCTAACGGATGTGCCTTACCAAACATGAATTTACCAACTTCTAATTCAACCTCCCAAATTCAAAACGACAATTCATCATTTATTCAAACACTTATTTCTCTCCTTATATCTATATTAACAAATAACAATATTTTACCGACCAACGCTGCCGAAATTCTTCAAACTCTTAATACAACCCTCCACAATGGCTCATCAAATTCACAATATCCTTCAATGGAATAGTAGAAGCGTCACAGCAAACAAACCTGACTTCTTCTTATTCTTCTTCTTCTTTAGCCGTCTCTCCACTGCTGGATGTAGGCCTCTTCAAAATCCTTCCATTTATTTCGGTCCATGGCTCGTCTCGGCCAGTTTCTACCCGCAACAGGGACAATATCGTCCGCCCATCTTTTCATCGGTCGACCTATTCCCCGTTTATTTCCCCATGGTCTCCACCTCATAACTCTGGGTGCCCATCTCTCTGTTCCCTGTCTAGCAACGTGACCTGCCCATTGCCACTTTAATCTTGCTACATGGTCCATAATGTCGACAACCTTGGTCTGGCGTCTGATCTCTTCATTTCTTATTTTATTTCTCAGACTTATGCCTAACATTTGCCTCTCCATGGATCGCTGTGCGCATTTAAGTTTGTATGTGGTGTTGGCAGTCAATGTCATCGTTTCTAGACCATACGTCATCACAGGGAGGACACACGATTCAAAAACTCTTCGTTTCAAATTAATGGGGATTTCTTTGTTTTTTAGGACATGCTGGAGTTTGCCAAAAGCAGCCCAGCCGAGACCAATCCTTCTAGGTATTTCCGCTGTTTGGTTTTCCTTCCCTAATGTGATTTTCTGCCCAAGATAAATATACTCGTCTACAGCTTCAATCGTTTTGTTGTCGATTTTTAAGCTGTTGCTGGATGAACTCATTATTTTCGTTTTATTTATATTCATCTCCAGGCCAATCTTTAGGGAAGCTTCGTGCAGATCTTTGATCATGCCACTTAATTCTGCCAGATCTTCACTTACAAGAACTATGTCATCAGCAAATCTGAGATGGGTCAGATACATGCCATTTATTTTTATACCCTTTTTTTCCCAATTTAAAGTTTTAAAAACATTTTCCAGGGCAACAGTAAATAGTTTGGGAGAAATGGTGTCTCCCTGTCTGACGCCTCTACAGATTTTTACTTTTTCCGTTTTTGTTTCTTCGTCAATTTTTACAACCATTGTGGCATGGTCATATATAAATTTAATTAGCCTTGAGTATCTTGAGTCGATTCTTGCATCGTTTAGAGCTTGTATTACTCCCCACTGTTCTACCGAGTCAAAGGCTTTTTTATAGTCAATAAATGCCAAATGGATTGTAATATTGTATTCGGTGACTTTTTCTATAAGCAGGCGTAGCGTTTGAATATGGTCAATAGTTCCAAAACTTTTTCTGAAGCCTGCCTGCTCTATCGGTTGGTAGAAGTCTAGTTTCTTAGTTAAACGGTTTGTAAGAATCTTAGTAAGTAATTTGTACAAGTGTGATAATAAGCTGATCGGTCGGTAGTTTTCTAGATTTTCGGGATCTCCTTTTTTGTGTAAAAGTATAACTTCGGCATTTTGCCAGATTTCTGGTATTATTTGTTGTTCTAGGCACTTATTGAGAAGTATTTTAACTGCTTCAATGAGCTCTTCGCCGCCTAGTTTTATCATGTCACTTGTCACTTGATCTTCGCCCGGACTTTTATTGTGTTTCATATATTTAAGTGCGTTTATTAACTCATCGTAATCAATTTCTGGCATTTCTTCCGATCCGGCGTTTAATATGGTGCCATTATTCTCTACATCATATTGTGTCTTTGATCTGTACAATTCTGTATAAAATTCATGTACAGATTCTATTATCTTGTTTTTGTCATTGACTACATCGCCATTTTTGTTTTTAATTCTAATGATATTCGATTTGCCAGTAGTTTTGTTTGATCTAAGGATTCTCATGTTTTTGTTTGATTCTATCGTGCTCATGATAAGGCTTGTATTATATTTTCGGATATCTTTTCTTATTTCCTTCCTGATAATCTTATTAAGAGTGTTATATCTGCTTGAGTCTCTGTCAGTTTGTCGTCTTTCCTCAATAAGTTTTATTGTGTTTAATGATAGTTTTTGGTTTTTGCCTGTTTTTCTAAATGATATTGTTTTAACAGCTGTCTGAATACTTTCCGTAATTTTATTTGTAAGGTGATTTATATCCATGTTGTGAAGCTCTGGTTCATGTTCTAATTTCTGTTGTAGTATATTTTGAAATTCTGTTTGGTGTTTGGTAATTGTTTCGATTGTGGGTGTTTTCCTGGGTTTTTTGTGGATCATGTTAAGCCTTTCTAGTTTTTCATTTATTCTAAACGAAGCTCTCACCAATCTGTGGTCGCTTCCCGCGTCAAATTGGTTTAGGACCGATATATCTTTACAGTATTTCAATTTGTCTGTAATAACAAAGTCAATTTCATTTTTTGTCCTACCGTCGGGACTTTTCCATGTCCATTTTCTTTGTTTTTTCTTCATGTAAAATGTGTTTGCGCAGTATAATTGTTCACATTGCAGGTAGTCTAAAAGTGTTTCTCCTCTTACATTTCTCTTACCCAGACCAAATTTACCAATGTAGTGCGGATCCCCAAGCTGCCTCTCTCCCAATTTTGCATTAAAATCTCCTATTATTATACTAAGTTGTGCATTTTCCAATTTTCTCGCCTTTGTAATATCTTCATAGAACTTCTCGACCTCTTCGTCAACTGCTGCACTCGTTGGAGCGTATACTTGTATGACCTGTATTTTAAATCGTTTGTTAAGTTCCAGTATAATATATATGACTCTGTGTGATATGCTGTTCATTTTTATTACTTTGTCTCTTTTACTTTTATGTACCATTATAGCCACTCCTCCTGTTGAGACTTGTTTATTGTTTCTATATAAAAGGTGTCCTGATGGGAGGGTAACAGCTTCTTCTCCTTTTAGTCTTGTTTCGCACATTCCTAGAATATCCCAGTTTACATTATCAAGTTCTCTTTCAAGTCTAATTCTGTCTGCTTCTTGTCTCATAGTCCGAATATTATATGTCGCGATCTTAAGTTCTGTGATTTTCCCTTTATTCGAGTTTTTGCCTCCCCCAGAATCCATGAGGCGGACCAACTTTGAGTCAGTGTGAGATTCTGAGTTTTTATCTCTACTCACCTGGGGTAGTTTCGTTTTATAATTCGAATTCATGGTTGGTGCTTTGAAGGTTTTGGCATTAAAACACCACGCTTGCCAGACGTGTTGGTGAGTGTATGGTTTCAGCCGCTCCTAACCTGGAGAACAGACGCTGTTTGTAGCCGCCCATTTTGGGTCAAACGCTACGTACCTGTTGGTCCGCGGGAGGTATTTTATTTCCCTCCTACCCTGCATATCTGCCGAGCATTCCCCTATCCGCCACCCGGGGACGCGTCCTATAGCGGTTACAGGCTCCGCGAAGGATCTGAAGGATCTGAAGGATCTGAACCTGACTTCATATTTCTATTATCCTCACACGAAATTCAAATTGCGTGCATTACTGAAACTTGGCTTGTACCAGGTTCAGTTTTCAATGTCCCAGGCTACCTGTCAGTTAGATCCGACCGCAATGATGGGAGAGCTGGAACAGCTATCTTTATCAAATCTTCCATCCCATATAATCAAATTATTGTTCCAACTCACCCATCATTACAAGTGGTTGCCGTTCAAGTGAATGGAGTTGTATATGTTTCCACATATATTCCTCCACATTCTCCATTTGACCCAATTTATTGGAATTCAATTGTGGATATGCTACCCTCACCATTTTATATATTAGGTGATTTCAATGCCCACTCTCCATCTTGGGGCAGTACACTATCAAATTGTTCGGGAAACCTCATTCTCTCATTTATAGATAAACATAATCTATGCATTCTAAATGACGGTTCACCAACTAGACTCACTCCACCAACTCAAAATGTGAGTGCTGTTGACCTCTCCATTTGTACAAATGATTTAGCCTCCACTTCTACATGGTCTATATCTGATGATCCCCTAGCAAGTGACCATTTTCCCATTATTATAAAAACCATCACAAAATCCAAAACAAAAACAGCCGTTAGTAAAAAAGGACATAATATAAGAAAAGCTAATTGGGATATATTCAATAAAACTATTGAAGATTCTACACCATCTTTTTTGTCATCCGACATTACTCACAAAAATTCAGAACTTATGTCAATCCTCTACAAAGCTGCTGATATTAGTATTCCGAAGAGAAAAGCAGAATCGAAACGTATTCAATGTGCTCCTTGGTGGGACAATGAATGCACGGAGGCTATCAAAATAAGAAAATTAGCTATGAAAAAGTACAGGAAAAATATGACGTTACAAAATTTTTTATATGCTAAAAATATACAAGCAAATACAAAAAAAATACTCAGAAAGAAAAAGCGACAAGGCTGGTATAACTTTTGCAACACTCTTTCACCAGATACTCCTCTATCAATAGTCTGGGATATGATCCGTCGCTTCAGAACATCATTATCCACTTCTAAGAAATATCTGCCAAATGGACACATTCTAGAAGCTTTTGTAAAGAGGCTTGCCCCACCATACGTCCCCAATGATACAGAAATAGAAATGCCAATCCTTCCTGCCCATTCTTTGTCTAAATCATGGTTAGATGGACCTTTTGAATATTCTGAACTCATTACCCCACTTAAAAATTTGAAAAATTCTTCGCCCGGAATGGACCTCATTCCTTATGCTTTTCTTCGAAATGCACCAGTAAATTTCCTTGAACATTTATTAGAATTATATGATGGTTGTTTAAAAAACGGATACGTACCAAAAGACTGGAAAATACAACGAATAGTCCCTATTTTGAAACCTAACAAAGACCCTCAATCAGAATCTTCGTATCGGCCGATCGCATTATCACCAGTTTTCCTAAAAATTCTTGAGCATATAATAAAAAACCGTTTAGACTGGCATATTGAAAGGAACCGCCTTCTCCCGTCAATTCAATTTGGTTTTAGAAAAGGTAAATCGTGTTTAGATAACCTCAGTATCTTGATTTCAGATATCAAAATAGCTTTTTCCAAACAAGAGTTTGTTATTGCAGCATTTTTGGATATAAAATCTGCATATGATAACGTGATACTGTCTGTTTTAAGAAAAAAACTAGTAGATTTGGGTATTCCAATGAGTTTGGCAACACTTATTTATAACATGTTTGCTGAGAGAAAAATTGTAGCTGAAAATATTTCTACCACGATTGATAGAATAGTTTGGAAAGGCTTAGCTCAAGGTTCGGTATTAAGCCCTATTTTATTTAATATATATTGTCAAGATCTTGTTACGGTAATAGAGGATATTTGCTCAATATTACAATTTGCCGACGATATTGTCGTATATGTCTCCCACAAAAACGCACAAATTGCTGCAAAAAAATTGTCAAAAACATTAAGTCGAATAAACAAATGGCTTGAATCTAATGGTTTAGAACTTTCGCTCCAAAAATGCCAAGTAGTCGCCTTTTCACGTAAACATAAACTTCCGGACATTTCTGTAAATATCGATGGTACAAACATTGCTATAAAGGACGAAATTAAATTTTTGGGTGTAATCATTAATAGAAAACTATCTTGGAACTCTCATGTCAACTCAATTGTATCTAAATGCGAAAAAAACATTAATCCTTTGAGAGCTGTATCGAGAGTCTGGTGGGGTTCTCATCCATCAACAATGAAATTGCTCTATAATGCCATAGTTCGCAGTCACCTGGATTATGGTTGTTTTTTATTCGATCCTCTTCCTAAATACCTTGAATCCAAATTAGATAGAATACAGTCTAAATGTTTACGACTTATAATCGGAGCAATGGGATCTTCACCGATTAATGCACTTCAGGTGGAGGGGTTAGATTCCCCACTTCACTTGAGACGTCAATATCTTTCAGACAAATTTGTTCTAAAACGACTTTCCCTTAATTCTCACCCACTAACATCAAAGCTATCCACAATAACACATTTATGTCAATTAAAACGATATTGGTCAAAATCTTCCACTCCAATACTATGTAAAAGTTACACCCTTATTAATTCAAAAATTCTTGTCAATTGTTCGCATAATTATCTTCCTTACTATAAAACACCATATTTCGCAACAAAATTCATTCCCGATACATGTCCTTCTCTCGGTTTGGATAAAAACTGCAATCTTCCCTCCCAACTAATCAACAGTAAATTCGATGGCATTGTTCGTTCAAGATGGCCATCTCACGTTCAAATTTTTACTGATGGATCCAAGCTTTCACCTAATAGCAACTCTGGAGCAGCATTTTATATTCCGTATAACAACACTAAAGGACTTTTCAAACTTCCACCCGAATGCTCTGTTTATACAGCTGAGTGTTGGGCAATCAAAGAGGTCTTATCTATATGTCATACCCTCGATTCTTCTAATATTATAATATTCACCGACTCCCTTAGCGCTATCTACTCTATATCTTCTAATTTATCTAGATCCCCTGACGATTACATACTTTGCGAAATAAAAAAGTATATATACAACCTTTTTACATCAAATATATATGTTACATTTGTATGGTTACCAGCACATCGTGGTATAAATGGAAATGAAACTGTAGACCGTTTGGCAAAAGAAGCTACAACGATTGGCACAGAACCTCTTAATTTTGAGATTCCATTCCAAGATTTCACCACCTCAATCATTAAAAAGCGCCTCTTGACCGAATGGTCTAATGAATGGGAAGTGTCAAGCCGTGTGAAAGGGACTGCTTACAAAATTATACAGATAACAGTTCCATCCAAACCATGGTTTCATGGAAAAAAAATGTCAAAAAGGGATGTTTCAAACATATGCAGAATGAGAATTGGTCACTGCATGATCGCAAACCACTTTTACAAAATACACATAAGGGACAGTCCTTTGTGTGATTGTGGAGAGGTGGAAACGTTGGATCACGTTTTTATGGAGTGTCCAATACACGATAAATTCGACTTTTATGCCAAGCTGCGTGTCCCTCTGCCTGTAAATATGTCGCATCTTCTCTCCCTAAATTCGACTAAAGTTCACTCAATTAATTCAATATTTAACACATCATTTGGCAGAACATTTTATAATAAACTTCCAAATTATACAAGAGAGTCAAATCATGAAAAACTTATAAATTGTAAAAAAACTTATAAAAAGAAAACACAGTTTGATTCCACATTGAGTACTCAATGTGGAATCAAACTGTGTTTTCTTTTTATAAGTTTTTTTACAATTTATAATTATGAACTTCCACTGTGTCAACGAAAAAACCTTCAAGTTATGAAAAACTTGATAACAAAATAAAGAAAACATTTTAATTTAAGCAATACAAAATGGTTTAATAGAATCATGGGGTAAATAGGATTTTATTTTTTTGACATACTTTTTAACATCTCAACAAAGACGAAGTTGGAATATTGCTCGTTAGTGCATAAAGTGATCACGTAAACCAGCCGATGACAGGTCCTGAGCCCTGGAGGTGTCTTGATTTTCTAGTTCTTCTATAATATTTCAACTTTGTCTCTATAAAGATGTTTAAAAGTTTAACAAAAAAATATCATTTAATGTTTACGTATTTGCATTCAAAATATTAGAATTGTATTTGTTATTTTTCATATGCTTTTAGAATTGAATTTAAACTGATTTTTACGATTGTTCTAATATTGTTGATTTTATGTATTTTGTGTGTTATGTTATTATGTAATTGAATTGTTACCTTGTCAGGACAAGCATTGTATGCTTGTCCTGAGAAGGTAATGAAAAAGGAAAAAAAAATGAAACTGTGAACTGACATTCAAACTGTAATTGTATTTTTGATATTTTATAGAAAATTAATGATAATTATAATTATAAATGCATGTGCAACAAATTCAAAATATCATAAAGTTAGTGTCTGCAGTGGTTTTTTGAACATCTGTATTCTGTTTTTTTTATGGATAGTACATATCCATCTTTGATTTTAGCCCGGAATAACTACTGTTGCTCGTTCTTCGTGCGGTAATGGGTGAAATGTAAAAACATCGCGATACAGAAACAAAAAGAAGCATTAGCAGTGAAAGAGAGAGTTGCCGTTGTATTCAGAGAAAGGTTCGCCAACAAAAACTCCGACCATTGCCGTTTCCATACAATCGGCAGTAGCAGTGGGCTGAGGGGTTGTTAGCGGCAGTAATTTGCGAATCATTCAGGGGACTCAACCTAAAGCACAGCACACACAATACACAACATTACTGGCGCCCAACGTGGGGCACTCTAAGCGCTTTGCATAAAAACGTTATATTAAACCTAAAAGGTTTAAAAAAAACAAGTTTTTATTTTTGTTTGCCGATTTTTATCTTGTGTGGGTTGAGTTTGAAAGGTTTTCTCTCTACTGTTGTATTATTTTTTTCACTGTCTGTATTAAATTTTAAAAATTAAATGAAATCTGAATTTAAAACTATTTCTGACTCAATTTTTAACATGATAAAGATAAAACAAAGGTTTAGTGGGAAAAAATAACATAAAATCGACCATCGTGACCTAGCTGCACTTCATCCAGCAATCGTGTTTTTGGTTTTAAAACCTTGAGATTTAATTCGATGCATCCTTTTTGGATATTTTTTTTTATTTATTTATTAACAATTCATTAGCTGTTCACCTTTCACAAGCATGTAATACGTAGCATAAGAATGTATGCTTAGCCAAGTTAATGTATGTGGATTTATTGTACTTGTTACAAGGACATAAATATTATTTATTAAAAAAAATAACATTAACGATCAAAAAAACATAAAAAATTATACAATAAATAAAATACATGTTACCCTTTACTAAAGGATAACTAATTGATAATTTAAATCACTTTAGACTGATAAAATAACAGTTTTTCTTAGGCAGAAAAGGTGGGGAATATCGGCTTCCCAGGGTAATGAAGCTTACATCATAATATGACATAGTTTCTGTGTAGGCAGTGAACTCTTTTCATACAATAATTAATTAGTTTTGTTGAATTTGACCACTAGCCACACTTTATGTGTTGTCGTTTGTCATACTCTGACGTGTTCGTATAGTGTGAAGTCAGTTTGTTCAACACCTTTTCTGAATTTCCTTAAAATCTCTGTCACCCCGTGGGAGGTGTTGCCAGACGTGTAGTTGTAATTTCCATAAACATCGCAACACGCTGCTCCCGTTCCTATGGCCCCAGCCACCCCGTGCAAGAGACAGGCGCCACTCCCCGACTGTCAAGGGGTGAAAACAAATCGTCACCCCCGGTTAATTTAGTGAGGGTTGCCTCTGTAAATCATATATGTGATAACGCTCGCGAATCTCTCCACCGTTGTTTTGAAATAGTCTGGATTTAGTTTGCGACGAAACGGGACAAAGTGTCAACATTTTGCTGATTCCACCCCGTTGGGAACGTTTTAGTACTATAGTCCTGTTCATCCTCGATATGGCTGCACTTTGAACAGCACATGATTACTACTTAGCATATTTCATACTACTGCCAACACCTGCCGAGGGTTCTGTAGACCATAGTCGTTGTTCAGTTGCAAGATTAATATTTAGTCATGTTATCGAATCAGTACTTTCTCTCAAACTCTTATTATCACACTATTCATACATTATCTTATCCATATTCGTATTTTTCCTTTCCCAATATGGCAATTAAGAAGAGAGATGTTTGGTCAAGACCTGGACTCAAAACATCCTCTATTTAGTCACATACCTCCGATAGCAAGATTAAAATTGAAATAGAAAATCCTGACCACGACATTCCCCCTTCAAGTGCCGCCAAAAAAGGCAAGTCAAGAACACTGGAGGTCGAAACATCCTGTCGGAGACTTTGAGTCCGAGACATCATCAACCTTACCGCACACGGTAGACACCAATGAGACTCCGTGTAGATGTAAAAATAACTTGCTCAGGTGGAGTATAGGACGAGAATAAGATGTGTCTTGCGATTGTGGAGAGGTCTAAAGTGATAAGCATTTTATTGTCTGCCGAAACATGGTACAGGGATACATCGAAGAAAACTTGGTTGTGGCAAATGACATGGCTATTGCTGCTGCGACATATTGGAGTGGAAAGGCCTAATTTGAATGTTCAATATTTTTTGCTAATCTTGGAATCGGCGAGCTACGTCAAAAACGTTATAACTTACGAAATTAAAAGTTAAAAGTAGAAGTAAACAAAGTTGTTTTATTTATTTCAATTTTATAAATTAATTTACACCATTTAGTTACCTTTAAAACAATTAAGATACTGTATACCATCTAATCTTTTATTTATAATTCTCTCCAGTATGTTATTCTCTCCAGTATGTTATTCTCTCCCGTATGTTGGAAGGGTGTTCTATTATCTTTATTGCTGTATAATTTTACACAGCAGTAATTTCCCTTTGCCTTTATAAAACGGGACGATTGTCTGTTTACATTGAGTCCTGTTTCTCTGTGAATGCATTACTTATACTAATATTTGTTTGTATTTATTCTTGGCAACGTATGGCATTAAGCCAGATATATTTCATTAGGAAGTGACAGATGCACTTTAGTATCTAAAATACCTTACTCTAGAGGTATGTAATATTGTTATATGGCAATATCATAAATTAGAGTTTATGTTGTGTTTCTTTTGGCGTGAATTAATGTTGATATTTTCGAAAAAATATCTCTAGTCCTCCGGGGTATATTTCATTTTTATATTGCGTCTTGGGAGCGGAAAAAAGGCGCATAGAGTTAGTATAAACGCGTTGAAAATGTGGACCATGTTTCTTTTAAAAAATAAAAGAATTGTAAAAATTGGTCCTCTGAAAAACATTGATTGTAATAATATCTTCTTTTTCTTCGTTTCCTCAATTCTGAGGGTCGTGATCTATGGGGCCGCTAATGGACAGAACTAGTCGCCTCCAGTCCTCTCTGTCCTCCGCAGCTCGCACCGCCGAGTAAAGGTCGTTCCCGGTCATCTCCTCAATTTGGGCACACCATCGCGCAGGAGATCTGCCTAATTATATAAGTTACACATATTTAACACGATTCATAAAAAATAAGGCTAACACAGCAATGACGGAGGATAGCAGGGTCCACTTCCATGTAGGACGTTCATGGGCAGAATCAAGGGCTTCAGTGATAAAAAATCCTGTAGCGGACCCGAAAAGGTCGCTCCATCGGATCGGTGGGCGACCTCTGGATCTTCCACTCTCCACCCATTTCTTTACTACGAGCTTCTCGAAGATATCTGGGGTCATTCAAGGCCATTTCAAAATGAATATTAAGCCGATTTAATTATAAAAAAATTCTTGTTATGATTAGAAATAAAAAAATAGATAGTTTCGGCACAGCGTCCCAACAACTACAAACTAATTGCTTATTAATATACAATTCGTTTTATGTGGTTCTTAAATCAAATTGTTAATGGTAGTTTTGCAGATGTTATTCCTGATAGAAAAACACTGTAGAGGTGTTTAAGGGATAATTTGTAACTAAAGTATTTATCAGATGAGACACAGTTGATAAAAAGGGTCACAATACACCCCAGAACCCAAATAAACTCAACAAACATACTATGTACAATACACGGCCCCATCAGTTTTGAGTTTCCGCCAAGGTAAGGGGCTTCTCACCTGGTGTTTGAGAATGAAATTTAATCCGACACCTTCCAACGGTAATTTATTCAAATACTTTTCCCGCCAGAGAACGATAAAAAGAGGCAACATCTTTCCTTTTTCTTTTTGAATTTGAATTTCGCCAAAGAATTCATTATTTTGTTTTGATAAAGAACCTAATATAATGCAAATTGTGTTATCGTTTCGGTTTTTATCTTTATTTTTACTTACAACCGCAGCCTTTTCAAAATGGAGAGTTCATATTTCATCATATCATTTTTAGTATTTGTTGATCAATTCATGGCGTAAAATGAAGAGGCCATCATTGATTTACACTTATAATTGATCTTTCCAATTAATTGATGAAATAACTTTATCTTCTGTATATATATAATTCTTCCTTCCTTTTTTTTCACTGAACTCCTCCTAAACAGCTGAACCGATTTTGATGAAATTTTTTGTGTGAGTTTGTGTGATTCCCTGGATGGATTAGATTCACAAAAATAAAATTTAAACATTTATATAATAAAAAATATTCAATCGTAAATATTTTCATAATATGCATTTTGAATACTGACAACATTGCTTTCGATACGTCATAATATGTCGGTAATGTCATTAAGACTTTACTGCCACATCTTTTGATGTGAGACGAGACTAGTGTGTGGACATACACGCATGTGTAGAGCTTCCTTTTTCTAAAGTAATTCACATCTGCCCGCCTGTGGCTGGTTACCCAACATTGTGGGATATGCCTTGATGATATGTATGTACAATTTATTTATTTTAACTAACCAGTGTTTCCAGTACACAGGAAGCAAGATTTGCGTGCTGCTGGGGATTGAACACAGGACGCCAAACGGTGATGTTTACAAATCTTAATTGATAGGGTTGTAAAAAACATTTTAAATTTGAGAGTTACGCGTTGGCTGCAACCCACTCGTTTATTTTTTTTATCAAAAAGCAACCACTTGAAATATGTTAATGCGAGAGGTAAGTCAGAATTGAAATTCGGACTATTGCTCAAGATTATTTAAATCGTCCATACAAATTTACATTATTTAACGCCAAGGGATATTGGATGGTCGTTTGAATTTCGTGCCGACGTTCCGGGTTCGATTTCTGTCAGATTAAGAATTAATCGAAAAATATTGTTAGACCCAAGCGCGGGTGGCGTCCGGTGGTCAGGAAAGGCATGAGGGACAGCGATGTCACACCGAAAGATGCAAAGGATCGAGAGAAGTGGCGGCGAAAGATTAAAATGGTAGACCCAACCATGACTCATCACTTAGATGTGATAAACATATAGAACATGTCACTAAAAGAACACGTCAGTTAGTATATATCTTTAGGAGTATAAGAAATATTGTCGACCATCAAACTATCAAAACTATTTACTACGCACTCTGTCAATCCATCATTACTTACGGCATTCTTATTTGGGGCAACTGCCCAAATTCGATATTAGATTCTCTTTATAAGAGTCAAAAACTTGTGATCAAAATTATTTTGTCCCGCCCTATAAGATTCCCTACTCGAAACCTTTTTGAAAACTTCAAAGTCTTAACTCTACATCAGCTCTACACTAAATGCCTTATTTGCTACTTCACATTTAAAGACACCGATAAAACACGAACACAACAAACAAGATTTACACGTACGTCATCTCACTTAAATTATCATATCCCTCATCCAAACACTAGCCTTGCTCAGCGACACTATTCATATCAAGCTCCCAGTGTTTACATACAGTACCATCCCAGATTATATTAAAAATATCAATCACTACCAAAGGTTCAAAAGGGAAATAACCTTATGGATCATTGAATCAAATCCACCACAGTAACATTTTTCTCATTTCTTATGACTTGCTTTTTGTTTACTGTATGTGTGTGTGTGTGTGTGTATGTGTGATGTGTGTGAGTATGTTTATGATCCAGTATATTACGTGAGTATGGAGAGTGCCTGTGGATGTATGTTAGGTAGTGTATGAACAATTGTGCTGAATCCACTTTAAAATAATGTTGTTTAATTTACAAAACCAAAGACTGCATCCAATATAACACAGGGATTATCCCTAGCATATTGGAGAGCAAAATCGCTAATTGACAGCAAAGCGCAAGAGAGTGTCAATGGTTTAGATGTGTATGTGTACCTTTCCATTGTCTCTGTCTGAAATATGTATAGCATTTAATCTTTTTTTATGTATGTACCTTTCGGTCTAGGACACTTGGCTGCGGGCACTTGGGTGCGGGACACTTGGGTGCGGGACACTTGGCTGCGAGACACTTGGCTGCGGCGGACATTTGGCTGCGGCGGACATTTGGCTACGGGACACTTGGGTGCGACGGACACTTGGGTGCGAGCCCACTTGGTTGCGAGTCCATTTGGTCGCGACGGACACTTGGGTGTGAGCCCACTTGGTCGCGAATTCAAAAATATTTTTTTTCTGCCTAGGGCTGAAGTTTTTCGTGCTGATTTTTTAATGCTCTTTATCATATAAGTAGTAGATATACAAGTAGGTACCTATATACAGACATTAAAAATATAAAAAAATATATTTATTTTATTTATTTATTAAATTTTCTTGAAATTATAATTAGTACACTGGCGGGCTTATTGCCTAGTGGCAATTTCTTTCAATTTGTACTTATGTTTGAAATTGTAAAGTAAAAACAAGGTTATTTAGCCAAATTATTTGTTACACTTTAAAAATATGAGAATTTTTCATACACACTAGTTGCATGTAACACATGAGATCCAACTGTCGATAGCGATAGTATGTATAGTTGAAGAATAAGTAAGTACCAAACTATAAACCAATAAATCGAAATTATTGAATTTTTTTAAGATATTTTGTTTTCTACATACACAAAACATGTAGGTATGTATGCCGACCGCCGTGGCACTGTTGGTAAGCCGTTCGGTTTCTGTGCGGGCGTCCTGGGTTCGATTCCCAGTAGAGGAGAAATATATTTAAATTCATTTCTCACGCAAATATTGCTTCTATGGGCTGGAAACACTGGTTAGTTGGAAGAAATTGCCATACGGCAATAAACTCGCCACTTGCGCATGATGCAAGGAAGTGTTAATTATTATTGTGTATGTCAAGATAGGATAGTATGGAGGTTAGTCCCTTTTTTCCTACCCGGAATATGAAAACAGCATGATGGTATGTATGTATGTTTAGAGATTAAGTATCAAACTATTAAGTCTTCTTACATATTGTGTATAGGCGACAAAACAAAAAATATAACGAATTAGAAAGATAACTTATCTAGTTAAACATCAATTCATACATACCATCACGCCGTATCCCTAATTTATGTGATCTAAACAGTCTTTACTCTCCACACTATGGAATAGTGGAGTCATGATTTCACAATTTTTAAGTGTAATTTTTTTCCATCAATTTCTCAACGAGTATCATGTAGAGAGTGCACACTGTGAGTTTCGTCGTGAGGTGTATCCTCTCTACAGCCCAAACTATAAGTCCGATCGACTTCATATTTACATCATATGTGTATAGTGGATAGACCTAGAGCTGATTAGTTTTCCATAGATATCCGTTAATTTCTTCTCTATGATTTCATCTGTCGAAATTTTCAAAATGCTCTCACGTTATGGAAATTCGATTTTTTATAAACTGATAAAATTTCGATAAAACAAAAATACACTCATTAAAAATGCGTTCAAGGACTGTCAATATTTAAAGAAAAAATCTATGGTTTGCCATATCAATGTGAAACAAATTTCATATTTGTATGAAAAATGTATATAACAGAAGTAAAATAGCTTCTGTAAGGGAAAATTGAGTGATCAACTTCATATTGATATTGTATGTGTCTCTATAGACGAGTGTATTTTTTACCCTCCACTTCAATCTTCCTCAAGGGGTAGGCAGTGAGAACCGAACACCGCATTCTTCTATCTTAACACATACATCGCCTCATCAACATTGATACACTGTTTCATACATGCTCATCTTGCAAGTAATGCAATTTTACTTAAAATTCCTCAACAGGTATCATGTATATATACATACTATGAGTTTCGTGACAATGTTTTTGTGTGTATGGTGTATTGTGAAATTTTATATTTGTTTAAGAATCTAATAGAAAAATACTTCATAAAAATGCATTTAGAGATTGTCAAAATTTCAAGAAGAAAAAATGAACGCTTGCTATGGTGTGGAAAGTTTAGTGTTGGCCACAACCCACTCGTTTCTTTTACATGTTACATAAGGAGACTGAAGTTTGAAACGTTCGCGTTCAACGATTTTGGTCACAAGAGAAGTGGTACCTACAAGTCGAAAAAAATATATGAGAAGTTATCACAAAAGATCAGATAAACATAATTTTTGTAAGTAAACTATAGATAAACATAAGAAAAAATTCTAAACATAAAAAAACTATGTATGGAGAAATTTATAATTAATGTATCGCCTAAACTAGACGTCGCATTAGAATACTTAAAACACAATTAAACAATAAATAGAATGTAATTTGAAAAATTCGGGAAATAACTGTTGTGATATTAAAACTAAAAAATATCATTAAGTATGGAGAAAATAAAGATTGATATAACACCTAAACTAGACGTCGCTTTAGGATACTGAAAACATCACTGCACACACAGTTAAAACAGTACAGTTGAACGCTGAAAATTTGTATAAACATAGACAAATACAAAATCTCAAATAACTTTATCAAAAAAATTCCAGGGTTTCTCAAACATTTTTTATTCAGATTTTTTTTTTGTTTTTATTATAAATTTATGAGTTTAACTGCCTATATTTCCAAATATTTTTAAAATACTGAAAAAAGCCGAAACACCCCAACTAGATAATTTAATTTTCTATAAAAAATATGAATATTGTAGAAGTAAATCTCTATTTTTTTTACAATTTTTATAAAAATTGAATTTAGTGACGACATTGCTTCATACAATTTGTATGGAAGTCGCCTATACACAATATGTAAGAAGTTTGACTTAATAGTTTGATACTTAAATCTCCAAACATACATACATACCATCATGCTGTTTTTATATTCTGTGTAGAAAAAAGGACTGACCTCTATACTGTCCTATCTGAACATACATACCTACATGTGTTGTATAGAAAATAAAATATCCTAAAATATTAAATAATTTGTATTTATGGGTTTATAGTTTGGTACTTATTCTTCAACTATACATACTACCCCCTATTCAGTAACTATTGTAACTAAAATAGGAACGTACTAAAATTGTAGATTTTAGATTTACGGTCTTATTTCAGCGTTATAAAATATAAATTTGGATTAAATGGAACATGAACGTACCTATTTTGGCCGGAACGTTCTTAAAAAGTTACTGAATCAGACGTATTATGAATAATGGTGAAAATTATGAAATTTTCATCATTTTCATAATTATTTAAAATAGTCTAATTCCGGAACTTTTAAAGAACGTTACGGCCAATATAGGTACGTTCCTATTCCATTTAATCCAAATTTATATTTTATAACGCTAAAATAAGACCGTAAATCTAAAATCTACTATTTTAGAACGTTCCTATTTTAGTTACAATAGTTACTGAATAGGGGGTACTATCGCTATCGACAGTTGGATCTCATGTGTTACATGCAACTACCTAGTTAATAATTTGATAATGTTCTTACTCATTATTTGCTGCGATTATTATGTCATCATATTAAGTTCAATTACACTCCGTCAATGTCTCCAAATATTCAGGTATTTTCTCTTTGGAAAATTTCAGGTTAAATAATTAAATTAAAATTCAAATACATTTTCTGCTATGCGCTGAACGAATCCCTAAAATTCAATAACAATCCCAAATAGATCATTTTTGTAAATTATTGTGTGAGATAGCATTTTGTAAAATATTGTGTGAGTAGCATTTTTGTAAATTATTGTGTGAGAAGACGCATGAAAGTAGAATTAACGCGGTTGAAATGAGGTCACTAAGACGAATGTGTGGTAAAACGATGTATGATAGAATAAGAAATGAGGATATTAGACGAGAATGTATGATTGAAATAAAAATCGTAAGTAAGATGAAAATAAATGCCCTAAGGTGGTTAGGCCAATAGAAAGAATGAGTGATGACCGTCTGACAAAAAAAGTATACAAGGCTGATAAAAGAGGAACGAAAAGTAGAGGTCAGCCAAGAAAAATTTGGCACGATCACATAAATGGGATTTTGAAAGATGGTGATGTTAGAAGTAAGAATAATAGAAGAGCGTGTATGAGACGATGTATGGACGTGAATGAAGCGAGTAATGTATGTCAAGAGAGAGGAGTCTGGCGTTCAGTTCTCTCTGCCTACCCCAAATAGGGAAATGGCGTGATGGTATGGTATGGTATGGTATTGTGTGAGATATTAAATAAATAAATAAATTTTAATTTTTAAACCTTCTTGTGTGAGCGCTGAACAAACCCACTAAGTATCAATTCAATAACAACTTTTTTTTTCAATTTTTTATTTTTGTAAGTTATCGAATAAATAAATTATAGTGCGCAAACCTTCTCCGGTATGAGCTGAACAAATTCCCAAAGTTTCATCGCAATCGGATGGTTGATTTGGGAGTCCATCGAAAACATACATAGAAACAAATAAATATAAAGAGCATTACAAAAATCAGTACGAAATATGTATTTCATTCCTAAGCAGAAAAAAATATTTTTGATTTCGCGACCAAGTGGGCTCGCACCCAAGTGTCCGTCGCGACCAAATGGACTCGCAACCAAGTGGGCTCGCACCCAAGTGTCCGTCGCACCCAAGTGTCCCGCAGCCAAATGTCCCCCGCAGCCAAGTGTCTCGCAGCCAAGTGTCCCGCGCCCAAGTGTCCCGCACCCAAGTGGCCGCAGTCAAGTGTCCCATTCCGTGTACCTTTATTACTGTTGTCAAACCTCTGTATGTAAAATGTCATGTTTATTATAAATAAAAAAAATAAATAAACCACTACGTGGGAAAAATAATGCCAAGGAGAAGAAGAAAAACAAACAGATCCTTCAAATCTATAGACGTGTAGATGCGCTCCTGAATAATAACTGCAATGTGCATAGCCTCGACAGTTCTCGAAGATTAACGCCCATCGCCGCATCCATTCATGCGTCAACCGTCTAACTGAATACAGTATCGCATTCATCGTAGTTTTATTTATTCTGACCCTTGACATCTTCTTCTTCTTCGTTTCCTCAATGCTGAGGGTCTTGATCTATGGGACCACTAATGGACAGAACTAGTCGCCTCCAGTCCTCTCTGCCCTCCGCAGCTCGCACCGCCGAATATAGGTCATTCCCGGTCATCTCCTTAATTTGGTCACACCATCGCGCAGGAGATCTGCCTCTACTTCTTTTGCCTGGTACACTTCCTGTGATAGTGCTTTTTTGCAGATAACCTGGCTCTCTCCCTTGACATCACGAACAGCTAAATTATCCAACTGTCGATTTGTTCAGGAGAACTTTGTTCTCTTAACATATCGACAATGTTTCAAGCCAGAATACGCGAGAATTGTATGGAGAGGTCTACTTTTTTCACGGCTTTTCCAACTTTGAAGTGAAAAAACACCAACTTAGAGGCTTCGCAGCATATATGTTACATAGACGGATTTACTCAGAATTCGGAGTAGAACATTTCGTGTGTCTGTGTGTGTGTGTGTGTGTGTGTGTGTGTGTGTGTGTGTGTGTGTGTGTGTGTGTGTGTCCCTTATAACTTTTGATCCGCTCAATTAACAGAGCCCAAAATTTCAGAATATATACACAGTTATAAGCCTACAAAACTTTTTTACTCAAAATTTTGAATTTTTGTTTCAGTCAGGGGTTATCAACTTTTGAATTTTTATTTTATTTTTCCATATATCTCAGAAACCATAAAAGTTAGAACGCTGAAAATTGGTACAAACATAGACAAATACAAAATCTCAAATTGGTTTTTTCAAAAAAATTCCAGGGTTTCTCAAACATTTTTTATTAAGAAAAATATTTTTTTTATGATAAATTTATGAGTTTAACTGCCTATTTTTCCAAAACTTTTACAATTATCGAAAAAAGCCGAAACACCCCAACTAGATAATTTAATTTTCTATAAAAAATATTAACATTGTAGTAGAAGATCTCAATTTTTTTTAACAATTTTTTTAAAAATTGAATTTAGTGACGACATCGCTTCATACATTTTGTATGGTAGTCACCTATACACAATATCAAAGAAGACTTCATAGTTTGATACTTCATCTCTAAACATACAATATACATATACCACCATGCTGTTTTCATATTCCGGGTAGGAAAAAAAGACTGACCTCCATACTATCCTATCTTGACATACATACCTACATATTATATTGTAGGTATGTATGTCAAGATACAGATGTATGTATTATACAGATGGGTCGATGGCAGAGCGGTTAGCGCGCTGGGCTAGTAATCCAGTGGTGGCGAGTTCGAATCCTGCCTCGACCGATTTCGTTCACCTATAGCACAAGCATTTATTTGCTTATTTTAGGGAATGTAGGAAGATGTATATGTACTTGTTTAGCAAGGACATATTCATTTTTTTTTTAAAAAAAAAAAAAAAATATTGTATAGAAAACAAAATATCTGACAATATTCAATAATTTGTACTATTTATGGGTTTATAGTTTGGTACATATTCTTCAACTATACATACTATCGCTATCGACAGTTGGATCTCATGTGTTACATGCAACTAGTAATAATAAATCTTTTGAACACGCACCTTTAATCTGTACCTTCTGATAAATAATACTGTTATACAATCAATAAAAATATACCCCCAAAGACGAAAGAAAAATCAAAAGCATTTAAATATATTCACTATAAATCAATTACGACTGTGATAAGTTTCGTGAAAGGGTGAAAGGAGTGTCTCCTACCTGGTCGTACACTTCATTCCTGAAGGTCGTTTTCATCCTGGAAACCCATTGTTGTCATCCCAACAAAACTCCTCCAGACGCATCTGTCCTCTGCCTTTCTAAGCGCTGATGGAGCTACTGAGAGACCAGTTATTTATTTTATCTGGACAATCCACCGAGAAGAGATTCTGTCCTTCCAATATACCAACTACCGCTAATATGTATTATCAAATTTTCGTTATGTGACCAAAATACTTTAGAATCCTCTGATAGCAGAAGTCCGTTTAGGTTTCCACCTAATATACAGCGTTTCTGGTCTGCTGTTGTTTTGTTGCGATATAATTTGGATCAAACCTACATACATACCATCACGACATGTCCCTCGCAGGGAAGGTTGAGAGAACCGAACGCCACATTTTTTCTGTCTTGAGACACTTTCATCGCCTCGTCAATATTCAGCCGACCGCCGTGGCACACTTGGTAAGCTGTTCGGTTTCTGTGCAGGCGTCCTGGGTTCGATTCCCAGCAGAGGAGAAATTTATTTAAATTCATTTTTCACGCAAATATTGCTTCTCTGGGCTGGAAACACGGGTTAGTTGGAAGATATTGCCATTCGGCAATAAACTCGCCACTTGCGCGGGGTGCAAGGAAGTGTTTACTATTAATATTCATGCATCGTCATTTCTTCTTCTTATATTTTTTCCTTGTGTCCTCATATCTTACCCTGTCATACAACGATTAATAACATATTCTTCCGAACGATCTCATTAAACGTTTTATGTAAATTAAGTTAAGGATTGGAATAGTGCTTCCATTTTTTTATCTTATTGTTTACAGGTGTACCAGAAGAGCAGGCTAATCGAAGATAATACAAGCTAAATAAAATCCTATATAATTCAGCAATGAGGTTCACCAGCCATTCTGAATGTAGTACCTTTTTAGGTGAGACGAGATTTTTGTTTGGGAATGTACGCGTTTGTCATGATTTCTGTTATAAAGTTATCCAAAGCCGCAACCATGTCGCTGGTTACCCAACATTTCGGGATATTCTGCGATGGTATGAAAAAATGAATTTATGTTTGGGTTTCAGTAATGCGACCTTATTCGTCATATTTTGGCACTTTGGGAGTGGGGCATTCCTCTGACCCTTGGGGTACGCCAATTATGTTACAATACCGGCCTGTGTTGGGGCCAGTTCTGGCAGAAAAGGGTCATCTATGGTCAGAAATTCTTATGGATTATGAATAATTTTACGTCTTTGGAATATTTTGAGAGTTATAAATAATTTTCTTTGGCGGTTCAACGACAAAAAAAAACCCTTTACCGTGGGTTTTTACACTACATTAGTTTGTCGAGTATACAAAGTATTGGGTCATAATTCTTGATTTAAATAAATACACACACATATACTCACACACACACCCTCACGCACACACATGATTGCATTTTTTAAATTTATTTTTCAAATTTATGAACAGATATTTATTTATTCATACATACATACTTGACAAATAATATTCTTAACTGCAATGCCCCACTAGGTAAAAAAACCTGTGCCGGGTTTACTATATACCAAAGTATTTCTCCACAAAATACAATTACAGTGACAGAACGTTTTCGTCGAGGTAACTTGGCATTATAAAAGTCTAAATTCAACGTTGCCACTGGTGTGGGTGGAGTTACAGTGTTTTTACAGGTATCTTAACTACAGTCAGTTAGCATAGCTCCAGCCTAGGTATGTGGGTATTAAAATATTGTTACAAGTATCTTTTACTATGAACCAATATACGATGAAGTGTATATGGGATTTGCTGTCATGTAAGCTTTATGCAAATCTTATAAAAAAATTAACGAAATCTTGAAAATCTCAATAGAGACGAAGTCGGAATATTATGGAAGAACCAGGAACTCAAGGCACCTACAGGACTTACGACCTGTCATCTGCTGGTCTACGTGATCACTTTACGTTCACCAATTATGCCTTCTTATGGAGTTCCCTTATCAATGAAATTTTTGAAAGTTCTATATATTTGAATAATGAGTAATTGATCACCTGAAAATAGAACAATATTACTATTGCCATCTATCAATTAACAAAGAAACCTTTTTTGTAACGCCATCTATTGAGAATTTTGGTTTATTTGTAAACAAAGAAAGCATCAGTCCTTATAAATGAGGTGACGGTGTTCTCGTACAGATGTCACCCCTGAACTATATAAAAAAAATATTTCATTTGACTCTCGATATGGAAAAAAATCCGATGTTTGCGTATATACAATTAAAAAATATTATAAATAATTAAATCATATACGAGTACATATTTTTTTTGTCAGCCTTCGTGGCTCAGTTGGTTGGGTATCTGACTGCTGATCCAAAGGTCCCGGGTTCGATTCCCGGTGGATATACAGTTTTTATTGTGTTATCAGTCTGGATCTGTGAAAGGATAATAAAACTAATTAATGTTATTGGGTGCGTGTTTAATTAATATTTGACATTGTAC
Organism: Molanna angustata; assembly: GCA_963576475.1. NCBI lineage: Eukaryota > Metazoa > Arthropoda > Insecta > Trichoptera > Molannidae > Molanna > Molanna angustata. The sequence continues at coordinate 21,671,679 of OY754989.1, forward strand.
CTCTGTTAGTTGCCCGAAAGGCAATATTAAATCAATAAATAATTAAACATACATACATACACACAAATATATACATAAGCATATACATCGATACAAACACATAATTACTTCACATATTAATAATATCGAATATTTTAAAGCATTTGTCAAAACTATAAAATGTTATATTATCTAATTAATTCCTCTCTGTTGGACAATTGGGTGTATGGTAAGGGGTAATAAATAAGGGATGGAATGAGAGGGGGAGGGATTAGATCAGATTTGTCCTCAGAGTGACGGCTCTCTGCGGTATTGGTTGAGACTCATCGAACTAAAGACCAAAGTGAACACTTGCGGATAATCAGTTTCAGCTTCGGTCACGGCCGAAATGTAGAAGATTTTATTTATACTAATTCATATTGTATCAAACCAGGTTTTTGTTGATTACATGCCAAACTAGATTTTATATTAAATTTTTATTACTTTTCGGGCAACTTACAGGTACCTACTATGTCAAATATAGTATCAATTTAACCCGCACCCAATGACAAGTTGCCATATTCTGGAGACTCACGATGTTAATCGTAATAATAATGAACGTGACTGAGTAATGAATAGAGAAATTGTGTGATCAGGGCCGGATAAATCATAGAACAATCAGGAACAAGAAGTCAGGGCGATGGTCTTAAAAACATACATACATACATACATACATAAATACCATCACGCCATGTCCCTCACGGGGTTGGCAGAGAGAACCGAAAAGGGTGGTCTTAAAAAGGGCGCTTAAAATTCTAAAATGTTAAGTAATCATATAAATCAAAAATTAATTCGTAGGTATGGCGCTCGGTTCTCTTTGCTTACCCGGATAGAGGCCCGGCATGATGGTGTGTATGTAAAAAATCCCGCTTAGTCATTTTAGATCCGATGTGATTTTTAATAAATTTAAATTGTTCTACATTTAAAATTCCAAAAAAAAATTTCGGGGTGGCGGATTCAAATATATTGCTACGGGCGCAAAAACACGTTTATCCGGCCCTGTGTGTGATGTACATAAATACATTATTATGTCGTTTTATAAATGTAAATTCTTATATATATTAAATAATAAAAATACATGTGTTGCTCTAATTATCAAAAAACAACATTTAATGTATTTATTTTTACAAATTAAATATTTTATTTTCAATAACAATTTTATTCTTATACTACGCATAATGTGATGTATGATGATGAGGCAACTATTTTGATTAATATTTAATATATGACTTTTGTCTTGTGATTTGCAAATTGCTGTATGTTTCCTCTGAAATCAAATAAATAAATGATTCTTCATCTTTATGCGAACTTATTCTCGGTTTCCGCTTCGGCCGAAGAATCCGTCCGTCTCCGCCTATCCCGGCAGCCGGGATTAGTCGTGAGCCGCTCGCTTGATATTATCAATTAACAAGACTTGATTGGCGGTCTAGCCGTCTCCGGAGAGACTTGTGTCCCCACCTCAAATATTGGCCTTAATTTGGAGCGGAGAGACACGCGGATGACTGTTTGTCGATCATCCGCCTCACTTGACATAGCTCAAGGATCTTGAACTCAAGTGAATTCAAGTCCTTTGAAATTACACACTTAATTATTTTAAAATTATCCGAATCTTTTTGATGGAAAAGATCAGAGGGTTTTATTCTTGAATTCCAAATCCAATACCAAATTAGAATTTTTCGGTTATAACCTAGGTTAATAATGGATAATTAGGTGGTAGATACATAAGTATGTTCCAACCGTAACAGTAATTAAAATTAAGGACAGCGATCATAAGTCTCTAAAGGGCAGTAAAAATAAATGAATAAATAAATAAAAATTATATTGATTTTATTTTATGTAGCTTCTCGGGCAACTAAGAGGCGCTATGTCAAACAAATATTTAACACACACCCAATAACAAGTTGCCACATTCTGGAGACTTACGATATTTATCGTCTCACAGATCTAGACTGAAAACACAATTAAAAAATATGTCTCCACCGGGAATCAAATCCGGGACACTTGGATCAGCAGTCAGATACCTTGCCAACTGAGCCACGAAAACCTATTTTTAAATAAAACTTTTTTTTTTTTTCATAATTGTAGTTGATTATGGAGTTATCAAGAAATGAGTTTCAAATATTGAAAAAATTATATTATTATTATCAAAATAAATAAAGATACAACCCATATATACATACAAACCATCACGCCGTATCTCTCGCGGGGTAGGCAGAGTGAACCGAATGCCACATATTTCTATCTTGACACAAATACATCGCCTCGTCAACATACATACATCGTCTTATACATGTTTGTGTATTCTTCACGATTCTAATATTTCCGTCTTTCAAAATACCGTTCACATGGACGTGCCGTCCCTTCCTTGGGCGGCCCTGACCTCTCATTCCATTCCTGTCTGCAATGCAACAAAAAAAATTCAACACAATTGTGAAAAGTTAAGTGTTCTCAACAACCCCCTCGTTTATTTATGCTTTAAGATCAACTCGTATCCTTATTACTCCTTCGAAATTTCCGTTAAAGAAATGAGGTCATTGGTTTCTCGAGTGGTCTGCTAAAGTTGATGTTTCTGGTCTGGTTTGCAAACGGAAAGTTTGACGGGAAACAGGTAACATCCTTGGCGACAGAATAGCAGGAAAACTGTCGTAAATCGTGCCCGCTTACCGTGGCGTGGCTCCACGCCGTACGGTCTCGCTCAGACAGACAAATGACAGATGACTTTCGTCCTGAGACGTGACAATATCCACGAATATCTTAACAGGGATTTTGTAAGAAAAAAAATTCATTTTATTTTTGTACCATCGATTTTATCAACTGAGACTGCGACATATTGCAGATCAACATTATAATCATTTAGAGGTCAAAATTCAAGTCATTGAACCTGATCTGTGATAAAATCGAGTGGGTTGTGGCTGACGCTAAACTCCTAACTACCAATTCACTCAACACATTATTCAAAGTATGCATATTCAGCATTTTCACGAAATGAGTTTCGTTTAATTATATTTGATTTAAGGGGGGGACTGCTGCCAACGTACCTATTTTTCAATTTCATATACCATCACTATTTCTTATCAAATCGTTTTGAAAAAAATAATTTGTATAGTTTGGATATTAATAAACAAAAATATACCTTAACTTTTTGATAATGTTCTGTATAAATTCTTGTAGAAAAATAATGGCATACCCCGATTTTCAACGTTTATTATATATTTTTAATATACTATAAGGCGTAGGATAATATATTTTTTTTAAATTAAAGAAGACAAAAATATCTAGAAAAATATGATGTGACGTTGCATTAATGCTTCAGGTTTAGTAAATAAACCTAAAAAACATTTATTTTTCATTCAGCGCCATTGCGTAATAAAAGTTTTTTTGGTTTATTTACTTAATCTGATGCGTTAATACAACGTCATATCATATTTTTCTGGGTATTTTGTTCTTTAATTTGTAAAAAAAAAATTGCTCTATACCTTATATTTTTTTAGAAATTTAAGATAAATGTCAAAAATCGGGGTATGCTTATTATTTTCCTACAAGAATATATACAAAACATAATCAAAAAGTTAAGGTATATTTCTCTTTATTAATATCCAAACTAACTAGGTTATTTTTTTCAAAATGATTCGTTTAGTAATAATGATGGTATATCAAATTGAAAAAATAGGTACGTTGGCAGCAGTGATCCTCTTAATCAATTTGAATTAATTTATTATTATTAATATTTTTCTTCTTAAACTACTGTTCTTGTGTAGAAGTTCAATAATATTTTTGTATTTTTTTTTTATATATTAATTGAAATTTTATAAATTTATATAAAATATGTATTGGCTGCGGTATTCATATTTTTGTACTTGCCAAGTATTGTTTCTGTCGACTGCGGTAATAATATTTGGTGGTATCGCTTGCTGTCGGTTTGTTGTTTTGTATTGACCTACCTTTTGATGTATATGTATTTATGTTTTATATCTATAAGTTATTTTCTTTATATTTTTTGTACTTATATGTCTTCTACTTTGCTATATTTTCATTTTATATCGTTATCTGATGTTATTAACAAAATGATTTTGTCTATATTTGAATAGGTACCTATACCCACAGACAGGCTTTTCCTTGTGGGATTTTTGTGTACACTGTTTCTTTGTTCTAACATTATGTGAATGTGTTTTGTATACTTCGCAAAATATTTGGTCCTACCTGTGAAGGGGGATCTTGGAGGATCCGGTTTAACCACGAGCTTGAAGAATTATTAAGTTTTCATCAAAAAATATTTAAATGTTTTATCATTTCAATAGAGACGAAGGCACCTACAGAACTTACGACCTGTCGTCGGCAATTATACGTGATAACTTTATGTGCTTGCGCAACATTCAACGTTATGCCTTCGTATTGAGTTGCCTTATGAATGCAATTTTTGAAAGTTCTATATATTTCAATAATGGGATACAATTCGTTTGAAAATAACACATATCAAATATCGCCATCTATGAAATAACGAAAAAACCTTGTTACTCTTCACTAACCCAAGGGGATATAGTGGAGAGTTATGATTTCACAATTTTTAAGGGTATTTTTTTTTGCAGATTATCAATTAGTATGATGCTTAGATTGTATTCTGAAAGTTTCATCACAATGTATCTGTGTGTGTGTGTGCTATGTACGGCGTGTTTATTTTACTTGATCGATTATAGACTAAAGTACTCATTCGAATCTTTTCAATCATTTTGCGAATATGTATATCTAATACTCGCTTAGACGCCATTAGATTTTGAAGCATATCTAAATAGTGCTTCTCAATTTTTTTAGCTGTCAAATATTTCAAAACCCCAAGCTCAGGAAACTTAAAATTTGAAATTTTTACTTTCAAATCGGCAAAAAGACTCATCACTTTTATAAAATGGCATTGAAGAGTTATCAAGTTTTCATAAAAAAATATTCAAATATAAAATAATTCATCCAACTCATTTCATGAAAATGCTGAATATTTTCCACACAAAATTTGAATACTTTATAGAATGACATGTTAGTGAGGAGTTTAGTGTTGGCCACAACCCACTCGTTTTTTTTTTATAGTAATTATATGTTAATATATTCTAGGTACAAAGTATCTGAATTTTATCAATAATTTTGTAGCCCGTCCATGTTTAATTTTTTTATCAAATTCAATATACATTCATTCATTCATTCCATCACGGCATATCCCACAATGTGGGGTAACCAGCGAAAGGTGTCCGGGTGTGCATTGCGTTATAAAAGGGAGAACAACACATCTATGTATACCCACACACCAGTCTCGTTTCACCAAAAAAGGCACTACATTCAGAATGGGTGGTGAACCTCATTGCTGAACTATGTGAGATGTTATTGTTGCCTGTTGTATTTTCGATTACCCGGCTCTTACGGGACACTCTAAAAAAAATGATTTCAAAGAATGGAAGCACATTTAAAGCCGGTGCCTCACAGCTTAAAAAAATATACGATTCGATACGATACGATTCAATATACGATTTCAACAATATCGAAAAATTTTTTTGATATCAAGTAATTGTGTTAGATGCGCCGCCTCAGCGCGCGCTACTCCACCTTAGTAGCAGCTAATATGTGTCACCTCTAGGGTGCACGCCCCAATTATTCATACAGCCGGCAGCGTATTGATTCAAGAGTCTGTGGCATATTTGCCTTCGTAAGGCATTCGTAAGATTAATTGACTCTATTCAGATATCACTAATTGCGCAACACAGAGAAAATCAAACTTTTGAACGTGTCAAATTATGAAACAAAGCTTCCAACATCAGGACCAAAGGAAATATATACATACAATGAGACTCTGAAACGAAATGAAATTGAAAGAAATGAATTACATTATTTATTTATTTATTTATTTTTATTTAAAGTACCACTTGCACCTAACAAATTATTATACATCGTTGTTCCATAAAATAAGGGCAAGCTATTACAAAACCGGTCAACCAATTGTAAGTGGCCACATCTTGCATTAAAAGTTGGCGTAAAAATTTATAAGAAAATGAAAATCTAAAAAATAATCTATATAAAAATAAAAAGATACAATTGAAACTAAGATTACAACAAAGAAAAATAGTGGAAGATATTAACAAAAGAAAACAAAAAGAAAAGCGTTACTATAAAAGATACAACTAAAACAATTGGTTTTCTGCTGCCATCAGTTCAAGTAATAATGATTGAATTTCACTGGATGATTGAAGTATCAAGATTGAATGGAGTAAACTATGTGAGCTTGCAGGTACCTGTACATTCTCTCTTACACTTATATAGACACACTCACACACTCACACACATATACACATCCTTACACTCATACATACACACATACCTACATACACTCATGCACTATCATTTAGATATAAATGTTTTTCATATGTAGCTTTAAGTATGTAAGCACAGCAGTCAAAATTTATTGTTAATAATGTGGAAATTTGTTATTGGTTTTAGTCTTATACTAATGCATCTATATAAAATACACATTTTGTCACTATTGTACAATATTCTCTCGAACCCAAACCTGCCACAGTACCTCAAAAGCAAATTCACTTATTTATCCAATCATGGACTTCCACTCCGATCTGCTGAACGTACAACACTATCCATACCTATCCATAATACAGAATTTCTCAGCTCTTCGTTCGAAGTACAATCAGCAAGATTATGGAATAGCCTTAGTCCGGATATTGCGTCGTCTAACTCACTTAGTATTTTCAAGAAAAAACTAAAGAAGGAATATTTATCCTTGAACACCTGATCCCGATTTCCTCTCCTGTCCTTACCATATCCTTTTTCTTGCTATGAATTATAATTTTTTTTTGTTTAATAGTATTTAAGTGTTATACGTATTTTAGTTGATTTCTTTTACTCTTTTTTATTTGCTGTTGTACATACACAATGTTGTCATACTTTGTAATCTGGTTGGTTGGAAGAAATTGCCTAGTGGCAATAAGCCCGCCAGTGTACAATTATATTTGTTTATATTATGTACAAGAAGATGTATAAATAAATAAATAAATAAAAAATGTTATTATACTGTAAATTTCCCGAAAATGAAATAAAAAAAAAAAAATGATGACAAACAAAGCACCCGGGCGCGTAATTACCTTTTCCGTGTTGATTTGGAGGCAAGTACTGCCTCGAATCAGGCCCTAGTTTGTTGCGCTAATGCGCTTAAAAACTCGTGTTGAATTCAAGACACGAATCCTCCAAATGCACACGGCTTTGCAACGCAAACTGTTCCTGCTAATACGTGTTCAAGTAAGTAACAGTACATTTACCCAGCTATGAATTGTCAAAAATCTTTATTTTATGAGAAAAATACAAGGATATCATTTTCACTAGCTTCGTAATATTCTAATGGGGTTCGATCAAATATCGCGTCACACAGTTTGAATAGCGCATGGACTCGCTACTTTCTGTCAACTAAACCTCCCCATCCCTCGCATCCGCTTAAACTTGTCAAATTTAATTAATGGTTGAAAACAATCGTTGAAATCCGCTCCCCAGAAGTTGTACTGTCTCCAATTGAAGAAGCCAGACTGTAATTGGTCAGTTGGTGTGTGTGTTCAGTTCGGTTCAAAGGCTTTTGGACTCAAAGGCCGAAAGGGGGCTAAAAACCCTCGCGGTCAAAGAACAAACACCCACGTGAAATGGTCCGGATCTAAGGTTTCTAGCGCCCGGTGCACTGAATACAAGAGGCGCCGCCCCTATCCATTTCAAACTTATAGTAACAATAATTTAATTATCAAATATAATGACAGAATTTAGGATGCAGAGCCTGTGCAAGAGGAGAGAGTTGCCCGATCGATTCATGTTCAGTGGCGACTGGTCGATTGTATTTTTGATAATTTTTGGTAGTGCATTTTTTCCTGAATAATTAATAAATTTATAGGTATTTAAACCATTAATACAATATGGCATATTCAAACAAATGTATTAAAGTCTCAGTATTCGTTTTTAAATATTTTTTTAATTCAAAATAAAATCGATGATGACGATTGGTAAAAATCAAGTTCAAACAAGGATAAGTACTCATTTGAATTAGTGCCGTTCTCTTTTATAAGTGATATTGTTATTTTACAATATTGTTTTACTAATTTATCAACAGATTTCGTGAAGACAAATGTATGGGAGTATTATTCTTGCAACCCTTCATAATCACTTGGACCAGCCTGTACTTTTTGTCTTGCAGAACGTGGCCCAAATATGATTCCTTTCGTCGCTTAATTGTGTCAACTAGCTCGCGCTCGACATTATTCTCAATCTACATTAAATCATTGAATCTCGTTAAGATGAATGTTAAGTACGAAATTTTTAACTATTTTTTGTATACTGCATTAATATAATAGATTAGTCAATTTCAATCGTAATGAATTCTTAAGTTTAATATAATCATAATTACTTTAAGCTGGGTTGTTTCTTTAAAGTATCGGTAAAAGTATATTTGAAATACTTTGATTTCATAAAATTTTCGTCAAATTAATCTTTAATTCCTTATCAACTGAGTAGCTATGCTTTATTCATAAAAAAAACATTGCATCTCTGTGAATTATCGCCAAAAACAAGGTAAAAATAGCCTTGATAGTCAATTAACCTCCGCAGATGAAACGGCACTTGATAAAAAATAAATCATCTGAATATGTTTTTTCTTATTTCTTTCATCTTGCATCACGTTTCAAGCTGTATTTCTCCTGCTCGTTTTTGGCGTCCCACATATCGCTAAATCCGGTGCTAGTTCATCTCTTGAAGCTAAACTAGATCAGGCCCTGTCAAAGGCAAAATAACTTGGTCATGGATAAGCGCAGAGCGAAATAGACGGGAAAGAATTCCTTTGCTATGTAATATGGGAAGAATTTTAAAGCACTTTTAAGCATAGATAAAATAGAGCTACCCTGTGTTTTATATATTTTGAAAATAACGTTCATTCTTAGTCAGTTACGTGAGCCTCTGATGTAGTAAGAATTTAGGAATTTGAATCTTTATTAAGGATCTCATATGCTTCCTTACTCTGATTTCGAAATTTCTTCCAGTTTTTCCGGTATAAAATGATCAACAGTCACTATGTACCATTTAATGACATTTCATATATAGACACGTTATATGAGAACAAAAAGCTCTACACTAAGGTAAGGCGCGCATGGAAGCTTAAATTCATCGGCCGACTATTATCGGCCGATTAATTTATCGGCCGATAATAATCGGCCGATCTGTTCTAACGCGCATGGAAGCTTATAGAATCGTACGATTGGAAATAACACGGCGGTCAACATTCATATATTTAAAATACAATATGTATATTCATAAGTTTTAATACCTATATGATTAGAAATATGGATTTTTTTGAATTAGCATGTGTTTGTGCTCTTGTCCTCTAAATGCGTAAAAAGAAACTTCAAACAAAGTACTGGGTTCATCCGCTAATAAGTGCTATATTACCGAAAGGACAATTTGTCCGGTCCTACGAAGATTTAAGATCACACCTTGAGGAGTTCTTTAAGTACACCAACCAGTTATTAAAATTTCGCTAATCTCCAACCACAATTTTTGCTTAATTTGGCGGTCACTATATTTTTTAAATTTTTAATCATACTATGAAGGACGTGCTTCAACTATTGTAATTAATTGTTCGGAATCAATATTTATTTCATACATATTTTCTGACATTTGGTTTGACAACACTGACAATGTACTTCTCGATCTACTGCGCTCGGACGATTAAATTATCGGTGAGCAAGCGCCATGCGCGCTCTCTCATACAACAGGATTGGTTACGAAAAATCGGCCGATCTCGATCGGTCGATTTTTTTTTGTCTCGTCACAGATTTTTAAATGGGCCGATTCTGTTAGCTTTCATGCGCGCTCTTACATGTAATTCGTATGTTGTAGCTCACCGATAATTAATCGACCGATGAAATTAGCTTTCATGCGCGCCTACCTTAACTCAAAGCTCAGAATTTTAACAATATCACCAAGAAAGAACACACACTACAGAATACATTAAGTGAGAAATATTTAATTCAATAATAGACACACACTGCAACATATATATTTTCTCTTTTACTCCAGTACAATCACATTATAATTAGATGGGTCGATGGCAGAGCGGTTAGCGCGCTGGGATAGTAATCCAGTGATCGCGAGTTCGAATCCTGCCTCGACCCATTTCGTTCACCTATAGCACAAGCATTTGTGGGGGCCTAAAAGGACCACAGCCAGCGACTGCGCAGCTGTCGTGCGCATCGCATTTTGCGCAGGCGCAGATCACCCGTGCGAGCTGTCGACCTGTACCAACAGGCAGGGCCATTCGTGCTGAAACCTCCTTTACACCGAGTCGTTTTGTACGGACCACGCTGCAGTACTTCGCTCCGACGATCGTCGATATATACATATATAACCAATTAACAGTAGTATATAACTTATAATTTGTTTTGGGAAATAAAACTGTAAGTTTATTCATTTCTTTCATTTTATATATAAGCTCCTGACATAATATCTATTTTGAACTAGTGCATTTGAGTAGAACATTAAACGTGGATTGGGTTTATACGGGTTCGATGCCGTATGTATAAACCCAAAATTAATACCCACACATTTATTTGCTTATTTTAGGGAACGTAGGAAGATGTATATGTACTTGTTTAACAAGGAAATATTGTCTCGGTTTATCGGTTGAATAAAAATGTACATTATACATAGATTATTAAATATATATAATATTCACCTCATCCCTCCTCAACCATCCTTATCATCCACATCCATTATTAAATATATATAATATTCACCTCATCCCTCCTCAACCATCCTTATCATCCACATCCATTATTAAATATATATAATATTCACCTCATCCCTCCTCAACCATCCTTATCATCCACATCCGTTTTTTTATATTTTGTATATAAAAATAGTCACTTTTTTTGGTAATTTTTTAGTACATACTTTAATACTTGATATTTTTTTAGTTTTTAGTCATATTCTTTTTATTATACTCTTGTGTAATTGTGTAATTGGACTTATTTTTTGAACATCTTTTTTTAGATAATTTTTCAATTTGACTGTATACTGATCTAAATAAATAAATAAATAAATCTCTCACCAAATAATGACTGTACGAATAATGGAAGAGACCAACTTAATATAAGTTCATCTCTTTCACAGACGGTACTCTTAGATTTTTTGAGATAGAGGTTTTAGAGTTTTTTATCCTGGTTGTCGATGTTCTAAGTGAATGGAGTAGGTATGTAAAAAAAGAAAACAAATCATATGATGGCAGAGTAGCCATAGCAATTCAAAACTAGTACTGCCTCAGAACAGACTATGTCTAGCGAGGCAGTAAAATTTCCAAATTTGCGGAAAAAAATGATAATAATAATTGTAAAATTGTATTTAAAATTTAAACTAAAAAAATGTATTTTGTTCCTTTGTAATAATATTTATACTGTTGGAAATATACTATTCATTTATTCATTAATTCATTCATTCATTTGGTGTAAGAGATAAATATTCCAACTGTCGATTCGTTCAAGAGACAAATACTATTGAAGGAAGAAGCAGTTTACATCCAAGATGCGTGTACGAAGGAACATTTTGTATGGCGTAGTGGACTTTTTGCATGCTAAAAACACCAACTTAGAGGGTCCGCAGCATATATGTTCCCATACATGGATTTACTCAGAATTCGGAGTAGAACATTTTATGAAATAAAAAAGCCAAAACACCCCAACTAGATAATTTAATTTTCTATAAAAAATTTTAACTATGTAAGCACATCTCAATTTTTTTTAACAATTTTTATAAAAATTGAATTTATTGACGACATTGTTTCATACAATTTGTATGGCAGTTGCCTACACAAAATTTAATTTTTTTTTTTTTTATTTATTTGTCACACCATTTAAATAATCTTTATTAAAATAGATAACTGCTGCCCAACTAGGTATACCTGTTCTAGGGCTAGCAGTGTACATATTATTACATTTCACAGGAGTAACTATTTGCATTTTTTTAAATGAATCTAAACAATATAAACTTAACTATTTAAAAAGAATCAAAACAATATAAACTTAACTATAACACATATAGAAAAAATGTAATTTGAGTCATCATGATATGCATATTATACATAGTATTGTAAAAGTAGGTATCTTGTAATTTTATTTGTTAATTGCACAAAATAAACTGAAATAGTATTTCTTGGGAATACTGAACTGACAGAGCATAGATATGATCCGTCAGTCATATCTTTGTTCAATATCTAAGAAGACTTAATTGTTTGAGACCAATTGTGAATGATCGCAACATATCAAAGGATGCCAAAGTTGCCATTCATAACGCCGTCGTAGTGCCAACCTTGACGTATGCAAGTGAAACCTGGACATGGCAGAAGACGCATGAAAGTAGAATAAATGCAGTTGAAATGAGATCGTTAAGAAGGATTTGTAATAGAACGATGTATGACCGGGTAAGAAATGAGAACATAAGGAAAGAATGTAAGATGAAGAAAGATGTCATGACTAGAATGAAAGTGAACACATTGAGATGGTTTGGTCACATGGGGAGAATGAATGAGGAGCGCCTGACGAAGAAAATATACAGAGCGGAAAGGAATGGAATGAGAGGTCCGGGACGCCCAAGAAAGGGATGGCACGACCATGTGAACGAAATTTTGAAAGACGGAAATGTTAGAAGTGTGAGCAATAGACGAGCATGTATGAGACGATGCATGAATGTGGACGAAGCCAGGGATGCGTGCCAGGATAGAAAAATGTGGCGTTCGGTTCTCTCTGCCTACCCCGCAAGGGACATGGCGTGATGGTATGTATGTATGTATTTAATTGTTTGATACTTATCTCCAAACATACATACCTACATACCATCATGCTGTTATAGAAAACCAAATATCTTAAAATATTAAATAATTTGTATTTATGAGTTTATAGTTTGGTACTTATTCTTCAACTATACATACTATCGCTATCGACAGCTGGATCTCATGTGTTACATGCAACTAGTATAATGTTAATACAGGGGAGTTAAAGAGAAACTGCATCCGCAGTGTTTGTCTGAATAATTTTTGTTGTTTTAACTCTATCTCACTAATGTATTCCGAGATATTGCAAGAATTCCCTAAACTGTGCAATTTTTTGAAGAGCGTTTTATTCTCATACAAAATGTCACTGATATACGCAATCAAGTTGAAAATATAAAGACTTGAATCCGTTCGTTAGTGAAAAGGAACCTCGTGAATATAATTCAATCTGTGGTTTCTTTTGATTGTGAAATTCTCCTTGTGTAATCATCTCGAATATCACATCCTTTTATGTAGATACCTACCTACACTTTGCCCTTGAACACAAAACTCTAAATTTATCATTTCTTTTTATTTAAATTTCCCGCCCTTTTTATCTGCCCAGCTTCCTCGATGAACGTGGAATTAAAACGAGCGGGCTGTGACCAACGCCTAACTTTAACCACACATTTTGTGTAGGTACATATTTTTCTTTTTTTCCATGATCACAATCTAAGGATTGGTTTGCGCCAAGTACTCCATCTCTCCACATATATCTATTGTCCGCCAACCCAAGTTGTGTATATTTCATTTCATTTCATTTATTCATACAAACACTGATGACATTACAATAGTTATTGAATTTGCAATGCCCCACTAGACAAAAAAAAAAACCTGTGCCTGGGCCAATGCATCTCGAGACAGTGACACTATTACTTGATGTCAACATCAATCGTATAGAAAAATAATGATAATATCACAAACAACAATACTTACTTACTCAGCCTCTTCTTGAGTCCAGTATTGGACAAAGGCCTCCCGCTTGGACTTCTCTATCCTGTGCCATTCTTCGCCACTCAGGACCTGCCACTTTTTTGATGTCATCGGACCATCTGGTCTTGGGCCTTCCCACGCTTCTACTTCCCGTTCTTGGCCTCCAGGCCATCACATATTTTGTCCATCGTTTTGACCCGCCCAACTCCTCTATACTTTTGGCCACATACGCTACTCCTGTGTTCTTCCTAATCCATTCATTAGTTTTGTGGTTCCTTAGCGAGATATTCAACATTCTTCTTTCCATCGCTCTTTGTGTCACTCTTAGCTTTTCCATCATTTTCTTAGTAAATGCGGATGTTTCAAAGCCGTAAGTGAGCACAGGGAGTACACAAGCGTCAAAAACTTTTTTCTTTAAGTGGATTGGGATATTTGTAGATTTAAGAACACTTGATAATTTGCTGAACGCTGCCCATTCTATACCTATGCCCATCCCCATGGACAGGAAATAAACAACAATGGAAATAAAAAAAATGTTTACAAAAAAAAAGACATTATATATAAAAAATTGCACTAATATAATTAGAGCAAATTATGGGGTCGAAAGCTATGGGTGAAAAATCTCCTCTGTATAGTGTCTGCCCGATACTAAGAGCCATTCCTTTATTTTAGTTTTAAAAACTTGACTATTTTCCATTTGCATAATTTTTTTGTCGAGCTTATTAAATGTTTTAGGAGCAATGACTCCAAAACTAATATAAATACCTTTATATAAATTTAAAAAATAGATCAGCACTTTATATAGATATTGCAATTTACACATTTGATTTTCGCTCGTCTTGCCTCCTTAACTTTATTCTATGTAAATGAACCATAAAAAAGCTATAAAACAAAAAAAAAGTTATAACACATTCCACTAGTGGATTGTCACCAACGTCATATCATTTTCCATGTAGATCATCAGTTACGTGATCAATATATATTATATCAAAATTGTTGGCTTAACGGTAGCCTTTTAATATTTATGCACGTTATTAATAATGACATAGACATTAATTTATGAACGCTTTAAATTGTTCTTCGAGATATACATAATATATATTTGTCGGCTTTCAAAGTTCAGTAGGTTAAACATATGATTCCTGGGTGAAAGATTCCGAGTTAGGTTTTCGCTGCAGACAGAGTAGTTTCTAGTTGTATTTTCAGTCTGGGGAGCAAGTCTGGTCAACAGGCGAAATTAAAACCATCCATGCTTACCCATATTATAGATATAATTATCATATGAAGTTTTTTTTTAATGAATATGTCCTTGATAAACATATACATATACATCTTCCTACGTTTCCAAAAATAAGCATTAATAAATGCTTGTGCTATAGGTGAACGAAATCGGTCGTGGCAGGATTCGAACTCGCGACCACAGGATACTTAGCCCAGCGCGCTAACCGCTCTGCCATCGACCCATCTAGAGATATTATAGAACTCCGTAAGATAATTATATCCACGATATGGGTAAACATGGATGATTTTGATTCCGCCGGTTGACCAGAATTGCCCCTCTGGATCTATGAGAAGATAAAAGATCGTATTACGAAGGTTATTTTAACAAAAGTATAAGATAAGGTCAAGGTTCTGTAAGCAGTATTCTCGCAGTACGTAACCTTACCTTTTTTTATATTGTTAAATTAATATTTGTCATATAGTGTTTGTTAGTTGCCCGAGAAGGAATGCAAGAAAATAAAGAAATATTGCAATAGAATCGGTCAGCAAGGCACAAAAATCATACTGAATGTGCCATACAGAAAAAGCTCCACATTAATTTTCAAGAATCTGGAAGTTATGACACCTCGACAATTGTACGCAAGGTCTGCACTTTTAAATAATTTTAAACAAAACTTACCCACTATTCACAATACACAACCTCCAAGAACAACAAGATCCTCTATCACCAACACAATAAATATCCCGAAGTTGCAAACTACTTATGGACAAAGACATTTTAAATACTATTTCTTATATTTTTATTTCCCCTGTTTTTTTTTTCGAATCTCAACCATTTTTGTTTCGAATCTAAACCATTCAGGGACCCACTCAACACATACATAAAATGTCATCAAAATCGGTCCAGCCGTTTATGAGTTACGTGACATTCACACGTACAATATGATTATAGGTATTATATAAAGATATGGCTTAAAATTATTACGAATTCGATACTCTCCACTTTTCGATAGTAGCTAAGAGTAAAAAATATCTTCCATTATCGATTCTCGTGGGAATTTTCAGCAACACTGATAAAAAAAACATTTTTCCTTTATCAAAGAATAGATTATTCTCAATGTTATTATTATTATTACTATAGTATAACGAGAAGAAGAATTGATGCTTTCTACTTTCGCTGTTACACAAGAAAAAATGTAATTGAATTAAAATTCCACAAATGTAATAGGATAACGTAAAGATTTCATTGTGTGGAAAACATTTCTTTTTTTTTCGACGGAATAACGGACGAATGAGAAATTATATCTGTAATAAAGTATGTCGACTATTCAATAATGGAATTAAGTGTATAAAAACTCAATTTAAAAATTTTCCGCATTCATTGTGGGTTTATTTCGATAAGTTTTGGTAGTTTGTATCTGAAATAAACATCGTTTCTATTTATACTTCAGTCATGTATTCACTAGCAAACAATTATATTTTATTAACAAACAAATTTGAATTATTTACTAGTTGCATGTAACACATGAGATTCAACTGTCGATAGCGATAGTACGTATAGTTGAAGAATAAGTACCTAAATATAAACCCATAAATACAAATTATTTAATATTTTTGGATATTTGGTTTTCTACACAACACATGTACCTAGGTATGTATGTCAAGATAGGATAGTATGGAGGTCAGTCCTTTGATCCTACCCAGAATATGAAAACAGCATGATGTTATGTTTGTATGTTTGGAGATTAGTATCAAACTATTAAGTCTTCTTAGATATTGTGTGTAGGCTATTGCCATACAAATTGTATGAAGCAATGTAGTCACTAAATTCATTTTTTATAAAAATGTTAAAAAAAATTGAGATGTGCTAATACAATGTTAATATATTTTATAAAAAATTAAATTGTCTAGTTGGGGTGTTTCGGCTTTTTTCGATGTTTTTAAAAAAAAATGGAAATATATGCAGTTAAACTCATAAATTTATCATAAAAAAAATATTTTTCTTAATAACAAATGTTTGAGAAACCCTGGAATTTAAAAAAAAAATATTTGAGATTTTGTATTTTTCTATGTATATACCAATTTTCAACGTTCTAGCTTTTATGGTTTCTGAGATATATGGAAAAATAAACCAATATTTCAAAAGTTGATAACCCCTGACTGAAACAAAAATTCACAATTCTGAGTATAAAAGTTTTGTAGGCCTATAACTCTTTATATATTTTAAAATTTTTGGCCCTGCAAATTGAACGGATTAAAAGTTATAAGGGGGGGAAAGACAGATACACACACAGACACACACACACATAGACACAAAACTCACATAAAATGTTCTACTCCGAATTCTGAGTAAATCCATGTATGGGTACATATATGCTGCGAGGCCTCTAGTTGGTGTTATTAGCATGCAAAAAAACCACTACGCCATATAAAATGTTCCTTCGTACACGCATCTTGGCTTAATAATGTCGATTCATTCAGAGAATTGAATTCTCATGAACGAATCGACAGTTGGATGAACTAGCTGACCCGGCGAACTTCGTACCGCCTCAGTCAATGGATGTCGTATTAACATTTAGCTTAACCTTATTTACGATTTTATTAACGTTATAAAATTAATACAAATGAGATCATTAAGTTAAATAGTTTATTAGCATATAATAATAATATAAAAATGAAAAAATCGGTAATAATGAATACATTTTTATGTATCTGACGGCTCAAGAACCAACCCCAAGGATAATATCAAATTTTTTTTTAATCCATATGTTTTGTTTTCAAATTTGTCTTCGTTGAATATATTCCATTTTAAAATTACTTAAATAATAATGCTAATTAAATCAATATTATGGTGACAGGAAAATTATTCGAAAAACAATTATTCGAATGCTCAATTTTACGAAAATCAATTTTACGAATGGCTATTATTCGAATCACATTTTTTCGAAAAACAATTTTCCGAACACACAATTATCAGAATTTACAATTGTTCGAATTTTTATGACGTCATGTTGGTAATATTCTGAAAGGAATAAACCATAGATTTTCATTATAATATAGTTAGCAAATTTTGTATGAACCGAAGTGAAGCATTTTTCCGGGGGATTTTTGACGTTTCAGTTTTTACGTAATTGTTTTCGGATTTATTTGTCGTAAAAAAACACTTTGTTTATTTAGATTTAGAGAAAAGTTATTTAGAATGTGTTGAAATGTAAGGAAAACTGAAATATGTTAATAACCAAAACGTCAAACGCGCGATATTCCATGACTCACTTTTTGCACGGAGTACTACATCTACATAGTATATTATGTATAATAAAAATCTATGGAATAAACAACATGGCGACGCACCGCGCTGTCAGATATCCGAGGATGTACACCGTTTTTTCAAACCTAAACCTACAAAACTTTGGTAAAAATAGGTTGGTTAGGTTTGTCTGTAGTTATAATTGCGACTGGCGTGAGCCAGTTGCATTATATATAAAAAAAAGTAACTCTAATATTAAAATAAAATAATTAAATTGGTACGAATACTGGTGTACAAACTAGGCTATCCCGCGCTGTCAAACATCAGTTATTAAAAATGTGCAAGCATACGTACCCAACAATAATACAACAAGTAATAATAGTCTTCATCGAATATATTTTACTGGCAACAAATATGTCAAAGGAGGCAACATAATGACACAAAAATATATTTAATTCGGTCAATTGGTTTTCCAACAAATGTTAGTTCGAATAATTTGCTTTCGGACAATTGTCATTCTGATAACTGATTTTCGAAAAAATGTTATTCGTACAATTGCGCATTCGAACAATTGTGTTTCGAAGAATTTTCATGTAATCCAATATAATTAGGTACCTACCTCGAGTTTATATACTAAATTTATCGATGATTTGTTAAATAGGTAGACTACCTACCCTAAAGTTTTACATTCGATTTTTGATTCATATTTTTAGGTTACATAAGTTATATTGTTTGCATAATGGGTACCAGGCGTATAGTTTATTAACATGTTTTTTTACATTATTTTTATTTTTTCCGTTAATTTTCCGATATTTTTATAGTTATTATGTTATCCGGGACGGAGACGAATCCAACAAATAAGAGATGATTACAATTGGTCCAGCCGTTCTAGAGTTATAAATAGTCTAACTAACCCGACATTGTTTTATTTATATTGATTGATGATAGTGAATAGTGCAACCATTAGTTTCAATTGTCATCGTTTTTGAGACTTGCAATACCATGATCAAGACCGCAAGTGTTGTTGAAAGACCAAACTTTGCAGGATCAAAAGTCTTGCAAGACTCGTGCGAGAGCCTTGCTGTCTCGCGAAATCTTATAATTTGTTAAAATCGGTGATGGTAATACCGTCGTTATTTCGCAAAACTAAAAATGGTGATGGTTTAGTTGTTGTTATTTCGAGAAATTAAAGATGGCGATGGTTATATTTTTATTTCGCAAAATTAAAAATGGTGATGGTAACGTTGTTGTTATTTAGAGAAATTAAAAATGGCGATGGTTATATTGTTATTTCGCAAAATTAAAAATGATGATTGTAACGTTGTTGTTATTTCGCAAAATTTAAAATGGTGATGGTAACAAACCGAAGGAAGAGATGGCCGCTGGACACAACCTGCCATACCCCACTTGGAGAGCACTAAATAGATTGAGAACTGGGGTGTCGCGCTGCAATAGTAACCTCAAAAAATGGGACTACAAGGAGGACGATACCTGCGAGTGCGGGGACATACAGGACCACCAACACCTTATGATATGTCCGAAAGTCGGAGAGAGAGACATGCGCGCGGGAGGACCTAATTGCCGCAAATGACAGGGCCGTACATGTGGCCAACTACTGGAAGTTCTTTATTTGATGAATCCGGACACGGAAAGTAAGTAAGTAACATTGTTGTTATTTCGCAAAAATTTAAAGTGGTGATGGTACCATTGTTGTTATTGCGAGAAATAAAAAATGGTGATGGTTATATTGCTGTTATTTTGAGAAATTAAAAATGGTTATGGTAACATTTTTGTTATTTCGCAAATATAATAGTGGTGCTGGTGACATTGTTGTCATTTCGCCAAATTAAAAATGGTGATGGTAATATTGTTGTTATTTCGCAAAATGAAGAATACACTATGTAACAAGTAAGTATAAAACTTTTAGATTGCACTCTGATTCACGTTTTACTCAATATCTTTCAATCGTTCCATTCTTTTTCGTTGTATTGTCGCTTTCATGGCTTTTCTTTGCATTGTACCATCTACCTAACCCCCCTGATTCTATCCCCTCTTTGGAGGGGTATCTTGAAGAGAAGCACTATTCAATTAATTACTATCGAGTGGGGGGATGTATCTGACAACCTGACATCGTCAAACTTTGAAATTAAATATTTATAAATAAAATTTACCGATAAAATAGAACACAAATTCCATTTATTACCATTTATTCCATTTGACATTCCATTTATTCCATTTGACATTCCATTTATTCCATTTGACATTCCATTTATTCCATTTGACATTCCATTTATTCCATTTGACATTCCATTTGACTTTCCATTTATTCCATTTGTCATTCCATTTATGAATTTCATTTGACTGGACGTTTTCGCCGAGGTGTATCGGTATTGTTTACGAAACTCTTCATTGTTGTAACGTTTAGTCATAATAAATAGAATCTGTGGTCAAATTATAACCGACTTCGAAAAGCATAGGAGGTCATCAATTTTACGTGATTATTTTCTTTTATGAACGTTCAGCGATGACTTTTTTCCAACGGTGCCCGATTTCGATGATTCTTTTGTCATTAGAAAGGAGGTACCTTCCGATTAATACTTATTCAATTTGGTCAAGATGTAGTCATGGGATCCATCATCATCAAACTCTTCAATTATTACTTCAGCGATAGTTATTATTTACTACATTATAGCAAGGTGGCCACTTCAGAGGTGACCACACGTATAAATTTCTTCGAGTTATGATGATGGAACTAACGAAACAAAATGATTAATCTCTTAATTTTGCAAAGTCTGCAATTAATAATTATTCTTTACAACGTCGCTTAAATTCGATGATTCATTTGGTTAAATTCCATTTCATAAATAAAAAATTTAAATAAAAATATAAACAATATATTTTTTCGCGTCCATAGCTATTTGCCATTAAAGATTTCTTTTAAAACACACTGTTTAACAAGTTTGATAAACTTGATTCAAAAATGGTATTTAGGTTAACTTCTACTCCCTCTTCTATGTTAGCTCTCGTTCCTCCACTTTGAAGGCCTCTTCCTTACAATTCCAATCATCTCTGATCTGTCCCCTCCGTATCCAGGGGGGCAAGTCTGGTTCGACCGGCGAAATCAAAACCCTAGTGATTAGCCATATCATGGATATAATTATCGCATTGAGTTCTATGACATCTACAGATATTGTAGAACTCCATATAATAATTATATCCATGATATGGGTAATCACGGGGGTTTTGATTTCGCTGATTGAACCAGACTGTTCGACCGGCGAAATCGAAACCCTAGTGATTAGCCATATCATGGATATAATTATCGTATGGAGTTCTATGACATCTACAGATATTGTAGAACTCCATATAATAATTATATCCATGATATGGGTAATCACGGGGGTTTTGATTTCGCCGATTGAACCAGACTTGCTACCGAGGTTTTACCGGCCACATGGACAAAATCATCAGACCAACTTTTAAGGGGTCTACCAACACTATATTGCAATGCAAGGAGAAACAGAGGAAGAATTAAATGAGGCTCTCAGGAAGATGGAAAGCATCCTAACAATCGATTATAACATAAGGATAACTAAGGACAAAACAAAATGCATGGTTGCTGGAAGGGAGGAATGCACTGCAAATATTGTTCTGGGAGGCATCGAAATTAAGCAGGTGAAAGAGTTTATATATCTGGGAAGCAAAATATCTCAAGACGAACGTTCAACAGCAGACATCAAAAGCAGAATCCACCAAGCAAGAGTCGCCTTCAACAAAAGATCAACAATTTTTGAAACCCCTAACATTTCCATCAAAATTAGGAAAAACTTGATCAAGTCTCTTGTCTGGAGTGTACTGCTATATGGCTGTGAAACATGGACCATCAGCCAACGCGAAACGGGACGTCTGTCGGCGTTTGAGATGTGGTGCTACAGACGCATGGCTAAAGTTCACTGGTCAGAACACATCAGCAACGACGAGGTACTAAGTAGGGTTGGAGAGACAAGGCAAATTATGCAAAGAATTGCCCGACAGAGAACAACTTGGATAGGCCACAACATCCGGCACCCAGGCCTGCTTCTTACCATCGTCGAAGGAATGATTGATGGGGTTAACTGTAGAGGTCGCCCCAGAAATAACTATATAGACCAAATAATCGGTGACGTGCGCTGTAGCAGCTACAAAGAGATGAAGAGACTGGCGGACGATAGAGTTAAGTGGAAAGATCGAGTGTTTGGTGCAGACCAATCTTAGGATTGTGACCCAGAAGAAGAAGACCAACACTCCTGTTGTTTGTCCAAGGTCTCCACTGTAGTATTCTTGGTGCCCATTGTCTGTCCAATTTTCAGCCCATTGCCATGTTAATCCAGCAACACGATCCATTATATCGGCAACCTTAGTATAGGTTGTAGCTGCGCTCCTGAAAACTGCAATTTGCATATCATTAGCAGTTCTCGAATATTTACAGAGGTTAACGAACTCCACTTCATCGCCGTTCGGGCGTACCAATCGAGTGCTTTAATTCATGCGTCAACCAACTTACTGAATACAGTTTCGCGTTCATTGTAGTTTTATTTGTTCCGGCCCTTAACTTCACGAATAGCTGAATTATTATTTAATTATATTAATGTTTATAAGAATATACTTATGTTGATCATGTAAGTAATCTTGTATTTGAAAACCTACATCATTTTAAATTGCATAATATCTAATTTTTAACTGACTGATAACTGCAAAATCATATTTAAAGGTAAATGTTTTAATAATAAATCTTTAGAACACGCACATATAATCATCTTATCCTTGTGATAAATTAATTATCCTTTATCTTCCTCTGGTTTTAGGCCGAAGGCCTGTTTTTTCAGTCGGAGACTGCCTCTTGTGATATGGATGTCCAGCTGTCACTCCATCTTTTTGCTGGTCTCCCCCTTGCTCTTCGACCCTCCGGGATTTCCTTGAAGACAGTTTTGGGTAGTCGATTGAATTGATTGATTGATAAATTAATTATTTTGAATAATTAACAAACCTTTACCCCCAAAATGTTTCATGCCATCTCAATGAATTAGTATTCTTTGATCCAGACGATGTCAATTTCTGATTTCCTACTGGCATACATTATTCTTTTATTTGTAACTTAAGTAATTTTAAGTAATAGTTGAAGTACCGCTTATCACAATATTTAGGTTTTTTTTCAAACTCTCTGAAATAGGAAATATATGTCACAATGGAATGACTGATATGTTGACCGAATGACGTATTATAGAAATCGACACAGCTCTTGTTTCATTAACTATAGGTATGTCAATATTAAGTGCTGTTTTGTTACTATGACAGAATCTCATGTTTGGTGGAAGTTTCTTACCTTAAATTATAAAAAAAAACATTGTTTAGTGTAAATCATAATACATTCAAACTCTTCAGTATGTCCACATTAATTCAAACATCATGTTTGAGACAGTTTATTTAATCATGGCTACAAACCAAACCTAACCTAACCTAACCAACTATTAAGATTTGGGTCCATTGTACTCTTCCGGAGAAGCGCACTACGTAGCGTTGGGGAGGGTTTGCAATCTGTTCATGAAAATATCAATTCGGATTTAAAAGGACCCGGGTTGTAAGAAGGTGGAAACACAGAATTCGGAAGCCTGTTCCACAGTTCGAGAAACTATCGGTTCGTGTTTATTGACGGTTTACTGTGAACGGGTGTTAAGATTGAGTAAATCGACTGAAGAGGGACCAGAGATGCAATTTCTTCTGAGCATCTCCTGTGGTAGTATCTTTTTTTTTTTTTTTTATTATTGAAACCAAACAAAATATAACAATATAGTTACAAACACTAAAAATATTACAAAAAAGTACAATTTAAATAAGTTATATGAAACATTTTTTTTATAGGATTATTTGGTATACACCACCTCACTAGGCTGAGCCTGTACCGAGGTGGCAGAATTTTTTTTTTTTTTGCGTTATATCTGACAGAAAAATATTAAACTTGTATTTAACTAAAACTTGTTATAAAATATACCTATTATAAAAATAAAATATAAACTATTGTAGCTTGATCATGTTTCCGCAGTATATAATGCCCTTGTTTCTAATCCATGTTTCTATTGTTTTCTTGTGTTTCAAATTATTCATCAACTGTATGTACGTAATTTCACTTTTTATCTTATTAAAAATTTTTGTAGCTAAATAATAGTAATGTCTTTGTCCGAATGTCGTGTTTGTCTTTGGAGTCATGAGAAAATTCCTGCGTGTCGTCTCGTAATTGTGTTGCGGTGTAATGTGATGTGTGCGGTGTATCTATAGAATAAACTTAAAATACCGACCTTGGGTATGTAATATAGTGATTGCAATCCATCAGTCAATGATGGGTTGACTAATAAAACCCTTCCTACAAAAATCACAGTATTTAATTCTTAAATCTAACCTTTATACGCATATCTCATAATAGCCGACTTCAGATTGATGTCCGGAGTACGTATCAAAATTCATTGTACCTAATTTAATATATAAAGTCGTGGAATATTTTTTTATTATTGCATATGCGCAAACATTGGATTTTTTTCCCTGTCGGGAATCAAAGATATTTTTTAACAGATTTTTTAATTATCTCAATAGAGACGAAGTTAGAATATTTACTGTAGGAGAACCGGGAAATCAAGGCACCTACAGGGCTTACGACCTGTCATCGTCTGGTTTACGTGATCACTTTATGCGCTTGCGCAACGTTCACCAATTATCATAAAGTGATCACGTAAACCAGCCGATGACAGGTCGTAAGCTCTGTAGGTGCCTTGATTTCCCGGTTCTCCTACAGTAAATATTCCAACTTCGTCTCTATTGAGATAATTAAAAAATCTGTTAAAAATATAATGTCGTGTGTTCTTTGTATCAGTATCCTGGGATATTTTTTCAGGAATTAATTTTAACATATTATTTTCTCTCGGTTTGTTTGAATATTTGGTCTAGAAACACAATGAAATTACAGTTTGACAATAAACTCAGGTGCAAGGATGTAAAAAAGTGTGAATACATAAAATATGTTATAACAGCCAATTTTATAATAATAATAAGTTATTTATATAGCGCTGTTTAATGATTCAAAATCATTCCAAGGGCGCTGGTAGATCAATTCTGCAATGCTCTGCAAAATAAAGTTGTTTTTAGTTTTTAAGAGAAGGTGTCTTTGCTTTGAGCACCGCGGACATCAGGAGGTAGTTTATTCCACTTTAATTGACCACTCACACTAAAGAATCGATCATAGTATGCCGCTTTGTTGGCTCTGTCCACCTCCTTAAAGGAGTTGGTACTCTGTTATCCAGACGACCTAAGTGTGAGGTGCCTCCCAGAGAGTTCTTTTCTTTGACATAGTTCTTGTATGTAATTCGGTGCTAGATCATTCAAAGCATTGAACACTCCGTAAATCAATTTTACGTTGATTTACGGAGTACGTAACGAAATACACAGTGTGTCATCTTCAAACCACAGCTTTTTATAAAATCAGTGTCTCAAGATCACATAATCAATCAGTGAATTAGTAACAAGGGTATTTATTCTATTTGATTCTCGAATTTATTTGCAAAGCACTTAAATTTCTTAGATTCTCAAGTCAACCTTTTCATTATGTCAATAAGAGAC
Source organism: Molanna angustata (assembly GCA_963576475.1). NCBI lineage: Eukaryota > Metazoa > Arthropoda > Insecta > Trichoptera > Molannidae > Molanna > Molanna angustata. Next base: position 21,697,616 of record OY754989.1, read on the forward strand.
CATTATGAAGTTTGAGCTTATTAACTAAGACGGATCGTGGATTAAGTGAAAATTAATTTATCAGTGAATTTGTTGGTTCAAACTTAAGTGAATGCTTTTATTATCATTATCAAACTTGTAAATTTCATTCGTTCCGATTTGATTCAATTCAATCCGTACGTATCAATTTAGTTTGATTCGATTCAATTTAATTTAAATCAAAATATATAAACCGAATGAACTTATAATTCTGACGCGGTTCAGGGGTGACATCTGTACGAGAGCATTGTCACCTCGTGTACAAGGACTGTTGCTTTCATTGTTTACAAAATCCAATTTCTCAATAGATGGCGTTACAAAAAAGTTTTCTTCTTTATTCCATAGATGGCTATAGTAAAAATGTCTTATTTTCAAACAATTTGTATATCACTATTAAAATATATAGAACTTTCAAAAATTTCATTGATAAGAGAACTCAATATGAAGGCATAATTGGTGAACGTTGCGCAAGTGCATAAAGTGATCACGTAAACCAACCTATGACAGGTCGTAAGCCCTGTAGGTGCCTTGAGTTCCTGGCTCTCCTATAATATTCCAACTTCGATACAATTAGATTTGATTCAATAATTACTCTCCACACTATGAAATAGTGGAGAGTCATGAATTCACAATTTTTAAGCGTATTTTTTTACATCAATTTCTCAGCGGATATCATGTAGAGAGTGCACACTGTGAGTTTCGTCGTGATTTGTTTGTATGTATGGCGTACGGAATTATCCTTTTCGTGTCCTCTCTACAGCCCAAACTATAAGTCCGATCGACTTCATATTAACATCATATAAATTTGTGAAGTGCATAGACCTAGAGCTGATTAGTTTTCCATAGATATCCGTTAATTTCTTCTCTATGATTTCATCTGTCCAAATTTTCAAAATGCTCTCACGGTCTGGAAAATCGAGGTATTTTTATACTGGTTAAAATTTCGATACAACAAAAATACACTCATCAAAAATGCATTCAAGAATTGTCAAAATTTAAATAAAAAATCTATGGTTTGCCATATCAATGTGAAATAAATTTCATATTTGTATGAAAAATGTATATAACAGAAGTAAAATAGCTTCTGTAAGGGAAAATTGAGTGATCAACTTCATATTGATATTGTATGTGTCTCTATAGACAAGTGTATATTTTACTCTCCACTTCTATCTTCCTCAAGGAGTAGGCAGTGAGAACCAAACACCGCATTCTTCTATCTTGACACATACATCGCCTCATCAACATTGATACACTGTCTCATACATGCTCATCTTGCTAATAATGCAATTTTACTTCATATTCCTCAACAGGTATCATGTAAAAAATACATACTATGAGTTTCGTGACAATGTTTTTGTGTGTATGATGTATTGTGAAAACTTTTGTCCTCTGGGAATCTTATATTTATTTAATAATCTAATAGAAATGTACTTCATAAAAATGCATTTACATAGAGATTGTCAACCTTTCAAGAAGAAAAAATGAACGCTTACTATGGTGTGGAGAGTTTAGTGTTGGCCACAACCCACTCTTTTTTAACTTGATTTGGTAACGTATTCTTCTTCTTTATCGCCCTGGCCATTTGTTTACATCACGTGGGTACGACTCTCCTTGTCCTCGTCACCCAAGTATTTCTCTCCTGTGCAAGTTTGTAAATCTGCCTCCTGCAGCAGTCTTCTGATGGTTGAGTGCAAGGTTGCCAGCTGTCTATCTGGTCTTTAGGCCTGCACTTGGATGTCCATCTCTCTGCGTATCATTATTGTCCTCTGGTCTGGTCGCCAGGAGTCAAATGAGTAAGAAAGGCCAACTAATAATGGCAACTAATCACTAGGATGTAATAATATAACATTAATGTATGATTTTTAACTATCGTGATATATTTGTTAAATATTATTTTTTTCATTCTGTTTCAGGTATGAAATTCAACCAACAATGCGGTAATCATTGATAATTAAGTTGTAAGTAATATTTTTTTTATTTTATCTATTCAATTCATTATACATAATATCCTTGGTTGGGGCATTCGAGTGATGATAATAAATATAATCCTCTCCAAAATATTTTAGAAAGTTATATATAGGTATGTATATTATGTATAATGTTGCTAAAACGAAATACTTTGGTTGACCAGCCTCAGTTGGTCAACCAAACGAAATCAAGCTCCCAATAAATTCTCCAATTGCGTACCTGTAATAAACGATGTCAATGTAATTGTGTTTATCTTGAAAAAACAAATGTAATTAAATACTTGGGAATCTTAATAGACAAAAAAATCTCATTCCAAAACCATATAGATGATCTATCTAACAGGATAAGACGACTGCGACACGTTTTTATTTTTATATTACACGTTAATATTTTTGTTATTACTACCTTAAAAAGTATATATTACGCTCTCACCCAATATTTCTTGTCTTATGGAATTATTGGATGGGGTGGGTGTACCAAGACGATCATGAGTCCGCTCAATAAAGCTCAATAGATGGGTCGATGACAGAGCGGTTAGCGCGCTGGGCTAGTAATCCAGTGATCGCGAGTTCGAATCCTGCCTCGACCGATTTCGTTCACCTATATCACAAGCATTTATTTGCTTATTTTAGGGAACGTAGGAAGATGTATATGTACTTGTTAAACAAGGACATATTCATTTTTTTTAAAAAAAGCTCAAAAATGTGTCGTTAAAATTATCAACAAAAGAAGTAGAACTTTCCCTTCAGACGATTTGTTTAGCATTTTTACTGTCCTAGATCCAACACAGCTGTTTTTGAAATTTTCATTGATTCATTTTCATAAGAATATAGCTCTGCATACTAGAAGCCAACAAACGCGTTTCACAAGGCAATAAAATGAACTGAACTTCTCTGTGCCTACAATGAAAACCTCGTTTGGACAGAGACCGTGACGGATTCATTGTTCCTAGAGCAGCAGTCGGGGAACTTTTTTAACTATTTCCCCAAAATATTCCCCCCTTCCCCCATTTTGAAAAGAAGACAATTAATGTATATTTAAATAAACATTATTTATTGAATTAATTTACACGGAAAATAAAAAAAAAGTTACATGAAAATAGTAAGTATGTAATAGACAAACAAAGTAAAATTCTCAAATTGGATACAGTCTTCGGCGTTTAATCGATTTCTGTTGTTCGTTTTTATGTTCGTTAGAGTGGAAAAACCTTGTTCACAAAGATAGGTTGTTGCAAATGGCAGCAACTTTTTTACCGCCTCCTCATGTGCAATTTTGAAAGCCTTCGTAGCTTTTGACATCCAAAAAGACGACAGATTGGCTTTGCTCTCAAATTGAATATGTGTTTCAGTATTAGATCGAAGTTCAAGTATTGTTTCTGCCAAACTCGGAAGTTCTTCTGGTTCCTCTAGTGGCCGATGCAAGAAACCTAAATTGATTAAGTTTGTAAAAATACTAACACGTTTATGAAATAGCAAACTAGAAAAATTTCCTTATTACCCCAAAAAAAAAACATTTTTATCCCATTTGGAGTAATTTACCCCGGTTCCCCGACCGCTGTCCTAGAGCATTCAATTTGCTCGACAAAAAAATAAGCAAATGCAAAGGAAATTTTTCACCCATAGCTTTCGACCCCATACTTTATTTTGCTCCAAATAAATATTTTTTTTATTATTTCCATTGTTGATGTGATATTATCACTTTTTTTTTATTTCCATTGTTGTTGTGATATTATCACTTTTTATATACGATTGATGTTGACATCCACTAATACAGTGTCACTGTCTCGAGATGCATTGGCCCCGGCACAGGTTTTTTGCCTAGTGGGGAATTACAGATTCTAAAATAATTAGTGTAATGTCATCAATGTTTGTATGAATTAATTAATAAATAAATACGTATGCATATTTATATGTATGTATGTGGGTATTTTTTAAGTGTTATTTTCAATCAACAACTAGAAAACTTTAAAGGTGAAATATTCTACATTTCGCTTCTTTTGCGACCAGTGAGTACCCTACGCAAATAAAAAATAGACTTTTTAATGTTTTGTTTTTTTTTATTTTTCATTTATTTTTCAAATTTGCTTACAAATTTTGTCACAAATGAAACCTCAAAATATGTACTTTTTCGTAAGCAGGTATTTGTTTACTCCTATTTCAGAAGTGCGTTTTTACGCGAATAACTTATATTATATTTGAAAGTATAACTTAGCCTTTGAGTGAAAAATATTGAAATTATTTCATTTAATTTAAATTTTTTTCGTATATATACATAAAATGTAGCAATTTTATAAGGAAATTGGCCATTTTATATATTAACAAATACATCGAACTATGTATATAACTACTAACAGCATCTATTGGGAACGAAAAGTACTATGTTGGTTTTCGTTTCCATGGTTACACAGAATACAATTTTATAAACCTCAAATGACAAAGATGTCATAATATTTTCCCTGTAACCAATTTCTATTCAATTTATAAAGCAACTCGCTCACGCGAGTCACTATTATCGTTAAAGCCTAACTGAACCTAACCAACATATTTATGGGGAACGGAATTTTACGTACATATCACACTGTTATTTAGTTGTATTTTATTGCATTTCATATAATTTTCGATTAGGTTTAGGTAGTGTTCAATAATAATAACGACTGGAGTTAGCGAGTTGCTTTAAGCTTGCTTGAGTTGGAAAAATTGTGATCAACATCGTTGTCATTTGAGCTTAGAAATATGTTTGTTGTGTATCCGCACTTGATAATTTTTTTTCAAATCAATTATATTTTTAAAATACTTTTTTATATTTGATGTGAAAGTGAAGTGAAAGACACTTTTATATTTGATGATGAAAATCTTCGCGTTTATTGTCAACTTTGGCAGCTCGTCCGGTGTATTGTAAGGCCTAGTGGTTATAAGTATATATGTACCTAAGGTATTAAGGTCGGATGTATGTTTTAGGAGTTTGCTGAAAAACGGATGTACCCTTCATAAAGTTATCCCACATCTTCTACAGATGTCATACCAGCTGGTGAACCCACACAGACATCCCTAACTGGTGAATTATTTCACTTTTCAATTCATTACTTATAATATCATTACATCCTACTGGTCTACGTAATAATAATAACAGGGGATTTAATAAAGCGCCGTTTTATGATTCAAGATCATCCCAAGGGTGCTGATAGTTCAGTTATGTGTTGCTCTACGAAACAAAGCTGTCTTCAGTCTTTTAGTGAAAGTGCTCTTACTTTGAGCACTGCGAGCATTTGGAGGCAGTGTTTTGTACTGAATTAGACTGCTCACATTAAAGAGATATCTCTTTTTTATAAATGGTGTAACTAACTCTACTTTGTTTTATTTATTTAGATTTTACATAATATTTATGTAGTTTTTCTGTCTGCAATGTCCCACTTATTGCTTTTCCAGCAGACCTGGTACATTTCATTATTGTACGCCATAAAAAATAATTTATTAATTGCAATAAAACAGTTACGAAATCTCCATTTTACGGGTCTAGTATTCACCTATTATAATGTTTTCAAGCAGCAATAAAACTTTAAGTTTTTGAGATTCAAATAAGCTCACTTGGCTCGAGCTTAACTTTCGTCTGGTTCCAGTGAAATATTACACCGTGCATTATACTTATTTCATCCCTAGAGTTTATTTTTTATTGTACTTCGCCAACTTGGGCCGTATGTTAAAGTTCAAAAAAGTTAAGACTCTGTTCACAGACTATAATAATATGAGGGCCTCGAGTTCAAGAACTCGACGTACGTTATTGAGACAAGATGAAATTGAATTTTTCATTCTTTGAAATGAATTTAAATTACTTAAACATACGTTATTAATTAAATGAAAAAAAAAACGTATACAGCATATAGTTATTATAAACATGCAAACATTTGATGTATTCCCTGACGGGAATCAATTATTTTTTTACGAATTTATATAGTTGCATATACGCAAACATTTGATTTTTATAGATGTATATCCGCAAACATTGGATTTTTATAGTGTCATATACGCAAACATTAGATTTTTTATAGCTGCTTATACGCAAACATTGGATTTATATAGCTGCATATACGCAAACATTGGATTTTTACAGTTGCATATACGCAAATATTGTATTTTTGTAACTACATATACGCAAATATCGGAATTTTATAGATAAATATACGCAAATGTCGGATTTTTATAGCTGCATATACGCAAACATTGGATTTTTATAGCTGCATCTACGCAAACATTGGATTTCTATAGCTGCATGTACGCAAACATTGGATTTTCATAGCTGCATATACGCAAATATAGGATTTTTATAGCTGCATATATGTAAATATTGGATTTACATAGCTATATATACACAAATATCGGATTTATATGGCTGCATATACGCGAACATCGGATTTATATAGCTGCATATACGCGAACATTGGATTTTTATAGCTGCATATATTATACGCAAATATAGGATTTTTATAGCTGCATATACGTAAACATTGGATTTTTTCCTGTCAGGTGTCATTGAAATTTTACGACGAATTTTTAACATCTCAATAGAGATGAATATTATTGGATAACCGGGAACTCAAGGCAGCAAAAAATTATCACAAAACATCGTTTATTCCCAACAGAGAAAAAAATCTTATGTAATTGTGAATAATTTACTTTGTATAATTCCATTTTAAATTAAATTAAAACAGTATTTTTTAAATTCTACGTATATTGGTAACTAGTCGATAACAATTTCGCCTTAGTCTTTAAGATGCCCTAACAAGGCGAAATACCTATAGCTATCGACTAATATACGTAGAATCTAAATCATACTGTTTTATTTTTTAGTTAAAAAACAAAAAAAATCCCATGCTTTCGTAAGCTTTTTAGATTACGTGAATATCTCGGAAAATAGACATGATATTAACTTAAGATTTGGCATATCGATACTTCTGTCAAAAACTGATTGGATGTTTTGCTATTTTTCCAATTTTTTATCGATATAAATATCAAACTAGATTAACAATTCTACAACTTTAATTCCCATAGTAATCTTATTTTTCTGGGTCACAATCCTAGGATTGGTATGCACCAAACACTCGATCTTTCCACTTAACTCTATCATCCGCCAGTCTCTTCATCTCTTTGTAACTACTACAGCGCACGTCACCGATTATCTGGTCTATATGTATACTTGTTTCTGGGACGGTCATTCCTACGACGATGGTAAAAAGCAGGCCTGGGTGATAGGTCGACTGTTTTACCTCTACTAGTTAGCTGTGAAAAAAATATGAAAATAAAACGAAACGGATTACTTTAGATAATTATGTTACATATTTTCATTAGCCGTCATAATTAGATTTCAAATCTCCATATTTTGTTTCAATTAAGACACAACCCTTATATATTATCTTATCTTAAGCGTTCGTTGATTCTGTCTTGTAACTAATGAATTATATCCAAACACCATTCGTACGAGTTTAATTAATTGAAAACATATAAGTACTTAAAATATGAGAGTTAAATGCTAACATTTTGAAAGGTTAGGTTCTGAACACAAACACTCGAACTCAGTTTAGAGATGAGAAATTGGGTATGAAATGTGAGTTTCCTTTTATTATATGTAAACACCAATTAAACACAGTGTGTTTGTTCAATCATAAATGGGGTTATACACACATTCATATACACTACACAGACACACATAATTGTATTGGAATAGAACAAACACTTAGAAAAGTAGAAAGGATGGTAAAGTGAAGGTGAACTGTTCAAATACATGGTTAAAAATAACATACATACCATCACGCCATGTCCCTTACGGGATAAGACACAGAGAGAACTGAGAGAGCCATACTTTTCTATTTTTGCGCACATTTCTTGCTTAATTTACATCGATTTACATAATGCTCGTCGATTTATATTTCCGTCTTTCAAAATATCATTCACATGGTCATGCCATCCCTTTCTGGGGTGATCCCTGCTATTCACTCCATCTCTTACACCCATGTATAATTTTTTGATCAGTCGTTCATCGTTCATTCTTTCAATATGTCCACACCACCTCAAGGCATTCACGTATAAAATAACAAATACTAAAAATCACTAACCCAAGGGCATATATGTAGTGGGAAATTATGATTTCCTCGAACACCTTTGAGTTTGTTATACATATTTCTATAACATTATCTTTTTACTCCTCACTAACCCAAGGGCATTTATTGGGGAGTTGTGATTTCGCAATTTTTTATTACAGATTAACAACTAGTATCATACTGAGATTGTATTCTGAAAGTTTCATCACAATGTATCTGTGTGTGTGTGCTGTGTGCTATGTACGGCGTGTTTATTTTACTTTATCAATTATAGACTAAAGTATGTTGGTACTCATACGATTATTTTGAAAGTTTGCAAATATTGATTTCTAATACATACTCACTTAGACCCCATTAGATGTTGAAGGATATCTGAATAGTGCTTCTCATTTTTTTAAACGTCAAATATTTTAAAGTGACCGCAAGCTCAGGAAACATAAAATATGATATTTTTATTTTAAAATTGATAAAAAACACATCATTTCCATAAAATGGCAATAAAGAAGCATCAAGTTTTTATAATAAAATATTTAAATAAAAAAATAATAAGTACTTACTGCTTTACTTTTTGTACGGCTACGGCTTTTCTGCGCCTTTGGCTGCGTCATTGAGTATTTCCCTTCTACACTCTTGGCTTGGCACAGCTTCTGGAGTCGCCCTAGATCTCCATCCAGTCTCCTTCATACCTCCGTATCGGACACTCCTAATAATTGTACACCAATCTAACTTAAATAATTTCCGATTACTAGAAGTAGATAATAAAACAGTAATCCCCATAAATACACAAATTCGTTGCTTAATCACTGCTTGTACAAACTCATTTCATGAAAACCTGAAAAATTTTCATACAATATTTAAATACTTTATGGAGTGACTTGTTAGTGAGGAGTTTAACGTTAGCTATAACCCATTCGTTTATTATTATTAAATGAAAAATAATTTAATCCAACTGTCGATTCGTTCATGAGAATTCAATTCTCTGAATGAATCGACATTATTAAGCCAAGATGGCGTAGTGGACTTTTTACATGCTAATAACACCAACTAGAGGATTCGCAGCATATATGTTCCTATACATTCAGAATATATAAACAGTTATAGGCTTACAAAACTTTTATACTCAGAATTGTGAATTTTTGTTTCAGTCAGGGGTTATCAACTTTTGAAATTTTGGTTAATTTTTCCATATATGTATCTCAGAAACCATAAAAGCTAGAACGCTGAAAATTAGTATAAACATAGACAAATACAAAATCTCAAATTCATTTTTTCTAAAAAATTCCAGGGTTTCTCAAACATTTTTTATTAAAAAAAAATTTTTTATGATATATTTATGAGTTTAACTGCCTATATTTCCAAATTTTTAAAAAATTTCGAAAAAAGCCGAAACACTTCAACTAGATAATTTTATTTTCTATAAAAAATATTAATATTGTATTAGCAAATCTCAATTTTTCTCTAACAATTTTTATAAAAATTGAATTTAGTGACGACATTGCTTCATACAATTTGTATGGCAGTCGCCTACACACAATATATAAGAAGACTTAATAGTTTGATATGTACCTACTTAATATTCAAACATACATACAGAACCATCATGCTGTTTTCATATTCCGGGTAGGAAAAGAGGACTGACCTCCATACTGTCCTATCTTGATATACATACCAACATATGTTAAAATTTTCAATAATTTTTATTTATGGGTTTAGAGTTTGATTCTTATTCTTCAACAATACATACTATCGCTATCGACAGTTGGATCTCATGTGTTACATGCAACTAGTATTTAATACTTTCTCTTTTAATTATATTCGACAACGATCGTATTTGCAAATGCAGGTTTTCGAATGGTATGTTTTGATATAGGTACGTCTTTTCTTCAAAAGCTTCATGTTTTAATTTATCAAAAGTAAGAATATTTACTATCTTTCGTTCGGATTGTTCCAATCGCCTCACTTAATTTCGTTTTCCTTTCTAAAAGAATAAAAAAACAAATCAAAGGGAATATTTCGAATGAGAAAAAATGCCATTAAGGATTCAAAGGAAAGTAGGGTATGAGAATCGGGGTACGGGATTTGGAGATGTATCAGAAAGAGAATTTAAAATGCGATAGATGAAAAAACCTTAGTTGCAACGATGTATGAATGAATATTGTATTAAGGACAAAGTAATGACAAAAAAAAAATTTTTTTTTCCAAGGTTAATATGTCAAACAAAGATATTATTAGTTTATTCTGAGATACGCGAATGATGTTTGAGAACCAGATAAAGAGAGTTGTGTATATACACTATACAGGCGAGCGACGCAGTAATGCGTCATTCATTATTTGTGTGACACTCACTACGAGAAAAATGTAGTCCCGTATTGCGAGAATACTGCTTAGGGGACCTAAACTTTTTCTTACATTATACTTAAATATCTCCCGTAATTCGACCCTTAGGCTGAGTTTTTAGATTATATTAAAAGCGGAAAGAGACACTTGCTGAGGCCACTTAAGTGCGAGATATTTGGGTGCGGGATATTTGGGTACTAAGGAAACTTGGGTTCTAGACATTTGGGTGCGACGTACAGTTGCGTTCAAAGGACACTTAGGTGCGGGACACTTGGTTTCGACGGACATTTGGGTGCGGTGGACACATTGGTGCGGAACACTTGGTTGCGATGGAAACTTGGGTGCGACGGACTCTTGGATGCGGGACACTTGGTTGCGACGGATACTTGGGTGCGGGACACTTGAGTGCGAAGGACTCTTGGTTGCGGGACTTTTGACACTGATTTCTATAGATGTCTCCCCTGAACCGCGCCGGAATTATTAATTTGTTTTAACTTTTTTACAAATATCATTGACTCCCGCCAGTGAAATCGAGTGGGTTGTGGCCAACGCTTTACTCCTCACTACCAAGTCACTTCACAAAATATTCCAATTTAGTGTGCAGCATTTTTATGAAATGAGTTCAATTATTTTTGATTTAAGTATTTTTCATGAAAACATGATAATTTTTCAATGCCATTTTATGAAATTGATGTGTCTTTTTGGCAATTTCAAAGTAAAAATATCAAATATTAAGTTTCCTGAGCTTTGGGTCACTTATTTCACAATATTTGACAGTTAAAATCATTGTGAAGCACTATTCAGATATCCTCTTAAATCTAATGGGGTCTAAGAGAGTACTAGATATACAATTTAGAATATTTTGAAAATAATCGAAAGAGTACTATAATCTTTAAGCGATAAAGTAGAATAAACATGCCGTACATAGCACATAGTACATAGCACACACACAGATACATTGTGATGAAACTTTTGGAATTTAATCACATCATGATAGTAGTAGATAATCAACATTAAGCTCGTTTTCAGATGGGTCGATAGCAGAGCGGTTAGCGCGCTGGGTTGGTAATCCATTGGTCGCGAGTTCGAATCCTGCCTCGACCGATTTCGTTCACCTATAGCAAAAGCATTAATGCTTTATTAAGGGAATGAAGGATGATGTATATGTACTTGTTTGACAAGGACATATTCATTGTATTTAAAAAAATAGATAAAAATACCCATAAAAATAATGGCGATATCATAACTCCCCACTATATCCCCTTGTGGTAGTGAGGAGCTAAAATCCAAAGTTTGTGTACGTATATGTGACCATAACAATATTGGTAGAAAATATGTTTGCATCAAACATCGCCCTGAGATTGAAATTCTGTTGAAATTTAATAACAGAACGGTTGGTTCTGTACCGGTACCACAATTACACATTTTCCTTTGTGGAAATACCAATATTCTACCCACGCAAATGTAGCCTCCAAGACTGGTCTTTCAATCTAAAGTCTTCAGTTCTAAAATTCGTCCTGAAATTTTAATAACTATATTTTTAATTTAACAATTGTTGCACGTTAAAGCAATTGTTTGAGTTAACATGAAACACTCGTATATATTCACTACTTACTTACTTAACGAGTCCGAGCATTTCACCACTAGGTCCTCCCACTCCAGAATACAGCAACCGCAACGGCATTGTCATTAACAATCTTCAAGTCCTCTGCGTCGCACCTCACTGGCATAACTTGACAGATGAGGAAGTGTTCGTCAGTTTGTATCTCGCTGCAATTGCAGGAAACATCCTCTTCCACCCTAATACCCCACCTTAGCATGTTCTCTTTGCATCTCGTGACACCGACGCGTAATCTATTAAGTGTCTTCCATGTCAGGTAGGGTAGTTGGTGTCCCGGTCCCAAACTTTCCGACAGGTCGACCTGATCTCCACCGTATTGTACTTGCCAAAGATCTTTCCTTGCTCTATCTGGTGGTAGTTTTAGGGGGGATGTAATTCTAAGAAAGCTTTTCCTTGATTTTAGTCTTGCTACCGGTGGTTTGTGACCAAACAAAGGATGTCTCGAGTCCGTTTCCTGTTTGTGTCTCTCTGCATTCGCAGCGACTTCCCTCCTGATGTTCGGAGGGGCAATACCTATGATCGGGTAGATGTCACTTACCCGAATGGGTTGTAAACATCCAGATATTATTCGTCCTGTCTCATTGATGGCAACATCCACATGTTTAGCGTGTGACGAAGAAAACCATACCGGAGCCGCATATTCGGCCGCAGAGAAACACAGTCCAAGGGCGGAAGTGCGCAGGGTGGACGGTTGTGCTCCCCAGGTTGACCCTGTCAACTTTTTATATAGTTAACCCTGTCAACTTTTTTTTTATATACTCACTGATATTATATTACAGACACTGAACGGTTCCGGTATGTCTAAGACCATCGTCTTCTTGGGGATTAAGGAGACAACACATCTGGCTTGCCTATATAATATATATCCCCACCAACTGTGAACCAAACCAGTTCTCATTCAGCGTTATCTCGGGCTGGTCACTTTAATAAACATCGTGTATCACGACACAGCAGTATTATTTTGTCCCACTTTACAAAGGAAACTGACTTCCATTCACACAGTGGTGACCCCGTCGTGAATGCGAGAAAATAAAGCTTACAGATTACATATGTACATACATACCAACACTGCGGCGTCGGCATATCGAAAGATAACCTAAGGAGATAGGGAATCATATAAGACGATGACTGCCTCTCGTGTGGATGCGGCCTGCCGCAGACCACTGACCACCTACGAGATTGCCTTGCCTGCCCTGCTACCTACTCACTCGAGGACTTACTGCCCTGTAGTGGCGCAGCAGCCGACGTTGCCAACTATTGGTCGAGAACTTTTTGAATCCTGCTGACACGAAGAAGAAGAAGAAGATCCCTGCAAAGTTATTCAACAACGAAGTTAACCACCTGTTCTAGATGTACTGGTGTTTTGGGATACACGCAAGCTGTCGTGTTTTCTTTTATAACGTAATACATCAATCCGCACAAAAATCGCTGGTTTTTCCACACTGTGGGATATTCCATGACGGTATGATTAAATCTTGTCTTTTAATTTTTTTCTTCCTTACTTACTTACTCAGCCTCTTTTTGAGTCCAGTATTGGACAAAGGCCTCCTGCTTGGACTTCCACTGGTCTCTAACCTGTGCCATTCTGCACCTGCCACTTTTTTGATGTCATCAGATCGTCTGGTCTGAGACCTTCCCACGCTTCTGCTTCCTGTTCTTGGCCTCCAGTCCATCACAATTTTCGTTGTGATGGACTGATCGATCTAAGTAATCTGTCTTCTCTACAAGCATTAAGCATATTCTTATTGCGACTTCAGGTATGGGTTAGAGAAACTATCCTATCCTATTTGGCAAGTTTCGTTTTCATTTGTATAACTTTATAATGTTTTATGTAAAAACTTTGTTATGTTTCCGAATCAATAAAAATGAATTGTACTCTTGTTGCACATTTATTGCATTAAGTTTAAGTCGTAATTATTCCATTATTATTCTGCAATTTTATGTGGATTTAAATAAATAAATGCATATTTTTTAACTGCTTTCTAATGTATCAACTTAGCAATAGAATAAAGAAATCTTCTAGTAGGTATAGCTGAAAAACTACGCCCTCAGTATGTAACACCGATTTTCGTTTTAGCCTCGTCAAAGGTCTTTGAAAATCCATTATTGTTTTGGTCCAATGGTACTTGCTACCTATGACATGAAGAAAGAAACAGATAGCTTCATTCGTACAGTTCTATTACATTTTATATGATACATTCACAATACACATCAATAGCGAAGATCGATTGAAGACTCCATTCATATTTTGTAAATTAAAAATAATATTATTTCATAGCTTAATGACTATAGAATGATTACCTATATAGAAATGGATTCTACACACTTCTTTGAAAATGTAGATTTCTCATTGAAATTACAAACATAATATAAACCATCACGCCATGATCCGTACGGAGTAGGCAGAGAGAACCGATTGTCACATTTTTCTATCTAGACCCACATTCATTGTCTGTTTTACAAGCTTCTTACATTTTCGTCTTTCAGAATATCGTTCACACGGTCGTGCCATCCTTTTCTTTATTATTGCATATGCGCAAACATTGGATTTTTTTTCTCTGTCAAAAAATATTCGATTACTTACACATTGGTACAAGTAGGTAAATAAGACAAAAAATGACCTTATAAGTCTGGCGTAATTCAGGGGTGACTTCTATGCGAAAAATGCATTTGTCACCTTAGGTATTAGAATTGTTGCTCTCATTATTTACAAAAAACCATTTCTCTCAATAGATGGTGTTACAACAAAAATAAATAAAAATAATAAGAATGTTGTTCATAATTTCACACATAGATGGCTGTAGTAAAAATTCCTTATTTTCAAGCTAAAAGAATTTTAGTATTACAATATATAGACCTTTCAAAATTGAATTGATAGGGATCTCATTAAAAAGACATAATTGGTGAACGTTGCGCAAGCGCATAAAGTGATCACGTAAACCAGCCGATGACAGGTCGTAAGCCCTGTAGGTGCCTTGATTTCCCGGTTCTCCTACAGTAAATATTCCAACTTCGTCTCTATTGAGATAATTAAAAATCTGTTAAAAAATAACTTTGACTCCCGACAGGGAAAAAAATCCAATGTTTGCGCATATGCAATAATAAAAAAATATTCGATCACAAAATTTGTGCTAATGTGCTATTTATTTTATACAGCCATTTTAAAAACGACTTATTTTTCCAAATACTAATCATTTTTTTATACTTTTAATCTAGTTTTAAAAATATTCTTTTAATCATGGGCATCTTTCGCCTTCGAATTTATTAGACAGTTGGCTTATTTACTACAAGCAAGTCTTGGCCATATTTCTTGAAATTTTTATTTCAAATCTATAAAAATTCATCGTTTATGATATTATCTTTGAATATAAAGTTTCAAGAAGGATTGTGGTTGTTGAGCACAAAAGTACGCGGCTGATCCCTTCTGGTCTGCTCCCTTGTGTCAGAAATAAATAATTATTAATGGTTTAGTTTCGCCCACCCGATCTCAATCCGGCCCTGTCATAATTTTTCATCAAAAGGAAAGGCCCCACTTCAAGGATTAATAAGGCCCAAGAAGCGTCTCCATACAAATATATGAACGACGGTTAAGGAATATAAGGCACAACTTTTCATCGCCAGCTAAGCACATAGGTATCTATAAATTATTTAATTCATTTTATTTTAATAAATAATTTTTTTTATTATTTATTGTTAATAGAACAAGATTCAACAATATTTTTACTGACAATAACATCTCAATAAAGACGAAGTTGGGATATTATAGAAGAACCAGGAACTCAGACACCTACAGGGCTTACGACATGTCATCGGCTGGTTTACGTGAACACTTTGTGCGCTTGCGCAACGTTCACAAATTATGCCTTTATTGAGTTCCCTTATGAATGTCATTTTTGAAAATTCTATGTATTTGAATAATGTGTCAACATTTCACCTGAATAATACGGAATGAAACTATTGCCATCTATGAGGTAGCGAAGATACCTTTTTGTAACGCCATTTATTGAGAAGTTGATTTATTTGTAAACAATGAAAGCAACAGTCCTTGTCAATGAGGTGACGGTGTCTCTCACAGATGATTCAACAACACCAAGACTCACTTTATAGTCTTAAGGCCAAATTGGTGTAATTTATTGGCTAAAAATATGGGTGGCGGCAGAGCAGTTAGTGCGCTAGTTTAGTAATCCAGTGGTCGCGAGTTCGTATTTTGCTACGACTGATTCGTTCAAGCATTAAGGTATAGTTAAGATAGGGCCGGTATTACAGTCTCAGTTTAAGAACTAAACTCAAGTTTTACAAAAATATAGAGTATTACGGTGTCCGTTTAAGCCTAATCTTCCCTCAAATACGTCACTTAAACGTTTATTTGTCGTTTATTTTTTTTTTCATCAACGTTTCTGGCGGATTAAGTACTTAACGGTGAATTAACTGTCATTTGCTAGACAACGCGTGTAGTTTCAGTTTCTATTACTAGAGGCGTTAGTTGTATCGACGGTGGCGCCACACAACAAAACAAACTGACAGCCGTATTGAAACCAACATGGGCATTTAAAAGCATTATTTTGGTGAAAACATTAAATTTACCATGTTGGATAATAAAACAATAGTGTAGCGTCCCGTATTTTATTTCGTATTATTTGAGGTTACATATTTAAAATTTGACAGATAATAACCACAGAAAAAGTAAAAAATGTCTATAATTGAAGATTAAGTAACTGACACGTCATATTGCACTGTAATACGGAAATGGATTCATTCTCCCCTTAACATTAATCTTGAGTTCAACAAACTCAATGAGTTGAGGGCCGACTGTAATACCGGGCCATAATGTATGAGGATTTATTTGTACTTTTTTTAATGATATTTTTTTGTCTACTCGTATTACTATTCCTATGTAGGTAATTAATAATATTGTTACAAGTATGTACCGAAGCTTTGCACCACAAACAGATGTAGGGAAGAAAACAAAATCATGTAACGGTGTGGGAGGTCTATGTACATTTTTATTAATTTTATATATTATTGTTCCCATAGCGCTTTTGTCCCGTTTCTATCGGGGTACGCTTTGACCATGATCCTAGAATTGGCTAGTCTGGTTATTACATTAAAGCGACTGCCATCTGACCTTCGTAACCCTTAGAAAGGGGAACCAGACAAATTGGATCATGGCTACACATAGCTAGTGATATAAATCCGCACTTAGATTTTTTTTTGAAAATCCAGTGGTGCGTGCCACGCCCGGATACGAACCGTCGACCTCACGTATGTGAAGCGACGACCTTACGGCTTGGCTATCACCGCACTCTTATATATTGAATTAAAATTAAAATAAAACTTATATTACTTATAACATATTTTTACGTTCTTTTGTGTTTTTTTATAGATATATTATATGTCCAAGAGGAAGACAAACATTGCGGTAGGTGTGTGTTCGGATAAGTGGTTCTATAACTCGATATCGGGTGGAATGCTGAAAAAATAATTTATTAAAAAAAAATTATATATACCTAATATGAAGCGATCAAATTTGTTCAAGCGATTAATTTCAAGCGGTTAAACTTTTTCGACTTACGTGTCGTCTTTAGAATTAGCGAAACACATTAGCGATTGTAAAATATTATCCCTGCATTAGGAATTGTATTGAAAGTGTCAGATATAACAATTAATCACAGTTGTTGTAAAATGGTTGAAGACGGAAAGTCTCATAAACATAGGTTTTACAAGTAAGTTATTAACAATAAATCAACGAAGAGTTGTGAACAACAACAAGCCGTTGAAGAACATTCAACATTTACTGATTAGTTTAATTACGATGATTGTTAATTACGTGTTGAAACAGACAATGAAATTACATTTATGATGAAAATACGACATACTTTATTACATTGGGAATTAAAGCGCTCATTTGGGTGATATATATATCACGGTATATCACAGTGTAGGGGCTGATTTTTTTTCTGTATAAGAATCTGTGTAAAGTTACTTAAGCTCAATCACTTCTTCTTCCGTTGCTTGATTATGTCGATGTATGTTATTTGGATGCAAATGAAGTGTTTGGATGCATCTCAATAAACTTGAATGTCACAAAAATATATGTATCAGATTCATCTTTGGGTTGAAAAAAATTGATCACATCTTACCGCAATCTTTTTTGTTGGCCCAGGATACGCCAGCTCCGCAATAAACACATGTTGTCACTATTGTACAATATTCTCTCTAACCCAAACCTGCCACAGTACCTCAAAAGCAAATTCACTTATTTATCCAATCATGGACTTCCACTCTGATCTGCTAAACGTACAACACTATCCATACCTATCCATAATACAGAATTTCTCAGCTCTTCGTTCAAAGTACAATCAGCAAGATTATGGAATACCTTAGTCCGGATATTGCGTCGTCTAACTCACTTAGTATTTTCAAGAAAATACTAAAGAAGGAATATTTATCCTTGAACACCTGATCCCGATTTCCTCTCCTGTCCTTACCCCACCCTTTTTTCTTGCAAAGAATTATTTTTTTGTTTTAATAGTATTTTTAGTGTTCTATATATATTCTTTGTTTTCTTTTACTCTTATTCTTTTGCTGTTGTACATACACAATGTTGTCATACTTTGTAATCTGGTTGGTTGGAAGAAATTGCCTAATGGCAATAAGCCCACCAAGGAAGATGTATAAATAAATAAATATCACAGCAGGTAACGAATTGATAACATGAACCCTAAATAAGTTGGTAAGCACAGTTGGTAAGCCGTTCGGTTTCTGTGCAGGCGTCCTGGGTTCGATTCCCAGCAGAGGAGAAATTTATTTAAATTTATTTCTAACGCAAATATTGCTTCTCTGGGCTGGAAACACTGGTTAGTTGGAAGAAATTGCCATTTGGCAATAAACTCGCCACTAGCGAAGGGTGCAAGGAAGTGTTCATTATTATTATTATTATAAAAGTCTTCAAAAATCGAAAATTGCTATTTTAATACATCAGTTATAGTATGAATAGTGCTTTGCACACCCGCACTCCTGTCGCCGTTAACCGCACATTGCGGAATGTGCCGTGATGGTACGTCATCTTAGGGTTTTCTGGCGATATATAGATTGCATAAATCCAGGCGTTACGAATATATAATTGTTTGTTTCGTTGCATTTCTACGCATACATTATAATATTATCACAAACAAATGTCCGCCATGAGGCGCCGGTTTTGAATAGTGCTTCCACTCTTTCTATTACAGACATTTTTTGAAGTCCCCCTGTTTGAGTAACGTTGCAGGAGCGCATGATAGGTCGTTAGGTCTGTAGGTGTCTTGAGTTGCTGGTTCTTCTATTATATTCCAACTTCGTGTCTATTGAGATGTTTAAAATTTGTTAAAAAAAATATCGGTCACATTTTTTTGACATGCGACACTACGCCAACAATATTGAAAAGTAATGAAAAAACTTAAATTTGTTATTTAAATTTTCCGGAAAAGGAATCTTCGATTCTACTCCCGCGCGTATTTCATTTCAAAGGGTATTTTTTTTTATTTTGAATGGAGGAAAATCTTCTCGAATGGAATTAGTTTTTTTAACTTTTAGCATATTTTTCTCCCACCCCCTCTTCTGTATATTTTTTCATCATTAAATACGACTTTTGAACGTTTAGTGTCGACTTTCAATACAGGCTTATTTTGAACGTAAATAAAAAAAAATTACTTAGCAAGCAAACATCGCATTTTGAAATGAATATTCTCAAATATATTTTAACAGTGTGTTATTAAAAAAAATATCGTATAAATATTTCCAACCTTTTACTAGTGAGTGTTGAGTTGAGTCTGACAATTTTAAAAATCAGTGCAAATTCCCTTAAGTAAATATTAAAAATATCCTTTTTACAGCATTTTTTTTATAACTCCATTAATATATATCGTAGAGAAATAAATCCTTTATGTGCTTAAAGCAGCCCATTCACGATCGTGCCATTCGGCGTCGCTCCATATGGACCGGCTCCATTTGGAACATTGTAAAATTTTCATCACACTCACGGGCGCGCCATCGCGCTTTCGAGCCATCAAAATTAGTATACGCAAGCGGTCGGCGCTTTCGCATTAATAAGTTCTTTTTTTTTTTATTTTCAAGTAAAAATGAGTTATAATTCTGATGATGAGTTTTATACAACTGCTATTTAGCGGTTTGTTTATATATAAATAGAAAAAAACAAAGAGAAAATGTTGTTATTTCGCATTCACGAGAGTGTCAAACAGCTCGGCGCAATGAGATGGCGAAATGTACCGCTGGTTTTCACACTCACGAGCATGCCGTACCGACAGGATGCGCCGCGCCGTTTTCGCGGAACTATAGAGTTTCGATCGTTTAGAATTCCATTTTGGTGTGTCAGGCCAATTGGGCTGCGCGGGATTTGACATTTACGAGCGCATTTTGGAGTGATGGCAAGCCATTTGGAAGGATGGCACGATCGTGAATGGGGGCCTTTAAGAGTGCATATATTCATTATTTCAAGTCAGATTTATTAGTTAGTTGAAATTGTGTATAAACCTATTTAATGCTCACAATAGTTATCCTTACTAACACGTAACTTCATAGTGTATTAGGCGTTTTTAATATATCATGTTTTCAGTCACTAGATTTAGCGTTATATGCCTATAAGTATAGTTACCCTTACTAACACGTAACTTTATAGTGTATTAGGCGGTATTAATATATCATGTTTTTAGTCACTAGATTACCGTTATATGCCTATAAGTATAATTACCCTTACTAACACGTAACTACATAGTGTATTAGGCGGTGGAGACACAATTAAAAACTGTGTCTCCACCGGGAATCAAACCCGAAACCTTTGGATCAACAGTCAGACTCCCAGCCAACTGAGTTGTATACCTATATGTATAGTTACCCTTGTCATAGACCGCCTTTTATGGAGATTTATTTTAAATTGACCTCAACAAATTTTTTTTTCTACCTCTAGAAGCGTTATACAGATTCAATAGATTTGTTCACACTGTCATCTAATGAAACATTACACAACTTAAAAATTAATTACAACCCTTTTTACCCCATGTTTTTTTTTTCGGGAGGGGGGGTATGGGGAAGTCGAAATTTGTGGTTATATTTATTTTTGATGAGAAATCTAAAGAATATTATAAAAATATTTCCTTGAGTAAAAATATTTTTTTATGTCGATATGTCCTATTGGTTCAAAATCATCTTATTTCTCAATCCGTCACTAGTAAATTCTGTAATTTTTATCTATAAAAGGAGAAAACGTTTGGTCGTAAAAATTGAATATATGGAGATATACTGTGATATTGTATTGTTTATTGTTGATTTATGTACAATAAACAGACATTAATATTTTCTTAATGTATTGCGTTTGATAAAAGAGCCTACAGGCAATTTATTGTCAAATAGATTGATATATTATATTGTTTATACGGTGAATTTGTGGGTAGGAATTAAATTAATGAGGTATCAATCAACCGTCTGTTTCTGACATTGAAGAAGTGAATTCATAAATCAACTGTTCCCCATTTGTTAAACAGTATATCAATATATTTATTTATACACAAATATAATACATCTTATGATATGACCATCTAATAATCAGAGAGAAAGCAATGTTTTTTAATAGTTGGATTTTTGATGTTTCTTTCTTATTGAATATAGGAATGAAAAAGGTAAGTCTGGGACCTGGGAGTGGATGCGTTTACCAGTGCGCATTCTGCTTATATGTAGGTGAAAATTACAGATTTTATTATTTATATCTATAATTAAAAGTAAACCACTTTTTGATTCTACATAGATTTTTATTATGGGCGATAGGCCTATTTCGCCTTGTTAGGTCACTTTTAATTATAGATATAACTTATAATGGAATTCTACAATATATAAAAACTTCGTCGATCATTAACAACAGATTTTATTTTTGTTTCAGTATAATTTGTACTTGAATGTTATTTTTACATATAAAATTCGTCCGTTCGTGAAATATGTACTCACTGTTACTGAAATATGTTAAAAATAAAAAAGAATAAGAAGAATTGTTATTCATACCTTTCCGAGTTTACGCTGAACAAATCACCAATTATTCATTGTAATCAGACGGATGGTATAAGAGCACCAAAAGGACTCACAAATGATATTAAAATCTGCAAATTTCACCTAAAAAAGGGATGCCAGACTTACCTTTTTCATACCTTTATTCAATAAGAAAGGAAATATCAAACAACCAGCCATTAAAAATCGAATTGTTTTTTTTACTTTGCTATCCCTTAGAATCCATCAGAACAAAAAATCTCCACCAGACTACTGAAATGAGGAAATGAGGCGTAACACTCGTGGATAGAGTCCGGAACGAGGATTTAAGGAGGAGATGCGATGTAGACGACATTATCCGCTGGGGTAGAGGACGAAGAGGTCAATGGAGAGACCATGTCGAGAGAATGGGAGACAATTGACTACCAAAATTGTCTCAAATGAAGTCCCGGAGGGTCGTAGAGCAAGACAGCTGGACATCCAGACCACAAAAAGCAGTCTCCGACTGAAAAAACAGGCCTTCGGCCTAAAACTAGAAGAAAAAGAAGAAGAAGAAGCTATATATCTCTTAGACTAAAACGGATAGTTAAGCGTTTTCCTCACCCGGCCAATGTGCATATTTTTACGTTAAAACGAGGTCAAATCATAAAACAAGTAAGTGCTTTGTAATAAAATTTTAATTTACAAGATGTTAAAAAGATCGAATCGTCTCCCGATTGATTTCTCACAAAGGCGGACTCTATGGATGGGGCACATCGCTCTATTAGCATGTCAAAGGGACGGTATAAAATCGAAAGCGTGTAATTGTTGACATTATCCCCATAGGATGAAAGGGACTATTGAGGGGTGGTGGTTAGATGGAAGTGGCGGAGGAGACCTATATGAGGGTAGGGAGATTACCTCGGCAGCACAATGGACCGCGATATTACGCACCCCGATTTAGCGAAGTTTCATTTTAACGATGTAATTTATTGCCTATACTTATATGTACAGTGTATTGTGTGGTCTGATCATTCGTGAAAATTAATTTTGAAAGAACGATCGACTGTCTCACTCGTACATTTAAAATCCAATCTCGGTTTTGGAATTTCTCGAATGTACTTTTCAAAAGGAGGGCCGAAATCTATTACATTTTAATTTCGAATATTTTTTTCATCCGATATTTATTACAAAAATGTACATCTGAGTTTGATTTAAAGTACAACTTGTGCTATGGGTGAACGAAATCGTTCAAGGCGAATATCGAAATCATGACCACTATGTAGCTCTACGATATTATTTATTTATTTATTTATTTGAATTTTCTTGTACATATAATTAGTATACTGGCGGGCAAAATCTCCTTGGGTTGTTCCAGACTTTTGGACTTCTCAATTTCTCACAGGGGACACGGTTACTTTAAAAGCTATCTCCATCGCTTCAACATTGCTCCCTCTTCCTCATGTCAGTTTTGTCAATGTCCGGACCAAACTTCGGATAACATCCTTTGGTTGTATTCCCACCCAATTGTGTCCTCTTACAGATCGGAGCTCCTCGTTGCTGTCCGTGGGCCTCTTCAAGGTCCCATTGGATATGCGGAATAAGTGATCTCGAAGAACAATTACAAAGCCTTCAAACGATTTTGCCATAGATACGGTGCATTATTATCCGAAGATTCTCACTGACTTTTCTGTTTCCAGAGATCTCGGTCACTTCTCTGATGCCCTATACATATACATACATATATGGATCTGAAGTCGCCGACAGTCCGCAAGTGTGAATGTCAATTCGCACTTGTTGATTGTTCTTTTTGCACCATGGTGCCGAGATTGCTAATCTAGAGGGCTCCATGAGCTACTCTTCGTGCCATGCATTGTTTTTTTTTTGTCGTTCATTCTAGCGTTCTGCGAAGGGGCCGTTGACAGTCCCCATATGCGGAGCGGGTAGTCGTGGGAGTAAAAAAATAAATAAATAAATAAAAAAAATACTGGCGGGGTTATTGCCTGATGGCAATTTCTTCCAACCAACCAGAGTAAATGTTACAAAACAGTCTGTACTATGGTAATAAGTTAATCACATTACAAAATAAATAAAGATAGCAGAAGAAAAGTAAAAACAAAAAATATACTGATTTATTTTTTCTTTATTATTTGAAATAAGTAAATATTTCCTTAAGAAAAAAAATAAGAACCAACTCCACGATAGATGGCGTTAAAAAATGTTCCGTCGTCATTTCATAGTTTTCAAGTGTTTGGATAATTTCAATTAACATATATTTAGTATTTTCAATAATTCAATAAAAAGGCATTATCGATCAACGTCGCGCAATTTCTTAAAGTGATCACGTAATAATAACAACAGATTTTTTTATAGCGCCCTTTAATGATTCAAGAATATTCCAAAGGGGCAACCATTCGATTGCTGGTCTTTAGTTCTGTAGGTTCCTGATTTCCGGTTCTCCTTTAAATTTATCTTCCAACTACGCCTCTATATTTACTCCTACCACAAAACACATCGTCACAAAAATACAAAAAAACACATAACTGCATGGATATATAACACCGGTTCAGAACAAATCAATAACATCAGTTCTCCCAATCAAATATCTATAATTAAACTTCACATTTTTTCACAATAATTATTTAATGTATAATTTAATTCAAGAAGTCTATACATAATGTACTATCTTTGTCACACAACTGTTCAAATGAACACCTCGGTACAGGATTCCTAGAGAGGTGTTCATCGTATTCTATCAATTACAATCTTCTTCTTGTTCTTCTCAGCCCAATCCCGTCCACTCCTGGACGAAGGCCTTCTACATCTCCTTCCACGCCACTCTATCATGTACTCTAAGCAACCAATTGGCACCAGCATGACGGCTGATGTCATCTCTTCATCTCATTGGCGGTCTTCCAACACCTCTGACTGTCGTTCTCGGTCTCCAGGTCAACACTATCCTTGGCCATTGGTCTTCGGGTTATCTAGCCACGTGGCCCGCCCATCTCCACTTCAGGGTAAGAATGCGGTGGATGACATCGACCAATTTTGTTCTTTCCTGGATGGTGTCGTTTCGCACCCTGTCTCTCAGACTTAATCCTAACATGGCTCTTTCCATGGCTCTTTGGGTGACTCTTAGTTTTTCAGCACTTTTCTGAGTCATTGTCATAGTCCCCAAGCCATAAGTTGTTACTGGCAGTACACAGGTCTCATATACCTACCTTCCGTTTCAGGTTGATGGGAATTTGGGGATTTTTGAAGATGTGGACTAATTTCCTAAAAGCTGCCCAACTTAGTCCAATTCTTCTCTTTATTTCGGCCGTTTGGTCTTTTCGACCAAATTTCATAGTGTGTCCCAAATACACATACTCTTGGACATTTTCAATCAAGATCCCATCCACCGTGATCTGAGATGCAGCTGTGCCCATCACCTTTGTTTTTGACATGTTCATGTACAGTCCAACAGCTTTGGATGCCTATACTTATCAATAAATAACACACATATACGTATGTACACACTCACTTAACTTCTAGCTCTAGTATGTAATTGTATTTGTAACATCTTCATTGTATTGTTAATAATAAACAAATAAAAACATTGAATATATATTGTTTGAAATAAAAATCAAAATAGGTATCATAAGACGAATGAAATCTGAAAGGTTTCTATTTTCAAGGCACGGCTTAATTCGAATAATAACGAATACCTATATACATAAAATTGTTAAGTAACATATTAAGGCCGAAATCGATGTTGGTATTTGAATTAATTATTTTCTACAAAGGATCAAGCGATTAAAACATGTGAATAGCGTCCTTAGAACAGTCTTTAATACGTAATGATATTATACAACATGTAAGGGTGTATTAAATCTATGTATGTATTTAATGCCTTTCATGAACTGACACACCTGTCATTTGAGTATACGTTAAGATTAATAGCTTTTCAATCAGATTTTGCCATACAAACAGGATACATAGATGCCTTGTTAATAGGAATTTCGATAGACTATACAAACTGTATTTTGCAAAGATGAATCCCCCTATTCACAAACAAATCCCGAGGAAGCCTCAGACCTTCAAGGCAACGTGAAGGGGAATTAGCTATTCAGAAAGAATGTGACGTCAAATACCTCAAGAGGAATCCTCAAAAATATCAATAAAGTGTATAACTTAACATTTTTGGTTCTATATAAATAAATATGTCTGTTTTGGGCAAGCGTAACGTATTCTGCTTGACTAAAAGTGCGTACATTTATTACTTCAAGTGTCAAATACTATGACAACAATTTCAAACTGACTAATATTCCATCCCATTTTCTGAAATGGATGTTTAAGGCTCATTTTTATTTTTATTTATTTTTTTTGTTATTATTTTGATGGCGTTTTTTTCTTATTTGAATTTTAAATCATTTTGTGTTGTTTTCATAATAATAATAATAACTAATTTATAAATCGCCGTTTAATGATTTAAAATCATTCCAATGGCGCTGGTGGCTCAATCCTGTAATGCTCTGCGAAACAAATTTGTTTTTAGTTTTTTAGAGAAGGTGTCTTTGCTTTGAGCACAGCGGACATCAGCAGGTAGTTTATTCCAATTTAATGGACCACTTCCACTAAAGACTCGATCAGAGTATGCCGTTTTTGGTTTTCAATTTGTGTTTTATTTTTATTAATATATATTTTTTTAATTCATGTGATTTGTTTTATGGGTTATATTAAAGTATTAATAAATATTATGTAAACAAAAAAATTGCGGCTTTCCTTAATACAAGCTTCTTGTTTAAAGTCAGAATGAAAACATGAATTATTTTGGTAACGTAAAAAAAAGTCTTAATAAAATATATAAAATTTCAAATTGGTATTCAATACTTGCGTACCTAATCAACAAAATATTCCTTCGTCAATAGATTATCAGTTGTCAAAATTTACGGGTAAACAGATTACCTTTATATGACGATATAATATGTCAACAAAATATATGTATGCTTACCTAGAGGTGTAGACTTGCTTGAGGGCTCCTTAAGGGTGAAACATGCTGGCCATCTCAATACTCGTATCTGTTTCATAAGTTAATTATTAGTCGAGCACTATAGCAAAGTGGAAAAATTTGATCAAATGCGAATGCATAATAAACTTTTTCCTAACCTCAAACAGCAAAGGTGTTGAGAAAATTATTCCTGGAACCAATTTCCATTCAACTTATAAAGCAACTCGCTCACTCGAGTCGTTATTATCATTAAAGACTAACTAAATCTAAACAAAAAATTAATGGAAATGGAGATTTACGTACACATCATACTTTTATTTTGTTGTCGTATTTTATTATGTACATCCCGGATAATTCTCGGTTAGGTTCAGTTAGCCTATAATGATAATAGCGACTCGCGTGAGCGAGTTGCTTTATAAATTGGTTGCAGATAAAAAAATATTAAACGTTTGCCATTTGAGGTTAGGAATAAGTTTATTATATATTCGTATTTGTCAAGCCATTTGATTAAATTTTCCAAATAAATTATGCATGCCAACATATTTTAACCCAGTTGTATGATTATGAACACTATTTATTTATTATTTTTGTTTAAATTTTCGCGTTTAATATCAACTTTGACAGCTCATCCGACGGTGGTAAAAATGACCTGGCGTATTTTTAAGGTCTAATGTAAAATATCATTTTTAAGTTTGCTACAGGATTTTCAAGTACCAAAGTCCTTCAATCTATCTGAGTCCGTTCTACATGGAAGCAGACATTGCGCCAAGTGATTTAAAGCTGCTATCCTCAGTCATGAGGACGAGGGAGGAAAAGAATTGACTATTTCGTAGCAAGGTACGACCATTATTAAAGTTCAGATTTCCACATAAAACGTAGAAATAACAGGGCGCATACATACGGAAAAGCAAGCCAAAGGAAATGTGATAAATTGTGACCCGGAAACGGAATCGCACCATTCCGTATTTTCGGGATTGATGACTAAGAGTCTCCCTGATTTATGACGAAAACATCATTCAATGACACGCCATAAATCCGTGACGGGGGAACCAATGATGGAAGCTGTACGAGAAGGCAGTGGAATAAAAGGAAAAATAAAAAAAAAAGATTTTGCAGTTTTCTTTTACCTAGTAACATACAGAATCGTGCCACAGTTGTGTTCTTAAACTAAGGAATTATTAATGCGAAATACCTATCCTTTTAATATAAATCTCCCAATGTATTATATTTTCCATAAATTTTGATTTTATTTTCTTTTTGTACATAATATAAATACCTATCCTTTTAATATAAATCTCCCAATGTACTATATTTTCCATAAATTTTGATTTTATTTTCTTTTTGTACATAATATAAACAAATATTATGAATCTTGGTACGGTCGAATATAACAGAGACCTGGGAGTCTATTTTCATTTCAATAGATAATTTATCGCGTGCGAGGATTGAGCACATTAAATTATCTACTACTTTGGAAAAAGTGTATTTTCGTGCGTCGTAGATAATTGAAAACACCCGATATTAGTACCAACATTAAAATGTATAAAAAAATATTTTTATATGGTATCTCATGTCTTTGACTCCATAGATTATATATATTTTTTCTATATACATCTGTTTACGATTGTCAAATTGATTTTGTTGTTAGCGTTTTTCAGTTTGGTTTTCTAAGGGCCGGTCTTATAAACGTCCGTTAGTTAGATTTCAGACCAAACAAACCGAAATTTGATACAAATGCTCTATATTTCGTCTTATAACAATCCGTTAGTTAAATTTTAGTAAAAGTTTACCGATAGCCTTTACCGACGGTCGGACCACCGATTAAGCGTTCGTTAACGATAAGTTATGGAAGGATTGAGTTTTACCACACTTGTTTTTTTTATGTTGTGGTACATTTTCAATATTACGAATATTTTGAAATATACTGTTTTATATTTTATTGGATTTTTATATTGAATTGCTTTTTTTCAGTAAAAAATGTCGTCCGACAGTGATTTTGAATAACCAAAACAAATTTGATTACAAGTTTGTGTTTGACCAAATATTTTATTATTTCAACATGACATTGATGACACTGAATTTCGTTTTATTTTATATTAATTATTTTTTTTTATTTAAAAAAAAGAATTTCAGTTGAGGCGAGGTTTGAACGAACCCGCGTCCACTGAATTACTAATCCAGCGCGCTAGTTAAATAATAAAGGATTATCACCATTTTTGTAATTTTTGATATTGTTTGTAGTACGCAAAAAATTAAACACTCTCTGTTTATATATTGCAATGACAGCACCGCTTAATCCATTACAATCCATTATAGTCCAATACAAATCGATTGAAAATCCATTGTAGTCTTATTAGACTGTAACTGTCAAATAAACGGACAGTTAAAATAGTTTTATAATACCGCCGATAGTAATATCTACTTAGGAACATCCATCCGTTAGTAAATCGTAAACATACTTACGAATATTTGGTCTCTCGTTTATAAGACTGGCCCTAAGTAGTATCTGTTGCGTGTTTTTTTTCAAGATTTTGGCTATACTTTTGGACTTGCTGTTAATATTTGACCTTTGACTGTTTTCTGGGCTATTCTTTCTTCTGTTAACTGACCATTCGCTTTGTTTCTGGACTTTTTTATAATTATTTAGTAGGATTTAGCATCTTATTTTCAATATACCTATATTATTTTAACATTACATCTTTTTTTTCATTTTTACCAAATATCCTTATATATTTGATATCAAATTGCAACATAAATTTTGTAATTAAACATAGTTAAGCGTGAGCTTTTATACTTTGATATTATATTTTCACAATACATTATTTTTCATAACAACAAAAATACTACATAGGTATATAAATTATATATAAACAATTAAAAAAAACTATAAATATGTAGAGTAAGTGCATTTTAGAAAAGCCACAAGTGGATTACACAAAACCGTACAAGAGCTCTTTTTGACAGCTGAACTACTGCTACACCCAGTAGATAAATTATCTACGGCGTTGTAATAGATAATTATCGGTGATAGCCCAGCGGTAAGGTCGTCGTCTCACATTCGTGAGGTCGACGGTTCGAATCCAGGCGGGGCACGCACCTCTGGATTTTTAAAAAATATATGTGCGGATTTATATCACTAGCTATGTGTAGCAATGATCCAATTTGTCTGGTTCCCCTTTCTAAGGGTTACGAAGGTCAGATGGCAGTCGCTTCAATGTAATAACCAGACTCGCCAATTCCAGGATCATGGTCAAAGCGTACCCCGATAGAAACGGGACAAAAGCGCTAAGGGAAAGAGAGAGAGTTGTAATAGATAATTATGTATTAGAAATTCCAAAATACGCTTCCTATTGAAAATCAGTAGATAATTGCACGTTGATAGAAAAACCATAGACAACGATAGATAATTATCATATGCGGACAGATTCTATTGAAACGAAAATAGGGTCCCTGGGGATATAATTTTAGTAGAAGTCTTTCCTTCAATATGCATATTGAAGAGATAGTGGGAATAACGATGAGAACCCTAGGCTTTCTATTGCGTCTGGGAACAGACCTCCGTATTTTGCAGTCCTTAGAACACTATATGTATATCTAATTCGACCCCAAATTAAGTACAATATATCGATAGTTTTCCCTCTAATTATTATATTTTTTTTGTCATTGGTACATTGATTGATTGATTATTTTTTTCTTTTATTCGTGTTATTTAGGCTCATTTTAAAGTTTTTTTTTTTCAAATGATTAAAATTTTGTTGTAATATTTGCAGCATTATTATTGTTAACTTTATTTTGTACTGTTTGTAAGGTGTCTTATTATTATTCTCTAATTCTTGTTTGTCTATTTTTATGTGAATCAATGTTTTATCTGAATTTATCTTTTTACCTTTGTGTATATTTTTATTTGTTTCAATATTTTTATATCTATTTGTAATTCATTATTAGTATTGTTACTAAAAAAATACACTGCACACTGACGGGCTTGCCATTTGTTGAATATAATATTATTGATTCTATGGTTATTGGTATCTGTACATTTTTATCACTTGTCAGATTTTGCTATGGCTGTCGATCAAACAACATAAGTTGTGTGTGTGTTATTATTATTTTATTTTTATTTATTTATTTATTCATGTCCGACAAATATTGATACACTTATAATTCGTATTATTATTAACATATACATATTATATTATACAGTGATGCAGAAAGCAGTGTCATTAAGGTGTTTTAATCACCATCAAACTAGGCAAAGCCTGTGTCTTGATGGCTATTTCTTTCGCATAAAATTATGAATACAGTATAAGCATACACATATTAACACAATACAATTGTATAAAAATATTTAAGAAAAAAATATACTAAAAGACTATAAAATATAATGGCTTTTTTACAATCATATAAACATATTTAAAAAAAATTTAAAAGATCTCCAAAAAAAAAAATATTGAATAAATGATAAAAACATGATGGCTATTTTTCGTAAAAAATTATGAATACAATACAAACATACACATATTAACACAATAAAATTATATAAAATATTAAAAAGATAACTAAAATGATTGTTAAAATAGTATAAAATATAATGGCTACAATAATATAAAATTATTAAAAAGAAAAGATGATGGAAAGAATGATAAAAACATGATGGTCTTTTTTTTTCTTTCCAACAAAGTTCTCAGGGTTTATATTATCCAATCGTTACCTGCCCCCTAGCTCAAGAAAAGATAACTCAATGTATGGAAGTGACAGTTGTCACGTGACTGGAACAGTTGTCTTTTCTTGTTTCTTTTCTTGAGCTTAATGACACGTTGTCTAGGGGGCTGATTCAGAACATTCAGAATGGATTGTGAACCTCATTGCTGAACTTTACGAGATGTTATTGTTGCTTGTTGTATTTTCGAATATCCTGAATTGAACGTGTATAAAAAATATATTTCAGCTTTTCGTTTGAGCTAAAAAGGGCTGAATTTGAAATGGAGCCTGATCTATTTATCCCTCCCTGGTGAATGAAGATGGCAAGTCTAAGATACGACACCAAATACTTCTCTCGTTTTTCTACATTCTTCATCTCCTTTGTTTCTACAAGACGCGAATACATGATATGTATATTCCATGAACGATATTATCTAAAATTTAGCCCCTGTGTTCAATGCTTTTTATCTTTGTCTCAGATGCTGCGAGGATGACATTACATATTTAGAGGGGTCTCATTTTCCTCCCGCGCGAGCTGTGAATCTTTTTTTATTTATATTTTTGAAAAAGGAAATTTAGTTCGCACAGATGTTTTTTTTTTATTAAAAACCATAAGGTACGTTATATCAACATAAGAGATAGAGCCTTCCCTGAAGACGATTTGTTTAGGATTTTTAATGTCCTCGATCAAAGTGAATGAGTGTGAATGTTCTGCAAAAGTTTGTAAATAGGTGGTTGCTGCGATCGCAATCGAAATATAAGTTAACAAACATACTTTATTAGGTAATGTTTTAGTTCTGATGTCTTGCCTGCTGTCATTCTTTCCATAATGCTTTATTTTATATTATATTTTGTTAATGCTTTTATGCTTTATTTTACATTTTTTTAAAGCAAAAATGTTTTTTTCTTGTTTCTTATATCGATGTTTATGTTCTTTTTTAATTCAATCGATTGAAATTTCTATCGCATGATGTATGTAAAAGCGTAGTGAAAATACATTGAAATTGTCCTTACTTAAAACAGGGATTATTCCTAGATAGATAGACATAGGTAAAGTGATGGAATGATGCCAATCAGGGAGCACCCATGGTTTATTATTATTATTATTGTGTATCATGTTTTTGTTTTGTATATTTTTTGTTTGTTTTTATATAAATACTGAGTGGTCTCTGTGGTGTATTGTTTCTGTGAGTTTTCTTTTCTTATGTTAATTAAATATATATTATTATTATTATAAAAGACATTTCCAAAATATTATACCTAACTCTGCATACTAGAAGCCAAGAATCGCGTTTCACTAGGCAACCAAATGAACTGAACTTCTCTGTGCCTATAATGGAAACCTCGTTTGGACAGAGACATTTTGGAGTCATTTCTCCAATAACATGTATTAAACTCGACAAAATATTTAAAGAAACGGAAAATAATCATTTAAAACTAAAATAAAGGAATGGCTCTTAGTATCAGGCACACACTATGCAGAGGAGATTTTTCATCCATAGCTTTCGAATCTATACTTCCTTTTGCTTTAAGTATATTTATGTATTTTTGTATTGTGTTTTTTTTATTTATATTTTTTTATTTTCGTTGTTAAGTATATGTAATATTGTACTATCACTTTTTATGTACGACTGATGTTGGCATCAACTTATACAGTGTCCACTGTCTCGATATGCATTGGCCCCGGTACAGATTTTTTGTTTAGTGGGGTATTACAGATTCAATAATTATTGTAATGTCTATCAGTGTATGTATTAATTAATAAATAAAAGGTTATTAATATTTCATAATAACGTTTTATTTATTTATTAATGCATATATAAAGTGTTCAAAAAAATATTAATTTTCAACAGCAAGACAAGGAAATACGTTCATTGCCAATAAATTATTTTTAGGCTGAAGACTTTGATTTCCTCAATCCTTCAATCAAAGTACGAGTATCTTTGCGTATTTTACCAAAACCTTTTGCGTAGGACATAAAAAATAGACACTTGTATTGAAAGTCATGTGTTGCCTTGTTTAAAATTTGGTATATTATATTCCTTTACAAAACTAAAGCGACTCAATTAAATGACCCAGGCCGATTTTTTTCTTATTGATTTAAGAAATCATGAATGAGTATGTTTTTTATTGCTTATAGTTATTTTGTATTCTGCCCCACGTTGGGCGCCATTCGTCTGCGTTATCGACTTTCTGGTTAATATTACACACAAGGACTCTCCTCCGTTCCTTCCCCTTCATCTTCTGCCGAATATCTCCTCCATACATCTCTCTGCTGCCCTTGAGATCGCTTCCCGTATCTCTCGGTGATTTATGGCGGACAGTTCGTTCGACTTATCTGCGAGATATTCAGGGTCGACACAACATACAACAAAAAGATCAAAGGAAAAATTTTCGACGTATCGGTTTCTCATACATATTTGATTGATTCTGTTCCTCGTATGTTTATTTTTTTTTTTTCGTCACAGTGATGGAATGTACATTTATTTTTTTCGCACGACGGATATGTCAACACCTGCCTTTATCACATTAAAGGAAAACGCAAAGAAATAAGCAGATATATGAAAATACTTGAGTGTTTTCGAAACCCTTCCGATAAATTTATAATCAGATAGTGATGCCTCAAGAGAATTCGGTTCAATAAGTACATGTAGTTGATTAATAATAAAACAGAAATATATAGAAAAAAATTACAAAAAATCTAGATGATTTCAACCTCATAGTTGATTTGGTATTATATAGTAACTGATCTCTCGAAATCAAATAAAAATATATTGTTTTTATAAGTAACTTAAAAATTAAATTGAAGGCACCCTTTTCAAAGTGTTCTGGACAAAAAGAGTCTTATAAAATATCCTAAAAAATAAACAAAACTTAATAAACAAAAACAGACCAATTAGCTTTGTCCACAGATTATGATCATTAAACAATCACATTTTAACAAAAAATAAATAAAAATATAATTAACATTTATTGTATGTTTGCCTGTGATGGGAAAGAACGGGAAGAAAAAGGGTCGAAAAATCAAAGTAGGATTACATTTGTTACTAATATGATATAAGATAAACACAAAAATCAAAATAGGTACGCAAATTAAAAAAAATAATACAAAAGTTAACAACGCTATGCATCTATAAAGAGTTTTCGTAGCAGTCATTATTAACAGTGAATACATCAGAATATGGGATACTGACCGAGAGATTGGCATTAAAGGAATCACATGCCCTTTTGATTTATTCATAAAAAAATGAAAAAAGTTAAAGAAAATGGTATAATAAAGAGACTCGTTACAGCAATGAGGAAAGGAATGATTGAATTGAAGGACGTAAAAGGAATATCGTTTTAGAATAATTTCTTAGATTGATATTTAATATCTTACGTTTTTTCTTGGATATTTGCTCAGATAGATACGACGCTGACGTAACATCATCGTTTTTTGATATTCCATAGTTTATTTTTTATTTTATTTTATTTTATTGGTTGATAGAGAGTTATACAGTCTACAAAATTTATAAAACAGACAATGTATATTGCTTTATTAGTGGACCAGTGAAAACTCTATGCATTATTCAATAGGATAATTAATATTGATTACAAAAAATACAAATGTATAATTAATTTACTAGTACCTACATGAAAACACTAAAATGAGACAGCTGATTAAATCAAATTACTAGAAAATATAGGAGGAGACAGCTGTCCTAAACGCACTGAGAGAGCTCGCAGAGATGTCGAGAGTATTAAAGAAAGCATTGTACACCACATAGTGCAAGCACGGTACACAAAAGCATTCTGAGAGTAGTTGTTATTACAATTAGGAATATAAAAAGTTCTAGGAAATCTGGTTGTTCTGCTCGGACAGTGAATGCAATTTTTTTTCAACAAATCTGGGGAATCTACAAAATTATCGAC
Organism: Molanna angustata; assembly: GCA_963576475.1. NCBI lineage: Eukaryota > Metazoa > Arthropoda > Insecta > Trichoptera > Molannidae > Molanna > Molanna angustata. The sequence continues at coordinate 21,733,259 of OY754989.1, forward strand.
CAACTTAAACATCAATATATAATATCAATTAGGGTCTTGCAGTTTGCCAGTTACTCAATTATGACAATGGATTGATTCAGAATAAATGATTAGATGATTTTGCTTTGATGGGATAGCTTGAAACTTCGGCACAGTTAAGTGAATGGTTATGCCAAATGTGGTACCTTCACCAGATTGACGATTTGATAAAGAAGTCTGAAAAACACTAACTTTGCTAACTTTTGACATGTCACGGGTTGTTTCATAAAAATAACTTTTACAACTTACTTTACGACCAGCTATTAAATTTCACTCAATTTTTCAAGTAAAATTTATAACGCTCATAATTCAGTATAAGCTTATTAGCATCAGGTTGTTGATGCAAAGGCTATCGGAAAAGACATTAAAATATTATTATTTCTATATCAACGGATGATTTCTTAAATAACATTCATTTACTGTTATTTTAAATAATGCAATATTTTTTAAAGTTTGTCCTTTAAAATTCAGTGTTTTTTTTCATTTTAATTTTTAGTTATTCCGCCAATATTTTGAGTCTTTCTGAAATTAAAAAAGACGGTCTGACTAGGTCAAGTCAAAGAACGACTTTGCTACTGTTTCGCGTGATATTTTAGGCAGATGTAATATGTGTAGATTATTGAAGAGATTTTTATAAGAAAACAGTTTGTTTCCTTCCTGTAGCGCTAGCGTTAAACCGTAGCGCTTTTATTGCAATATATTTTTAATTATTGCTTATAATAATTTTATATTACTACTGACTTTTTTGTGTTTTTATATGCAACATGAATAATATGAGCCCCAGAAGTTATCCCTGCGGCACCCCAGATATCATATTTACATAAATTCTCCCTATGCGGCTCGAGCGTATAGAAATAATTAAGATTTTCCTTGTGACTTTACAACTGCTATCCCTGTTTCTTGTCCAATGATTATGATGTTCTTCCCATAAAATTACTCTTCCCGCTTTTTGCATGACCTCAATCCTGATAGATGCCCCGTGAGCACCGTACTCCTGAAATTGTGCAAAAGCTAACCGAGTGTTAGAGTTGCCCCTTCGTGGCGTTCTTCTGGCGGGAATCGTACCCTTCCCTAGGGTTGGTCTCCGTCGTGAGAACGTCTTGATTTATCAGCCACATTTATCTACATTGCTTCTTAAATAACAAGACAGGAATGAAACATCTCCAATGGGATGGGTTTATAAGGAGACCCAGTCGTAACATGTGTGTTTCGATGTCCGTCTTCGTGAACGATTCAGTTTTATTTATTTTAGATGAGCTGATCAATGCACGCCATTCTTAATATTTTCTTTTGTTGATTATCTTTCAATATCATTTCCAACGACCTTAAAAAATATGGTTATAGTGCATTCTATAAAATAACTCCCTTCTTGATTTTTTATTGGTAAGCTTGCATCATTGACAATTTGGCGAATTTAGTTCTATGGAGTTGCTAGCAATTTAAATATTTCGCTACTCTATAAATTAATTAACAGAGTTTGCTGTTATAAATAAATTTAAAACTCATTTTATTGTTTTTGGGGTATGTCAAAAAATAACTTTATTTATTCTTACTTGTGACAAATACTATAGAATTAATTATCCAACTTTGCGTTTTCTATATAATGGTGTCACATCTGACAAAGTTTAGTTTCTTTCATCTGACAACACTAAAAAACTTTATCAACATAAAAACTGTAAACGGAACGAAGAGTAAACCCAGTTATATCCGATCCAGCTATACCAAAAAAGTACTTATGTAAAAATTTTCGTTCATATTGTAATTGCAATGTCTTTTATGAAGTATTAAGTTAGTGAATCCTGGACGTGACAAAGCACGCTTGAAAGTAGACTAGAATAGAAATTTATTTATATATTTCAATGAACTAAAAAGTACACAAATTAAACTATACAAGACCTTAGACAGCAACTGCTAGGTCATGACAATTACACCTAAACAACAAAAATATAAAAAAATGAGTAAGACATATAATTTACATCATACAATTGTTTATTTATTTTATTTACCTTTTATCACACCATATTACTGCTGATTACTGCTGCCCAACTAGGAAATCCTGTTCTAGGGCTAGCGGTTTACAATTTTTATTGAAAATTATATGCAATCATGAACCAGGTGATTGTTCCCGATCCACACTAATAAATGTGTATACAATCTCAACTTTCTGCAATCACAATCATTACCTCAACAAACATATGGGCTCACACAAAACAGATCAACCAGGTCCCAATGTCCGCCATAATACCTGTCATAAATACAATCTCTGGCGCGATTTTTATTTTAGAGCCATAGAAAGAGACTAGTTAACTATGTTGGTGTAATTAATATGAATCACATGGTTCCTAAATCAAATCAAATATTTTTATGTGTTACTCAAAGAGCATCGCAAACACAATACGGCATCGTTACAAATGTTGTTAATAATTTTGATTTTGAATTATTTACGTAGTTATTGTTGAAAACTAAGTATTTGTGTTAGTTATTTTAATTATTAATATATTTATTTTATTCCTTATATATACTATTGCTCTCTCTCCTCCTTAGCTTTTATCCTACACAAAAGCAGTGTTATTATTCCAGTATTTTTTTTTAAAGAGTTATTATTATTTTAAATAATTGCAGATATTATTCTCGTTAATTTTGGAAAAAGTGGTGTAATTTTTGTAGAAAAGAGGTGTTATACTAAGCGTTATATTTTGTTAAAAGGTTATTATTCTTGTAGAAAAGCAGTGTTATTATTCCAGTTTTTTTTTTTTGAAAAGAGTTATTATTTTTGTAAAAAAGTGGTGTTATTATTATCGTTACTTTTTGAAAAAGTGGTGTAATTTTGGTAGAAAATAGGTGTTATCATTCGCGATATTTTTTTGAACAAAGGGTATTATTCTTGTAGTAATTTAGTGTTATTATTCCAGTTATTTTTTGGAAAAGAGGTATTAATATTGAAAAAAAGTGGTCGTATTATTCTCGTTATTTTTTGGAAAAGTGGTGTAATTTTGGTAGAAAAGAGGTGTTATCATTCGCGATATTTTTTTGGACAAAGGGTATTATTCTTGTAGTAAAGCAGTGTTATTATTCCAGATATTTTTGGAAAAGAGGTATTAATATTGAAAAAAAGTTGTCGTATTATTCTTGTTATTTTTTGCAAAAGGGGTGTTATTTTGATAGAAAAGAGGTGTTATTATTCGCATTATTTTTTGGAAAAAGGGTATTATTCTTGTAGAGAAGCAGTATTATTATTCCAGTTATTTTTTGGAATAGTTGTGTAATTTTTCGTAAAAAGGAGGTGTTATTATAAGCGTTATTTTTTGGAAAAAGGGTATTATTCATGTAGAAAAGCAGTGTTATCGTTCCAGTTACTTTTAAGGAAAAGGGGTGAAATTTTGGTTGAAAAGAGGTGTGATTATTCGCGTTATTTTTTTTTAAATAAGGTATTCTTGTAGAAAAGCAGTGTTATTATTCCAGTATTTTTTTGGAAAAGAGGTGAAATTTTTGAAGAAAAGAGGTGTGATTATTCGCGGTATTTTTTTTTAAATATGTAGGGTATTATTCTTGTTTTATTTTTTGTAAAAAGGGTTTTTTTCTTGTAGAAAAGCAGTGTTATTATTCCAGTATTTTTTTGGAAAAGATGTATTATTATTTTTAAAAAGTGGTGTTATTATTCTCGTTATTTTTTTGAAAAGGGGTGATATTTTGGTAGAAGAGAGGTGTGATTATTTGCATTATTTTTTTGAAAATAGGGTATTATTCTTGTAGAAAAGCAGTGTTATAATTCCAGTTATTTTTTGGAAAAGAGGTGTTATTATAAGCATTATTTAATCGTAAAAAGGGTATTGTGGCGCAACCACCAATTGCGCCGTGCAGTGCTTCGCTGCGCTGAGTACTTCGGCAGGCGCCATCTTGCCCTGCGCCGTATTCACAGCCCGTCTCCTATTTAAGGGGAAGCACAGCGCGCCCAGACCATTCCGCTTATCCAGATCTCGAAGCTAGGCATCACGCTGCCCGACCGCTCGTCGTCGTTCAAATCGTCCGCGTTTCAAATTTACATTTATAGTCATTAAATAATAACTCGACATTTCTGTACCAAGTAATATTAGTAAGCACCAATTGTAATCATCAACTTGATAAATAAAAGAGTAAGTTCAATTTCCTGTTATATCTTTCAATCTGTCAACCATTCCTACCTGAGTAATATTTGATGATAATATTTAATCTATTGTATACGGTATCGCAATTGCTTGGTCGATCAATCTGTGGCTCAGCTGTCGGGACTATCCGAACAGACGGCCTCCAGGTTCGAACCAAGCGGTTGGGATATCATTTGCGTTGTATGTAGCTGAAGGCGGACAAACAGGTAATACCTACACGTCCAACTGACCGACCTTACCACCTCAATTACAGGCGTGTATACCAGCTCACGCTGGTATGCAATCGCTTCCAACCAAGTGACCACTCTGGCACTTTAGTAAGCTCTACATACCACAAATACCTTTTAACCCCAAAGTATTATTCTTGTAGAATAGCAGTGTTATAATTCCAGTATTTTTTGGAAAAGAGGTATTATTTTTGTTAAAAAGTGGTTTTATTATTCTCATATAAATTATTAATGCGAAAGCGCCGACATCTTTTGTATACTAATTTTGATGGCTCGATGACGTGCCCGTGAGTGTGATAAATATTTTACAATGCTCACACGAATGACACAATCGTGAATGGGCTGCTTTAGGCTAGCGAAGAAGATTTTGCGTGAATGGAAACATTTGATAGAAAAGAGGTGTTATTATTCGCGTTATTTTTTTTGGAAAAAGGGTATTATTCTTGTAAAAAAGCAGTATTATTATTCCAGTTATTTTTTGGAATAGTTGTGTAATTTTTCGTAAAAAGGAGGTGTCATTATAAGCGTTATTTTTTGGAAAAAGGGTATTATTCATGTAGAAAAGCAGTGTTATCGTTCCAGTTACTTTTTAGGAAAAGGGGTGAAATTTTGGTTGAAAAGAGGTGTGATTATTCGCGTTATTTTTTTTTAAATAAGGTATTATTCTTGTAGAAAAGCAGTGTTATTATTCCAGTATTTTTTTGGAAAAGATGTATTATTATTGTTAAAAAAGTGGTGTTATTATTCTCGTTATTTTTTGGAAAAGGGGTGATATTTTGGTAGAAGAGAGGTGTGATTATTTGCATTATTTTTTTTTGAAAATAGGGTATTATTCTTGTAGAAAAGCAGTGTTATAATTCCAGTTATTTTTTGGAAAAGAGGTGTTATTATAAGCATTATTTTTTTGTAAACAGGGTATTATTCTTGTAGAATAGCAGTGTTATAATTCCAGTTTTTTTTTGAAAAGAGGTATTATTTTTGTAAAAAGGGGTGTTATTATTCTCATATAAATTATTAATGCGAAAGCGCCGACATCTTGTGTATACTAATTTTGATGGCTCGATGACGTGCCCGTGAGTGTGATAAATATTTTACAATGCTCACACGAATGACACAATTGTGAATGGGCTGCTTTAGGCTAGCGAAGAAGATTTTGCGCGAATGGAAACATTTGGTAGAAAAGAGGTGTGATTATTCGCATTATTTTTTTTGAAAATAGGGTATTATTCTTGTAGAAAAGCAGTGTTATAATACCAGTTATTTTTTGGAAAAGAGGTGTTATTATAAGCATCATTTTTTTGTAAACAGGGTATTATTCTTGTAGAATAGCAGTGTTATAATTCCAGTTTTTTTTTGAAAAGAGGTATTATTTTTGTAAAAAGGGGTGTTATTATTCTCATATAAATTATTAATGCGAAAGCGCCGACATCTTGTGTATACTAATTTTGATGGCTCGATGACGTGCCCGTGAGTGTGATAAATATTTTACAATGCTCACACGAATGACACAATTGTGAATGGGCTGCTTTAGGCTAGCGAAGAAGATTTTGCGCGAATGGAAACATTTGGTAGAAAAGAGGTGTGATTATTCGCATTATTTTTTTTGAAAATAGGGTATTATTCTTGTAGAAAAGCAGTGTTATAATTCCAGTTATTTTTTGGAAAAGAGGTGTTATTATAAGCATTATTTTTTTGTAAACAGGGTATTATTCTTGTAGAATAGCAGTGTTATAATTCCAGTTTTTTTTTGAAAAGAGGTATTATTTTTGTAAAAAGGGGTGTTATTATTCTCATATAAATTATTAATGCGAAAGCGCCGACATCTTGTGTATACTAATTTTGATGGCTCGATGACGTGCCCGTGAGTGTGATAAATATTTTACAATGCTCACACGAATGACACAATTGTGAATGGGCTGCTTTAGGCTAGCGAAGAAGATTTTGCGCGAATGGAAACATTTGGTAGAAAAGAGGTGTGATTATTCGCATTATTTTTTTTGAAAATAGGGTATTATTCTTGTAGAAAAGCAGTGTTTCATTACAGTTTTTTTTTTTAATAGAGGTGTAATTTTGGAAGAAATGAAATGTTATACAATAAACGTTATTTTTTGGAAATGGGGTGAAATTTTGGTAAGAAAGAGGTGTGATTATTCGCATTATTTTTTTTTGAAAATAGGGTATTATTCTTGTAGAAAAGCAGTGTTATAATTACAGTTATTTTTTGGAAAAGAGGTGTTATTATAAGCATTATTTTTTTGTTAACAGGGTATTATTCTTGTAGAATAGCAGTGTTATAATTCCAGTTTTTTTTTGAAAAGAGGTATTATTTTTGTAAAAAGGGGTGTTATTATTCTCATATAAATTATTAATGCGAAAGCGCCGACATCTTGTGTATACTAATTTTGATGGCTCGATGACGTGCCCGTGAGTGTGATAAATATTTTACAATGCTCACACGAATGACACAATTGTGAATGGGCTGCTTTAGGCTAGCGAAGAAGATTTTGCGCGAATGGAAACATTTGGTAGAAAAGAGGTGTGATTATTCGCATTATTTTTTTTGAAAATAGGGTATTATTCTTGTAGAAAAGCAGTGTTATAATACCAGTTATTTTTTGGAAAAGAGGTGTTATTATAAGCATTATTTTTTTGTAAACAGGGTATTATTCTTGTAGAATAGCAGTGTTATAATTCCAGTTTTTTTTTGAAAAGAGGTATTATTTTTGTAAAAAGGGGTGTTATTATTCTCATATAAATTATTAATGCGAAAGCGCCGACATCTTGTGTATATTAATTTTGATGGCTCGATGACGTGCCCGTGAGTGTGATAAATATTTTACAATGCTCACACGAATGACACAATTGTGAATGGGCTGCTTTAGGCTAGCGAAGAAGATTTTGCGCGAATGGAAACATTTGGTAGAAAAGAGGTGTGATTATTCGCATTATTTTTTTTGAAAATAGGGTATTATTCTTGTAGAAAAGCAGTGTTATAATTCCAGTTATTTTTTGGAAAAGAGGTGTTATTATAAGCATTATTTTTTTGTAAACAGGGTATTATTCTTGTAGAATAGCAGTGTTATAATTCCAGTTTTTTTTTGAAAAGAGGTATTATTTTTGTAAAAAGGGGTGATATTATTCTCATATAAATTATTAATGCGAAAGCGCCGACATCTTGTGTATACTAATTTTGATGGCTCGATGACGTGCCCGTGAGTGTGATAAATATTTTACAATGCTCACACGAATGACACAATTGTGAATGGGCTGCTTTAGGCTAGCGAAGAAGATTTTGCGCGAATGGAAACATTTGGTAGAAAAGAGGTGTGATTATTCGCATTATTTTTTTTGAAAATAGGGTATTATTCTTGTAGAAAAGCAGTGTTTCATTACAGTTTTTTTTTTTTAATAGAGGTGTAATTTTGGAAGAAATGAGATGTTATACAATAAACGTTATTTTTTGGAAATGGGGTGAAATTTTGGTAAGAAAGAGGTGTGATTATTCGCATTATTTTTTTTTGAAAATAGGGTATTATTCTTGTAGAAAAGCAGTGTTATAATTACAGTTATTTTTTGGAAAAGAGGTGTTATTATAAGCATTATTTTTTTGTAAAAATGGTATTATTCTTGTAGAAAAGCAGTGTTATAATTCCAGTATTTTTGGAAAAGAGGTATTATTTTTGTAAAAAAATGGTGTTATTATTCGCGAATTTTTTTTTGAAATGGGGTATTATTTTTGTAGAAAAACAGTGTAATTATTCGCGTAGTTTTTTTTTTGAAAAGGGTGTTTCTTTTGTAGAAAAGTGTTTTTATTATTCACGTATTTTTTTGAAATATGGTATTATCATTCGCGTAGTTTTTTTTTTGAAAAGGGTGTTATTTTTGTAGAACAACGGTGTTAATATTCGCCTTATTTGTTGTAAAAGTGGTATAATTTTTGTAGAAAAGCGGTGTCATTATTCGCGTTATTTTTTGGAAAAGGGGTATTATTTTTGTAGAAAAGCAGTGTTATTATTCGCCTTAGTTGTTTGAAAATGGGTGTTATTTTTGTAGAAAAGCAGTGTTGTTATTATTCATCGGCTGGCTTATGTGACCACTTTAAGCAAATGCTTCATTCACGAATTTAGAACGCCTTTTTATAGTGAGTTTTTCGTTGTGGCTAGTAGTAAATTGAGGCTTGCAAAAAATTTTAAGAAAAAAAAATTTTATCCTATGAATATATATAGATATGTTTTCTTGTGAATAAGAAAATATTTTTTTTTTAAACATAATTAATGCGAGAACTATTTTTTTGGCAAGAAAAAAAATTGTGGCTCCTAAAACTTTGAAATTTTGTAAATTGTAATTTTTGACTCTTCAGAATCAAAATGTTGCCGACCCCTGCCCTAAGGTAGTTTGGGCATATTGAAAGAATGAACGATGAATGGTTGACTCAAAAATATACAACGATGAAAATATACTATGCACTTTTGTATATGTAGGTAAGTATATGCGAAGTCGTAAATGTTTCCAATAAAGGTGTTCAAGGCGCCAGGTCTTCTCTGCCTACCCCGCTGGGGACATGGCGTTATGTCATGTTGGAATATCGGTTGTTTTCAAAAGCTTAACATCAAGTTCGTCAAATTGTTTCGTTTTATAATAACGTACGATATCACAACGTGAAAACGTAAAAATACATCCGTCATAAATGTGTGATTTGTGTTTGTACGTGATCGCACTTTTAATGCATAGATAATATAACATTTTGTCTATGGAGGCAAATCGTGGCCTTTATCATCGTTCATATTAAAATTTCAAAATTCCACTTGCGACTTTACTATTCTCATATTATATAACCATAGATTTTTATATAATAAACTAAATGTCGCAGTTTTTGTGTGAATCGTAGTGAGAATTTTTTCCGCTGGACTTTTGAAAACAAGATGGGCAGAAAACATAGTTTTTCTATAAAGAATAACGACTAATTGTGAATTGTTTTCGGATTTATTTGTCGAAAAACACTTTGTACATTAAGATTTAGAGAAAAGTTTTCTAGGAAGTGTTAAAATACATAGTATATAAGGATCAAAATACTGACCATTTTACGGTTTAATTATCGTGTTTTTAACAATTTAATAATACCAACGATCAATCGAATTTCTGTGATCCAATAATCTCAAACCCAGTTTATTTAAATTTAATCATTATCTTCTACATGACTTTCTACATTATCCCCTTTATTCACTTAAAAATAAAACAAACTATGCAAAAATATCTTAACATAATGATTATAGCTATCAATTTTAAAACTAAACAATCTTTAATTTATTTATTTATTTATTTAAAGGACAACATACAGTTTATAATAAATTATATAAAATAAAGATAATTTGATTAATAATAAAGCCAATTACAGGTTGTCGCTGAAGTTATTGTAGTATATTAAGGGCCGGTCTTATAAACGTCCGTTAGTTAGATTTCAGACCAAACAAACCGAAATTTGATACAACTGCTCTATATTTCATCTTATAACAATCCGTTAGTTAAATTTTAGTAAAATTTTACCGATAGCCTTTACCGACGGTTGGACCACCGATTAAGCGTTCGTTAACGATAAGTTATGGAAGGATTGAGTTTTACCACAATTGTTTTTTATATGTTGCGGTATATTTTTAATATTACGAATATTTTGATATTCACTGTTTTATATTTTTTGGATTTTTATACTGAATTGCTTTCTTTTCGGTAAAAAATGTCGACCGACAGTGATTTTGAATAACCAAAACGAATTTGATTACAAGTTTGTGTTTGACCAAATATTTTATTATTTCAACATGACATTGATGACACTGAATTTCGTTTTATTTTATTTTATTTATTTTTTTTATTTAAAAAAATGAATGAATGAATTGTATCTATAGTACCTACATATACATTATGTTTTTTTTTTATTTCATTTTAATGCCATAAATTAGACATAAATGCTTGTGATATAAGTGAAAAAAAAATCAGTTGAGACGAGATTTGTACCCGCGTCCACTGAATTACTAATCCAGCGTGCTAGCTAAATAATAAAGGATTATCACAATTTTTGTAATTTTTGATATTGTTTGAAGTTCGCAAAAAAATTAAACACTCTCTGTTTATATATTTCAATGATAGCACCGCTTTATCCATTACAATCCATTATAGTCCATTACAAATCTATTGAAAATCCATTGTAGTCTAATTAGACTGTAACTGTCAAATAAACGGACAGTTAAAATAGTTTTATAATACCGCCGATAGTAATATCTACTTAGGAACATCCATCCGTTAGTATATCGTAAACATACTTACGAATATTTGGTCTTTCGTTTATAAGACCGGCCCTAAGATACATTAGGAATGGTTACATATTATGGTCTTGCGGGTTGGCAAGACCCGCAAGATGGACCCCTAAAATATTGAGATGGAGACCTTGGGAAAGTAAGAGAGGCGTCGGAAGACCTCAAAAAAGATGGTCTGACGACATAGCCGCTGTGGGGGGTAGAAATTGGCTGCAAGCAGCAACCGATAGAAGGAAGTGGAAGAATATGGAAGAGGCCTATATCCAGCAGTGGAGGACAGAGGGCTGAAGAAGAAGACATATGATGGTGAGATATTGTGTGAATGATGTGTGAAATTGCATATATAAATGTGTCAGTATAATTAAGTGTTAAATTTGATTATGAGGATGAAATTTTAAGTTTGATATATTCTTTAAATGTGGGGGCGCTAAGTAAGAATATGTCAATCTCTTGGAAATGCCTATTATAATATGTATTACAGATTCTGTACATTGTTGCATGTTGAGCATAGTTGGTGTGTTGAGTGGTAAGACGGAAAAGAGGAGTTAATGACTACAATGGACTAAAACATATACTTGACATTTGTATAAATCGATATAATTTTTAAAATACAAATTAAAAAATAAATCAAATGAATGACAACAAAAAAAATATCAATAATTTTATAAAAAATACCCGCTTACAAAAAAAAGGAAAAAAAAATAAGAATCGAAATTTTCGAACATTGAAAAGACCTTTTTACCCACTACAATTTCATGTTTATCTTGTTGTTTCAAGTGAATGTTTGTTTTTACGGGAACGCAAAAAAAAAATATATATAATAAACCTTTGCTATGATAATCTTAAATTTTCAGAGTTCCGTTTCTGTGAAGTGATCGGAATAAGTGGCCCAAGGGTTAGAGCAGTATATTTAGTTAACTTCAAAAACAGGTAAACATAATAAATTATTATCGGATGCCTATCTGTAAATATAGGTTGTTCGGAAGGTCTTTCTCAACATCTTCATCTTATCGTGTCATGTTAGGTTTACCCAACGTCAACTGTCTTTTTCTTGTGCCGCTCCAAACGGAGATTCGCTACCATCATACCAAACTCATCACGATTGGTGACGCCGCATCCGGAATCGCGAACCAATGCTGATTTTCAAGTCACTATATTATTTTACGTCCCATACTCCATCTTCCCTCTATATTTTCCTTCACTATATGTTGTATATCTATCACCACGGAATATGTGGCATATTATGCTGCTTTGCGTCTCTTGACAGTGGTCAGAAACTCTCTCTCTTTCACCGTCATATTTAGAACTCTATTATTGGAGTCTCTATCGGACCCATGAGATGCGCATCAATCTTCTGTGTAGCCACACCTTGAATGTTTCAATTTTATTAATTAAGAGAGACTTGAGAGTCTAACTGTCCACTCAATACAACAGTACTGGCATCACGTATGCTTTAACAGATTTCCATCTTGTACTTAGCATTAAATATCGATGCTTACTTTGCTTGTCCGAACCTTAGACCTTGCCACTCCAGTAGGTGGCGACGAATATCGCCTTGCCATTCGTTATTTTTAGGTCACTTGTGCTACATGTCGTCTTCGTGCGTGGGCATATTAGTAGATAGGTGTCATCGTGCTCCTCTCCGCAGTCGCAGCACATGTCGTCTCCCTCCAGGAATCCCCACCTCTGCTGGTTCTTTTTTCATATTGTCACCTCCTCTCTCAGTCTGTTAAGGGTCTAGAAAAAAAAATGAAAAGTCTAGACCATATGCGGTGTTCACTTCCTCAGGTGGTTCCATCCAGAGTCTGCTGCCGAGTTGTTGCCTCCTTCTCTAGGTGTTTAAATCTTATTTTCTTCCTCTTTTTGTAGATCTCTATGATCTGTTTTTACAGGTCTTGGGAATAGGATATCCAGCTCTCCCTCCATCTATTTGATGGTCTTGGTCCTCCATCTCCTGGTGGTCGGCGTACCTCTGATATCTCGCGCATTAAAATCTTTGGCAGCCTTTCTGGATTCATCCTCTAAACATGATCTCTCCAGAATCGTCTTCTTTGTGTTTAAATCCTATATTTTTATTTCTTCCATCGAAAGCTATATATATGGTCAAAATCATATATATGTCTTCTGCTTTTTCGTTTAGAACACCTGTTGGTCTGTTATTCAAAAACTATGCCTCCTTAGATGACGAAGTCCAACTAAACTTCCATCTCTTGGGTGGTATTCCGAGTAGACGGCGACCAGAAGGGATTTCAATTTCTGCAATATACGCAAGTCTTTTACTGTCCATCCTTGCTACGTGGTCCCTCCAATGTCTTCTTCTTGATCTACTCCACCGAACGATGTCCTCTATTCCACATGTTTTTTTTTATTTCAACATTGCGAACACGATCTCGGAGAGTTTTTCCAGTAATTGACCTTAGAACCTTCATTTCCATTGTACTTAGGAGCCCCTTGGTTCGTACAGTGTCTGCTCGCGTTTCCACAGCATACGATCATAACTATGACATAATCCAAACTATGATCATGTCCTTATAAGACGAAATAGCTTTCGACAAATACAAAAAAATGTGATATAATTTATACTGGAATTCTACCAAATAAATAATTATTCAATACCTAATTACAATTAAATGACTTACCGAACAACCTATTACTGAGGTACATCTATTTATCTAACTGGAATCCAATATCCAGCATCAAATAAATGCTCTCTTGGAGGTGAAAAGGTTATATCCTTCAAGAAATGTATTTGCCTAGCTACCCACCCACCATCACGCGGGGCTCTATCTTAGGTTATCAAGCGACCCTCGCACTAAATTCTTTAAGGTTCGACCACCCCTGCCCGTCGTTCAGATAAAATGTAACCTATTATATAATTGAATGAATTCGAACAGGATAAAACAAAAAGGACACAATGATGAATGTTGAACGTGTCTGACTGGAAGTTATTCTACTACGCCTGTCGGTTGCTTATGAATTGGCAATGTGTATAGCACACATGGAAATGACATCAATTTGTTAAACTTTAGAGGTGTCTAGAGGTGTCTGGCGGGGGGTTTCCAGCAAACAAGGTACTTGTAAATGGAATACGTGATTTCTTATAGTTTTTCGTAATAAATATAAAAAAATCACGCTTTTTACTATAACATTTCATACTGCTGACGTGTTAAAATAACAATTTTCAACACTTTTATGGGTTTTATCTCCGAAAGCTACCAGTTATCGAATTCATACTATCCAATCGTTATTAGTTGTTGTGGTAACCTTATACAAAAAAAACAGAATTTATACAATGACGTTATTCTAATAGAAAATGCATCTGGTCATTTAGAATTATTTACACTTTTATTGAAATCTTCTGCATATTTTCGGTGCGGAAAAACGATGTCACATAACTCCACTACTAAACGAATTAATAATAATAATAATAAAAATGAACACTTCCTTGCACCCTGCGCATGTGGCGAGTTTATTGCCGTATGGCAATTTCTTCCAACTAACCAATGTTTCCAGCCCAGAGGAGCAATATTTGCGTGAGAAATAAATTTAAATAAATTTCCCCTTTTCTGGGAATCGAACCCAGGACGCCCGCACAGAAACCAAACGGTTTACCAACTGTGCCACGGCGGTCGGGGCACAGTTGGTTATTCGAAATTTTTAAGGTTATTTTTTTATCAACTAGTTTCGTGCTGAGATTGTATTCTGAATGTTTCTGCTGTGTAGGTACTATGTGCTGAGTGCTATTTACGGCGTGTGTATTCTACTTTATCGATTATAGACTAAAGTACTCCTCAAAAAGGCACATCACATTCATAAAATGGCATTGAAGAATTATTAAGTTTTCATATTAAAAATATTTAATACAAAAATAATTTAACAAATCCAATTCATGAAAAGGCTGAAAATTTTCCGTACAAAATTTAAATACTCTGTGGTGTAACAATGGTACTGAGGAGTAAAGCTTTGTCCACAACCCACTCGTTTTATTTAATAATCTTCCTACTGAAAATGATTAACTTCAACATACCAAAAAGACGAACAAGACAAAAAAAACACTTATGGCGCTCAGAATTCAGACAAAAAAAAACACTAATGGCGCTCAGAATTCAGACAAAAAAAAACACTAATGGCGCTCTGAATTCAGATAAAAAAAACACATTAATGGCGCTCAGAATTCAGACAAAAAAAAAACACATTAATGGCGCTCAGAATTCAGACAAAAAAAACACTAATAGCGCTCAGAATTCAGAAAAAAAAATCACTAATGGCGCTCTGAATTCAGACAAAAAAAACACATTAATGGCGCTCAGAATTCAGAAAAAAAAACACTCATAGCGCTCAGAATTCAGACAAAAAAACACTAATGGCGCTCAGAATTCGCCATTGTACCAATGCCTTACCAAATATAACAACCTGCTCAATAACATTGACTTCTTTCATACACAATCTCCACTCTCGTTCAAAATTGCGATAAAGCGCCAACTTTGCACTGATAACATAACTCAAAATTCCACTCTCTAGTATATACATATATAAATGTATGTGTCATCATAATGGTTGCAACACCTTTTTCGTTAATCCTTAAGTACGTTAGAATCCCATGTCATGATTATATGTAGAATATAATCTTCTTTGTACTGTTCCTTGTATGTTTCAGGTATGATCCAATTATTTTGTTTTTCTCATTTGTTAACAATTGTATGTAAAACTTTATAAATTACTTGATATGATGTCCTGTTATTATGTACCGTAGTCTATCATTTACTGTTTTTTCCATTGTTCTTAATATCATACTATGTTAATACATTCTACTGTACTCTTGGATATCCAAAATAAATTAAATATAATAAATTGGAAAGGATCAGGTCCGTGGACATATTCTGTGTGTCCAGGACTCTTTTCAGGAGCCACATTAAAAAGGAATAATGAATTGTTTTGTTACCAGCAGTGAGTACAATGCAACATGAAATCAAAGATGGGCTGATTAAGTTAAAATTACTTATATTGTTATTCTTAATTATTATATTTGTTTAAAAAATATTATTTTACGTTGCCCATTTTTTTTATTTGATTTATTTTATAGAATACAACAGCAAACAAGAAAAAATTATACAAATATACAATGATATTTTTTTAATGCCAATTATAGTATTCAAAAATATATTACATACAGGATGGGAAAGGAGAGAGGTAGGGAGGGGAGTGGGGGAAGCATCGACCACTAGAAACTCATATTATGATTTATACCCCACGTTTCTCAATTTATGAATAATACGTAGTTAAAATATATTGAATAAATTAAAATTAAATTAAAGTAAATAAAAAAAAAATAACCTAATATCTTTAGTGGGATATTTTTATATCTTTTATTTTGTATTTATCAATGCTGAAATATATATGTTTAAACGTGCTTTACAATTCTTATATTTTTTTTTATTATGTCAAATGTATATAGAAGAATGATGAGCAATATGGAAATGAAAAAACAACATAATATAAATTTATGAGAGCCTTAAGACTATTCTAGAGTATTTATGTTGTTCAAATTTCATAAACTCGTCCTTGAATTTCGAGAATTTTCCCCTTGACAAAAAATTCTGATTTAGATTACTTTCTCTCCTATTTTCTGCTGGGCGATGACAAAAACAGCGTCTTCTGTATAATAAATTTAAGGGTTTTATGGCGTATCGTCTTTGTGATTGTAGTGTATGGTTTAGGGGTAGGTAATCTTTAATATACGGTGATTTTATAAGGGCGATTACTCGCAAAGTTCACCCCCTATTATGGCCGCATTGCTGAGATCTTTAGCCATTCTTTGAAACTCCCAAATATCGGTCCTAGGATGTTTGTCAACACGTGGTACGAGATCCTCTTTCTATTAAGGCCCTTGTATGTATACCCCGGGTATACGGATGAACACAAAAATGAACGCTAAATTATGTATGAAATACGAAGCAATATTGTATATCACCTAATATATGATATACAACATTTTTTCGTGAAGAAAAAGTACAATTTAGAGTTTTTTTAAATATCATGAATAGTAATTTATTAAAATATTATAATATTAAATAACTCAGCCGGTGGATTTTTATATTCTCTTTCGATTGAAGTAGAAATCTTCATAAAAAACCTTGTAGTTTTTTAGTTACTTACATTAAATGGGTTACTTACATTAAATCTTGCTGCTGACAGCTTCTGTCAGTAGCAAGATCCAGTCGTCAACGGTGGTTGACGACTGGATCGAAGTGACGCCGCATCCGGAATACCGAACCACTGCCAGGAATTTTTAAGCTAGGTACGATATTTTTTAACGTCCCATACTTCGTCCTCCTTCTATCTTTCCCTCCACTATTAGTTGTAGAAGGCCATATCTTTCCCTACGGTATATGTGGTCAAAATATGTTGCTTTGCTTGACAATGGTCAGCAACTCTTTCTCTCTCTCTTTCTCCGTCATATTTAACACTCTTTCATTGGAGAATATCGACCCATGTGATGCACATCAACCTTCTGTATATCCACATCTCGAATGCTTAAATTGTATTAATTGTTGAAATTTTTTAGTCCAACCTTCCACACCATACAACAGTAGTGACAACACGTATGCTTTAACCGCTCTCAATTTTGTACTTGGCTTTAGATCTCTGTTACACAGCAGTTTTTGCATTATGTAGAAGGTGGATCTTGCCATCTCAATCCTAGTCTCTCTTGGAAATCCATTGTACAGGAGGCTAATACTCTGCTGGAGTAGTATGGCCATTGGAAGTAAAGAAATTTTTTTCGTCTTTGTATTCATCACATTGATTGTAGATTTTAGCAACTGGTTTGATTTCAGAACTGAACGTTGCTACATCAGGGTAATTCACAACAAAAACAGAATGTGTCAATACAATTAAAAGAATATGGAGTTGGAATTGAGAGAAGGTAATTATAGGTGGTTCTTATGTTGGGTTTGATTGACAAAAGGACTGTTTTGGTGAAATGGAAAGAAAGAAATCATATCGAAAAAAGTACTTATATAGAAATTAAAAATTGTTTATGACTTTTCATGTTGGTTCTAAATTATCTAAACATAAATCCTAGGCATTTTATTGACATTATTTTGTACCCGAATGAATTTGGATTGTTTGCTCGTTTAACATCTAATTTTCGGAGTGTGTAAATATTGTGCATGTAAGTTTCCCGAGAAACAATACAAAATAAAATATTCCGTTTTGAGAATAAGTTGAAAGATTAACAAATTTAGAGGTGGAGTTTAACAAATAAAACGAAAAATGTGATGGAAATGAAGAGTAAAAATGTTGAGAACTAGTTCCCTCTTGAGATGTATGTAGCGTGCCAATAACAATCTCTGGTAGAAAGTTTACGATTGTCCCTTTAGCGACATAATAATGCCGCCGATTCTATCCGATATACAATGAGGTGGCCATCAAGGGTCACACTTGGTACCATAGTATTATGCCTGTATATAATATTTCATACCGACAGGAGTTGTTATTGTATGCGATTCAGCTATCTTGACTTGTCTAATCTTTATAAAAAGATTTCATTTGAACTACAATTGAGTGTAGTTATGCAGAAAACAGCCAACCTACAAAATACACTAACTGAGATATAGCCACTTTTCCTTCTAAGTGAAATTATAAATCCATTTTCTTATATCCAATGATTTTCGCTGTTTTATCAATTGGATATGGGAAAAATGATTGCTATTAGACAAAAACTGAACAATACTTTTATATAATATTTTCAAGATTTTATCTGTTTCTATATATTTATCTTTATAATTAATTATTTTTAGTATTGAAACAAGTAAGTGGCTTATGCCGTGTATTGTGTAAATAAATAAATAATTAAATTAAGTTCAGAATCATGAACTCCAACCGTGTTAACTAAAATACATGAAATATTTTTATTGACAATAACAATATTGCGTATATACAATTAAAAAATATATTCGATTTACATACACACTGGTACATGTAGGTAAAGAAGCAAAAATGAAATAATATTTCTGGCGTAGTTCAGAGGTGACATCTGTATGAGACACCGTCACCTCATTTTCAAGGACTGTTGCTTTCATTGTTTACAAATAAATCAACTTCTCAATAAATGGCGTTACAAAAAGGTTTCTACGTTACTTCATAGATGGCAATAGTATAATTTCGTATTATTCAGGTGAAATGTTTAGGTACACATTATTCAAATATATAGAACTTTCAAAAATTACTTTGATAAGGGAACTCAATAAAGGCATAATTGGTGAACGTTGCTCAAGCGCATAAAGTGATCACGTAAACTAGCCGATGACAGGTCGTAAGCCCTGTAGCTGCCCGAGTTCCTGGTTCTTCTATAATATCCCAACTTCGTCTCTATTGAGATGTTATTGTCAATAAAAATATCATTTGACTCCCGACAGGGAAAAAAAACAATGTTTGCGTATATGCAATTAAAAAATATATTCAATTCACATGAAATAAGCGGTGATAGCCCAGCGGTAAGGTCGCCGCCTCACATGCGTGAGATCGACGGTTCGAATCCGGGCGGGGCACGCACCTATGGATTTAAAAAAAAAATCTAAGTGCGGATTTATATCACTAGCTACATATGTGTAGCCATGATCCAATTTGTCTGGTCCCCCTTTCTAAGAGTTACGAAGGTCATATAGCATGGCAGTCTCTTCAATGTTATAACCAGACTCGCCAATTCTAGGATTATGGTCAAAGCGTACCCCGATAGAAACGGGATAAAAGCGCTAAGAGGAAAGAAAATTCAATTCACATGAAATATATTTCAATATTCATTAATTAAAATAAAAACACATATAATTTGTTCGCTCTCATTAAGAAGCTTGTAAGTATAATATTGTTACGCTGTAAAGAGATTGTTTGAGTAAACTGATTCTTAAAAACTTTATCTCACGTCTTACTTTCTCATTACTCCAATTAAAAACATAATAAAACTCTTAGCTAAATTTCCCCGGGGAACTTCCAAAGGTCTTAATATTGACGAGATTCAAATCAAATCAAGGAGCGTGGAATGAAATTTGTCATTGACATAGACCTTGTGATTAAGTTGATAGGTCACGCGAGATTGAGAATTGGAGAATATAATGAATTATACTTTTTAATATATTTAAAAAAGTTATTATACCAGGGAATAATATTAATTAAAAATGATAAACAAAAAACAATACTAAAATAGTTATAGTTTTACACGTTTTAACACCCGTGTAAGCAAAAACGTTTCCAATAAACGCTGTGTAGCAGATCAGTTGATCAACGACTGTGTATCTCTCATACAAATTTTACACAACGCTTGCACGGCTGTTCTAGGTAGTTTAGCGGTGTTTTAAGACAAATTACATCTGTCACGAATCAAATTTGATTTTTATATGCGTGTTTATATTGTAATATCTTGGAATAATATGTCGACCCATTTCGATAATTGTGCTTTTTAGGAGCGAGCAAGTAATCAGCTCTTTTATAATATCCACAATGGTGTTCTCTTGGGTATTCGTATGATGAATTTGTTCGTTATATTTTCCTTATTCCAATTTAAAATTTGTCTAGAGGCGTTTTGTCTGAGAGGTCACAATGAAGATTTATTTTATTTTATTTATTTATTTTTCACACCTTTATCACAAAGACTATTATGAAGATTACTGCTGCCCAACTAGGTAACCCTGTTCTAGGGCTAGCAGTTTACAATTTTACCAAGCCAAATATTTGACATTTTGGTTATACATAGTTACATAGAGCGGACACCAGACATCACAACACAGTAAATTACAATATTACATAGTTACCAATATCTTAAACACAAAGTATAAACTGAAGATGGAGATGACCTTCAAGAATGAAGAACACAACCGGCAAAAAAATTAAGATTTTGACGAAATAAATAGTGTTGACTTTACTAAGAAATTTTATAATAGGTAGATAATTTAAAAGTCATAATAAATTTAGATGCTAGCCAATTATTTTTTAACAGTAGTAGTAATAAAATAGGCACTCGGAAAAATATATCAGCTTCGTTTTTATTAAAATTTAAAATAAAGATTATTTTACGAAGCAAAACGACAAATTTTAACTGTTTAAACCACAGGTTCTCAACATGTACAATAGTGCCCCATTGTAGGCGTTTTATAAGTCACAGTGAGAGCGTGGGCAGGTTAAAAAATATTAAGAATTTAGTTTATCGATAGAAACATTGCAATACTGAAATTTACTACACTAGATTGAAATTTTCTCACTGCGCGGCAATATGTGTTCTACTTTATTGATGCACACAATACAAGACTGATTGTTTCTGGCTGCGCGGATATATTCGTTTTGATTTGTTGATCCAAACACAAAACTGAAATTTTCTCGCTGCGCGGTAATATGCTTTCTACTTTATTGATGCGCACAATTCAAGACTGAAATTTTCTTGTTGCGCGGCAATATGCGTTTTACTTTATTGATATACACAATTCAAGACGGAAATTTTCTCGCTGCGCGGATATTTTCGTTTTTGATCGTAACACAATTACACTAGATTAAAATTTTCTCGCTGCACGGCAATATGCATTCTGTTTCATTGGTGAACACAATACAACATTAACATTCTCTCGCGCCGCGCGGCAATTATCGTTTTCATTTATTTTATTGTTACACAACCCAGTACATTTGAAAAATTCTATCGAAACCTCCCGCCGTTTAAACGGTGAAAATTAGCCAGTTTTGACTTTTTTTAATGGCTGATAGAAATTTTTGTCTTTTTTTGGCCCAAGTCGATGCTGAAGGTGCTGTTTTTTGCCGAACGTAGCCGAAGTCGAAGCCGGACATTCGTACGGTCGAACACCAGATATAATTTAGTTTTACTAATTTGAATGTTGAGTTTTGGCCAAAATCCTCACATATTTTTAGCCATTATTATGTATTATGACATCGTAATATTTGCGATGAAGACACACATAGTTTGGTCGTATAACACGTATGAAATAATATGTTGATGGTTGCTTACCTTTGTACGTCATGTCATGTCAACCAACCTGATGTTAAGCTGTACGCAACATGAAATTTTGTATGTGAATAATAATAATATGTTGACTAGGGTGACCATAAATATGCCCAGAAATATTTGAGACTGGCGTCAAAAGAAAAAAATCGGTTCTGTGATAAATCGAACACGACAATTCGTAACACGTCAAAATAGAACATCACGAAACAGAACAGTGACAAATCAATCGTCAAATAAGTACATTGACAAATAAGAATGGTGATAATATAGACAAAACAGAACATTAAAATTAGACGTCGCATAATATGTATCTGAATTTATAGTTTACATCACGCGAGTCACAATATAACTAAATGTTTTCGATAGGTGGTGGAGAGTGGAAAAATAAAAGAAAAAAAAAATACTTAGTTTAGAGAATTTTTGAGGATGTATATACACTTTTTACAACGACATATTCATTATTTTTAAAAAAATATATGTAAAATGTATGATTACCTCATGCCATTATCTATACTATAATTATCTATACTACGGGTGTGCATAACCTTATTAATGGAAGCACAACACGGACGTGCATCCCCCACACCATCTCATCGACCCAAAAGTGAACCTCGTTGCTGAACTATGTGAGATTTGTTGTTGTTGCCTGTTGTTTTTGTTGTATTTAAGAGTGGATGCACTATTCATAGCTTGAGAATTCCATTTTTTACTTGTTAGCTATGGAGTTTTTTTAAATGAATGTGTCCTTGTTAAACAAGTACATATACATCTTCCTACGTTCCCTTTTTGGCTTTATATGTAGGCTCACTAGTTTTGGAAGCTGATGTGCAAACCTGTCGGCCGGAGCCGTAACAGATAAGAGGTGGTAAGGTCGGTCTGCTGGACGTGTAGGTATAAACCTGTATGTCCGCCTTTGGCTACATAAAACCAAACGATATCTCACCTGCCTGGTTCGAACCTGGATACCGTCTGTTCGGAGTCTCCCGACAGCTGGGCTACAGATTGATCGACTAAGCAACTGCGATACCGTATACAATAGATTATTAAATATTAAATGCAACTCAGGTAGAAATAGATGACAGATTAAAAGATGCAACAGGAATTTTAACTTACTCGTTTATTGACTCTAGTTACAGTGGTAGTTATTAATCGAATATAAATAGTACTTAATTAATTCAAATATAAATTTAATTCGCGGACTTTGAACGACGACGAGCCGGTCGGGCAGCGTAAGGACGAGGCCGGAGGTCTGGATGAAGAACCAATGCTCCGTAGCTCCGTGGGCTTCCTTATATAGGTAGGGTGAGGCGGCGTACGGCGCAGGACAAAATGGCGTCTGCGCGTGTTGCATAACCGAGTAGCGCAATTGGAATCGCGCTACACCTGAAATAAGCTAATAAATTCTTGTGCTATAGGTGAACGAAATCGGTAGAGGCAGGATTCGAACTCGCGATTACTGGATTACTAGCCCAGCGCACTAACCGCTATGCCACCGACCCATCTAGTATCCTTTTTTTTGTGTTTCTATATTTTATATTGGTAAACCCAATGGTATTTAATATATAGACACGTATATGAGAACACAACGGTCTACAAAAAATGGTACAGTTTAAGGAATTCTTACAAAATCCCAAAAGAAAGAGCACAGAATGACGGAATACATTAGTAAGAAAGAGATAATATAACATTCAAGTCGATTAACGGAAATTTTATCCATACTATTTTTTTGAAAGAAAGGTCTGGTAACTTTGTTTGATGATTGGGCCCCTTAATTTTTTTTTTTTAGCTGTGAAACACCGTGTTAGAATAGTGCTTCCATTCTTTTAAATTATTGTTTTCGAGTGTCCCGTAAGAGCCGGGTAATCGAAAATACAACAGGCAACAATAACATCTCACATAGTTCAGCAATGAGGTTCACCACCCATTCTGAATGTAGTGCCTTTTTTGGTGAAACGAGACTGGTGTGTGGGTATACATAGATGTGCTGTTCTCCCTTTTATACTGCACACCCGCAAACCTTTCGCTGGTTACCCCACATTGTGGGATATGCGGTGATGGTATGAATGAATGAATATTCAGACACACGCTGCAGAATTATTTTCTCTTTTACTCTCATGTAATAATATCATATTTATCTTTTACGTCAAATGACTGAAAGAGATGAACATATTATATGAAGTTATAAATGTTCGAAAAAGCGAATCCTCTCTGCATCGCATTCACTGGGCGATTCGTTTGATCGTATTCAGTTCTGTATTTTGAGTCTCATTTGATAAAGGCACATAAGTTAAATTATATAACAAACAGTAATATAAAGTACATAACATGTTGGCAGCGTATTTCTTTCTTGTTCGACAAATTACATGATTTTGGATTTAACTACAAACTTTTAAATTTCTTTGCCTCTTACCTTAAAAATAGAAAACAATATATAGCGGTGGGTCAATATTGTTCCGAAGAAATCCGAGCTTGCTCTGGAATACCACAGGGATCTAATTTGGGGCCACTGTTGTTTTTGTTATTCATTGATGATATACAGGATGTTATCAAGTATTGTCTATGTCTGTTGTATGCCGATGACTTGAAGCTTTATATTAGTATCAAAAGTATAGCAGACTGTCTTCTGTTGCAATCAGACATTGAAAACCTTTGGAAATGGTCTATTGAAAATAACCTTCACTTTAACATTAAAAAGTGTTCTGTTATGAGTTATGCACGTTCCAGAATTCCAATTATGTATAATTACAATATGAATGGGTCAATGTTAGCCCGGATATGTGAACTAAAAGACCTTGGAGTTATATTTGATGCGAAATTAACTTTTGCTCAACATATAACATCAGTAACTACCAAATGCGGTCAACTTCTGGGCTTTACAATGCGCCTTGGAAGATACTTTTCTAACCATGAAACATTGAAAAATATTTTCAACTGTATGGTGCGTACCAAATTGGAGTACGGAAGCGCAGTTTGGGCGCCCTACCAAAGAAAATATTCCGATATGTTGGAGCAAATTCAGAAGAAGTTCATGAGGTACCTGTATATGCGAATGCACGGAGTATATCCGACATACATGCACCACCCTGAACTTCTGACGTCCTGTTCTTATATGAGTCTTGAAAGCAGGCGTGATAACGCACTACTTTTGACCGGCTTCAAGATTTTCAACAATCTTATTGATTGTCCAGAACTGCTAGAAAGGCTAGGGCTTTTTGTGCCACCCAACTACATAAGGGGTAGAGGTCATAATCTTCTGAACGTCCCCCATTCCAGAACGGATGTAGTGGCCCGCAGCACTCTGGTGCGCATTATGGAAAAAATTAACTCACTCTCGGACGAGGTAGATATTTTCCATTGGAATATAAGGCGCTTTAAATCGTACCTTAAACAGAGGTAGCCGTCATCGAACCGCACATCACACCATAATTGGCAGCAGCTGTCGTGTGATAACGAAAAAAAAAAAAAAAAAATTTACATATCACAGTTCTATTGCAATTTTTACGTTTTTCAAGATGACATTTTGACCAGGACAATACGTCTTGCGTGCAACTAAAATACGATAAGAATTAAGTGAGCTGCTCGCCTTACTTTTCGTTTTCCGAATTTAAAGACTAGTAATGAATTTATTATTTTTATAAGTCATTGGGTAACCCTAAGTATATTGGTATAGGGTGCTCACCACATTCGCGTAGAAGTGTTTCCACTCATAACTCCAGTGACTGGTTGTGACATTGAGTGAAACAATTGAAAATTTCACACGCAGAATATTATATCAAGCACCTAACCGATATCAAAATATTACCAGCTCAGTATTAATATAATTTAACGCCATATTAACTTCGCTTAAAATCTCGCTTGAATACGTGTTTTGTGTTTTTTCTACAAAATAATAATATATGACTTTACTAAACAGGTAAGGGTAGGGGTAGAAACAGAAGACGTTACTGGAGAGATCATGTCGAAAGAGCGGATTCAGTGAGAGTGGTGAAAATAGCGGCAGACGAGATACCGTCAACCAGCAGACCCCCTGGACGACCGCCAAAGAGATGGAAGGACAGCTGGACATCCGCGTCCCAAAAGTGAATCCGAGAATACACAGTACCCAGTACTAGAACAAGCAGAAAAAGAAGATTTTTCTAAGAAGTTTATTTTGGCGCAT
Source organism: Molanna angustata (assembly GCA_963576475.1). Taxonomy (NCBI): domain Eukaryota; kingdom Metazoa; phylum Arthropoda; class Insecta; order Trichoptera; family Molannidae; genus Molanna; species Molanna angustata. The sequence continues at coordinate 21,759,121 of OY754989.1, forward strand.
GACAGCAGACTTAACAAAATGATTATTAAAAATCTCGAATTTGTGTGTAATTTGTATATTTTGAAAAAAAATAATACCTCAATAGAGACGAATCGGTAATTTACTTATAGCAGAATCGATTAATCAGACTCATACTGGATTTGTATTTGTTTTTTCGATTTATCCAAATTTGGATTGATAATTTGTGAGCGTTGCGCAAGCGCCTAAAGTGATCACAAACCAACCGATAACAAGCCGTCTCTATTAATATATTTAACTTGTCAATAAGACATCATTGACTCCCGGCGGGCAAAAAAATCATCATTCAAAGTAATAATTGGCAGCGGCTGTCGTGTGATTACGAAAAAAAAAAAAAATATGCGACCATAAAAACGAGCAGCCGCTCCAGGACAAGCTCTATAAAGTTTCTGAATGCGTAATTGAGTTTCTATCAATGCACCATCCAACTATCGTTGTCCTCCGTGAATTTATCTTGAACCGTCCAACTACAATTGTCCTCTGAGACTTTATCTTGTTCCATTGAACTATTATTGTTCTCCGTGACTTTATCTTGTTTGTGAAACAAACCGTCCACAGATGTTCCGGAAACAAATATTATTACAAATACCCCCTCTTTTGATTTGCAAAAGCATTCTTCCGCCCAGAATCGTACGTGTCGCTCGTTTGATCTTCCACAGTGATAAGTTTTAAATATCAATTTATTTAATATTGTAACAGTTTATAATCTGTAATTTGAATTTAATTAAATGTGTCGTGTTATCGAAAGTAACCTATTTCATTCCATCAATATAAACATTCCCTTCTTGCATTGAAATAAGATGAAAATCAATGTAAAATATTTAGAGGATATGTATTTGCTAAAACATATATTATCTTTGAACACGCATAAAAAACCTTCTGATTTTATATGGTAGAGATAAAAGCAAGTAAATACCAGGTATCATTGATAAAAAAAATGTCACACAGTAAGGAAATAACGAAAATTTAATAACAAATATATGTAGTCAACGAAATATTTTTTTAATAGTATCTTAAACAAAATATAATACTATAGAGATTCTGTATAGACGAGATAATCGGTGACGTGCGCTGTAGCAGTTACAAAGAGATGAAGAGACTTGCGGACGATAGAGATAAGTGGAAAGATCAAGTGCTTGGCGCAGACCAATCCTAGGATTGTGACCCAGAAGAAGAAGAAGAAGAAGAAGAGAGATTCTGTAGATTACAAATTAAAACGAACCAGAAAGTAATATGTATTATTTTCTTAAATTCGTTGCGTATTTTGCTATAACACAACTACATAGTTAGAAATCGTCAAAAATGACGGTATTTAATTTTTTTATGACCTCGAACATCGAAATCCAAGCTCTTTTCTCAATCATGTTTACCTGTAAAATGGAACTTTATTCGTATTAGTATTTTTTTATTGTAGAATGGTTTTGTTCTTGTAGCAAATTCATATACATACTCATACATTCCCTAAAATAATCATAAATGCTTAGCTAGGGAATACTATGAGTGAACGAAATTGGTCGTGGCGGGACTCGAACTCGGGATCACTGGATAACAAACCCAGTGCGCAAACCTAATATAATTTTTCGCCTTATTCCATGCGCTTTTGCTTCATATTTGTAACGTACATACGTATTTACTAAATCGCGTATCTCGCATTCTTCAATTTAAGAAACACATTTCTTAATCTATGTACTCCTGGTAGTTGAATTGTGCGATCGAATCTTCATCGATCATATTATATTCTACTTCTTGGTACTCTTTTATGCAACGGATACGTTAACAGCGTTAGGCGTAAAAATAACCATGCTAACACAGCTAGGAAAATATTATAACACATTCGCAGTGCTTGTTACCAGCTACACGAAAAATACACAGCGACATAAATAATGTATTATTAAAAATAATAATTTACGACTTTTCCTCCTCCCGGCCCGTCAGCCTCGGCGAAATATGTCATTTCTTAATAGAACTGTCACTCCCAATCCTTCCAGAACCCTCCAGACAAAACATAATAATAAAATTGTTTGACAATGTGTCGGAGTGATTCGCAACCTCCGGGAATACTATCCCGAGATTTTAATTTTTTTTTTCACGTCGAATTACCCGTGATTGTAGAACCAGCTAATTTGGTATGTCACACTCATTACAATTCACTCGGTTCAAACCACGAATGAGCCCATCTGAAGGTCAAATTTGTCTTGATATTATTTTTTAACATTTTACATACATACATATTTTGTTGTGACGTATTTATTTTTGAGGCTTGACACACCTTTGGATTGATTTCTAGCTAAACCTAGTTTGTCATTGGTTTATCCTTCGCGTGTCACGATATACTAGTTAAACCAACCTATATTAACCAGAGAAGCGACAAGAGATCACAAGGGCGACCACCTAACAAATGGATAGACGACTTTTAAATTTTTTTTTTGACCACAGTGGATGGGAGTCGCACAGGAACGGGAGGAGTGGAAAAGGAGAGGGGAGGCGTATGTCCTGCAGTGGGCAAACACAGGCTGATGATAATGATGATATTAACCAAGATGTTTGGTAAGGATAGGTTGGCCAGGTTTTTATGTAGTTATTATTGCGTCTCGCGTGATCGATCGCATAATGTATAAAATGTTTGGTTAAAATTGTATGTCAACATTGTCATCAGCCCCAATATATCCAAATATTGGACCTGGCCTCCGAAAGAAATCTTCGCCATTCTGATCTGTTATCGGCTCCGTGTGTCCTATTGGCCACGCCCAAACAGTCCAAGTCCCTCTGGACGCAGTCCATCCACCTCATCTTGGGTCTCTCTCAATTCCTCACACCCATTCGCGAAGGACTCTTTTGCCGGGCAGTTCCTCACTTATTCTTTCCACATGTCCAAGCCATTTGAGTCTTCCGATCCTAATAAATTCTATGATATCTACATCAGCATAAAGTAACTGCATGCAATTTTTAGTTAAGATTGTATATAGTAACTTTTCAAATATTTAATGCGCAATAATACTACATACAAACCTAATCAACCTACCTATCCTAAATAAATTTTTGGTAAAAATAGATTGGAAAATAACGATTGGAGACATATGGGTAGGTTTTTTTAGGAATGAAAGGGAAAAAAATTTATTCTTAATACTCTTTGTAAGAGAAATCCATGTGAAAGTATCAACAGCAGCAATATTTTATTTGTCTGTGAAACCAAAATAAAAAATCATATTTGATCTTCGATCAAAGTCAGCATTCAAAGAAAAATAAACTTGTTTACGATTTTTTTATTTCAACATTTCTTTGTCAAACATATAATTCACAAAAAGTGTGTGGGAGTTTCGTTGTTGATAGCTTATTTGATACAATACATTTTTATAATGTTGTCCATTGTTACTCATACAAGAGTAGGTTACATTGTTCGCTGAAATATTGTTGGTTCATTCCGCAGTCCATTATTTGATTTTTTTGCTTTTTCGATGATATAACAAATATATCAATAATCAACATTCGTAGTATGCAACGAGTATCTTGATGTAATATTCGTTGAGAATTTCATGTTAAAAATAATACAGTCATTCGATGGATGGCGACGGTGTTCTATTCATTTTCAAGCGATGTAAATTTACTATCCAGCATATATACATTTTTCAAAATATGGATTGATGCAATTCAATAAAAAAGAACAATTGGTGAACGTTGAGCAAGCGCTTTAAGTGATCACGTAAACCAGCCAATGACAGGTCGTATATCCCGTAGGTGCCTGATTTTCCGGTTCGTCTCTATTACGTGTAATTCAGTAGCTTTATAAGTTATATTAGAATGTTCTTAAATTTTGGAATCAAGGTCATTTGAAACTGACGGTATTTTTAAAACTATAATCTACAAAATGAGTGCACTGTAGATAGTAATTTGAACTCAAATTGTCTTTGACGCAGACTACGCATGCGAACTGAGCGCTATTCGGCCATGTTTGTTTATCTCATGTCGCAGAGATGTCGCCTAACCTAACGTTTAGTTTTTAATTCCAAAGTAGGTAAGGCAACACTTTGTGAATTATTCATTTTTCAAATCATCCAAATTGGTACCCCGAGCTGCCGTGAAAATATCTATTACGCTTCCAATTAAGTTTGAACTAAAATTAGGAACGTTTTGACAGTTGGTTAACTAAAATGTGGTTGATAGGGAATTGAACTAATGCGTGATTTATTTGAAGAAGACCGTTCCTATTTCAGCGGTTTAGAATATCAACTTAGACGAAGTTGAATAGGAACGGTCCTATGTATTTAATCCGAGACCTTCTAATAAGTTACATTAAATTTGTCGTTTAAATTTGCGATTTTTTTTCTCTCCACTATTTGAAAAAAATGTGGCGTAGGCCGTTACCCACTCTTTTACATTTGTATTCCAGTCAATGTAAATAATTTCTAAGTTTTAATAGAAACTCGTTTTGCAAAAAATAAACGACTAAGAAAACGCTTCAAAACATCAACGTGGGCCGTGTTTAAATTTCAAATATCAAATTTCGCATTCGCTTAGAATAAACAAGAAAACTGTTAACGGCGTATCAAAAAACAAACATTATTTGTTATTTGTTTAAGTTTTGGAATACATTTTGTTAGGAGAGAGAAACGTCGGTGAGTTTTGGCAAAATAAAAACACAACATGAAAAATATTTAACAATAAGCTCTCCTCTACATAAGGTAGGGTACATACGTTTCGTTAGTAAATCGACTGATTTCTTTCACATCCACAAGCATTTAAATTTAATTTTGTGAATGTTTGGGACTGGTTTTTTTTTCTTGATTAGAAGGATATATATTTACGGCCTATATATATCCTTCGTTAGTTATAATAGATTTCGTTAATAGTTTATAAATATGCAACTAGATAAGCACGACTAAAATAGCTAAGAACGGTATAAAAATCTTACTTATAAACGTGTACTAAGATATGACTAACTAGTTCACCGAATTGTTTACAAACACCCTCATTTGTTTTTTTTTTCATATGGCCGCATTGGCTTTACAGATGTCAAAAAAAATAAATGGATAAATGGTATCGAAAAATAAAAATAAACACCGTGTTGTGAATATTACGATGAAAAATATCAAGGAAAAACGTTATAAGTATTAATTTTTTCTGTCAATCTCAAATATGCGTCGGATCACAATGTGAAAATCTTCCCTTTTAATCCTTTTGATTCAGATTCATCATCATCCGTGTGTTTATTTTTTTGGTATTTAATTGTCTTATTTAGTGTATTTTGTAATTGTAAATAAATATATAAAGATGTTAAACGATGGAATAGTTAGAACTAACAACATTATTTGCATCCTCGATTCGCCAAAATTAATTCAAGGCCACCAAAACTCAGTGTGCAAAACTTAATATTAGTTCCAACAATAATTTATCCAAGCGACACATGGACATGGCAGAGATCTCATGAAAGTATAATTGACGCTTTGGAGATGAGATCCCTTAGACAATGTGTGCCAAAACAAGTTATGATAGGATAGTGAATGAGGGTATCAGAAGAGAAAGTAAGATTGAAAGAGATATTGTGAGTAGAAAGAAAATAAATGCTTTGAGATGGTTCGGACACGTAGAGATAATGATTGATGAACACCTGACAAATAAACTATACTAGGCTGAAAAGAGTGGAATAAAATGTAGGGATCGGCCAAGAAAGAGTTGACATGATCATATGAATGAGATTTTGAAAGATGGGAGCATACGAAGTCAGAATAATAGGAGATTGGATTTCAAGATAGAAGAGTCTGGCGTTCGAATCTCTCCGCCTGCTCAAAATACGGATACAGAGTGATGTTTTTAATGTATGTAGCATATTTTTTCTGTCAAATTACGGTCTGTATCTTCGATCTGCTGTACGTACAACATATTTTGTCCCCTTGAAGATTTTAAGCTTTGCTTTCATTCCAATCAGCTAGCTAGCAGGGAGCTTTTCGTTCATTTATCATCCATTTATGACAAATCCAAAGCCATTGCTGCTATCCTTTTAACAATTTCCAACACTTCTAGGTTTATCCTGTTTCTTAGACTTATCCCCAACTTCTGTCTACGTGTTCTGGGTGCTTAATGGCGCTTATAACATAATGATGGTCCCAAACCATCTCACTAGAATAGTTTCCCAAATAGACAATTCTAGTCTTCAGATGACTTTTGGATAAGGTTTTTAACCGTGATGGCAATCAAGTGGTCTTATTTCAATTTCATGATCATGGGGAATCGACTGGATGAGGGCGTCTTGGCAGGGAGTATATGGAACAGGTGTGCCATGACATGAATCATACGAAAAGAATCGCTAAAGACGAAGCAAAGTGCAGGAAGACATGCATCGTTTTACTGCCAATCAATTTCTAGAATGAAACTGACATAACAAATTTCTGCGGCTGATCTGTTCAAACTTATTATATTCATCTAACAAAAATATTTTTATTTCTGTATATTTTAACAAAGAAACTATGTATAGATGTTAGATCTAAATTTATGTGAACCCACATTGGTTTCTAAAATATTTATTAACCTATGTACATTGTACATAAATCGTACGTGAGTTTTCCATGCGGACCACTTTAAACACAAAATCCCCGGTTATCCTAACTAAACTTTCATTAACGCACTCTGTGTATTACACACGACTCCCGTGTGTGCTTTTATTATCATTTTATCAATTCAACGAGAATTTCAGTTAACCTCAATCAATAGCGAATTTTCCGAAAATTTCGAATTTCCCAGTGGTAGGTACTCTTCAAATATATTATCATAACCATATTTACTTATGAATCTATCATTTTGAGTCTACGCTATTTAGTAATGCAAAAAAGTGGATAGAACATATTGTAAAAAGTGTAAAAGTATTGTAACAGTAACTGAAATAGACAACAGATAAGACCCCCCTAATAAGGACGACTTTTGCCCAGCGACATTATCCCTTCCTTGCTCCTAGACTTTACCTAACACAGAACACAACATCTCACGCGACGGAACAAACTTCAAAAAATTGGTTGTACAGTAATGGCAGAATAAAATCTGCTCATACACCTACTCTTAAATATCCTATAACATAATTTACTACTCTCTGCCTTTCCATTGTAGTTTCAAAGGTTACCTGACAATTTCTAAGATAGCTTGGTGCCTTTCATCATTTCCATTACAGTTTTATAGGTTCAAGTAACTGAAAGGTCACTGTATATTTTTATTTTCTGTTAATGTTTAATTATTTCTCTAAATTATTTTGCATTCAAATTATGTAACCTTATGCCAAATTGGAAAAGTACTGCCTTAGAACAGATACGTCTAATGAGGCAGTAAATTTCCAAATAGGGGCAATTGTACATAGTATGTTTATAATAACTATTGATTTTAACATAGTTACTTTTTTGCTATTGCAATATTTAAAAATTATAGAAAAAATGTTTCATTTCAAATAATACTTATAGCAAAAGCAACGGCATTTTAACAACAGCTGACACCTCCAGAATAAAAAACTTCTTTAGAACCACGGAGACGATGACTCATCGCAGGAGTTACCTTCCGAGATAGAGTAAGGAGCTCGGATATAAGAAGACTCTTTGATGTGGAATTTTGTGCGATGGATGAAGAAGAGCAAGAAGACGCTTCTGGAGAGAACGCGAGGGGAGAATGAGTTAGGTTAACAGATCAAGTGGTTAGGACAACAGCAGACGAGTATCCTGCTGGCACCAGACCCACCCGATGGAAGAACAGCTGAACATCCACCTCCCAGAAGCAGGTTCTGAGAACATAGTCTTAGCTGAAACATAAGAAGATAGCAATGAGAAAGGAAGGAGGAATCAAAAGGCAAAAGGAATAATTAGGAATTATTCGATAAAAAAGTTTTTTCAATAATCGTATGGATTGTTATTACATTTATGACTTCATCGCTTAGACCATTTCATAGTCTTGCTTAATGTTATTGATAAGAGGTACTTGCTCGATCATGATTTGATTGTAAAACTTTTTTTAATATCTTAGTGAATAAGGACATGTAGAAAATGAACCAAACTCGTTAAAATTCCCTTCTATTGGTGTTGTATGTATTTTTAAAGCTCTTTGAAGAGTTTACTGAAAATCTCGTATTGAATCATTATTCGATCATTCAGTTGAGCGAATTCCAAAGGTGTTAATCGTATTGAGATTCAAAATGTATGTGTGTATTTTACGTAGTTGAAGCAATTCCCATAATAATCCGATTCGAATACATAATTTGTGTAGGCCGTGAAGTAAGGTACAAATGCTCAATGCTCCGTGAAAGGATTTAGAGGAACGCAGGCGATACACTTAACAGACGGTTTCACAAAATGTTTAATGACTCTTATTAAGGAGGGGACTGCTGCCAACGTACCTATTTTTTAATTTGATATACCATCATTATTTCTTATCAAATCGTTTTGAAAATATAATTTAGATAGTTTGGGTATTAATAAAGAAAAATATATCTTTACTTTTTGATAATGTTCGTTATAAATTCTTGTAGAAAAATAATGGCATACCCCGATATTTATTTTTATTTATTTTATTTATATAATTTATGTACATGTGTATAAAGGCAGGATTATTGCCATAAGGCAATTTCTTCCAACCAACCCGAGCAACGTGAAGTCTCTAAGTTATTTCAACGTTTATCTTATTATTTTAATAAAATATAAGGCGTAGTTCAACATATTTTTTTTTTTAATTAAAGAAGACAAAAATATCTAGAAAAATAATGATGTGACGTTGCATTAATGCTTCAGGTTTAGAAAATAAACCTAAAAAAACATTTATTTTCATTCAGCGCCATTGTGAAATATAAGATTTTTTGGTTTATTAACTTAACCTGATGTATTAATGCAACGTTACATCGTATTTTTCCAGATATTTTGATCTTCTTTAATTTATAAAAAAATATAATGCTCTATACCTTAGTTTTTTAGAAATTTAAGATAAATGTCAAAAATTGGGGTATGCTTATTATGTTTCCTACAAGAATTGTTGGGTCAATGGCAGAGCGGTTAGCGTGCTGGGCTAGTAATCCAGTGGTCGCGAGTTCGAATCCTGCCTCGACCGATTTCGTTCACCTATAGCACAAGCATTTATTTGCTTATTTAAGGGAACGTAGAAAGATGTATATGTACTTGTTTAACAAGGACATATTCATTTTTTTATTTAAAAAAAAAAAAATATATATATATATATATATATATATATATATATATATATATATATATAATATATATATTATATATATATATATATATATATATATATATATATATATATATAATATATATATATATATATATATATATATATATATATATATATATATATATATATATATATATATATATATATATATATATATATATATATATATTATATATATATATATATATATATATATATATATATATTATATATATATATATATATATATAATATATATATATATATATATATATATATATATTATATATATATATAGTATATATATATATATATATATATATATATTATAATATTTTTATCTCGGTTTTCCCGTGTCAGTAGGGTCTTGACTAAGACCATTTGTCTTCCGACGTTTCGCCTGAATATCACCAGGCATTTTCAAGGACTTAACGAAAAGCACGCGCGCGACACAC